>LQNS02276883.1:24575692-24590979 GCA_001587735.2 Parhyale hawaiensis | reverse complement strand
GCAGAGGATGCAACTCCTCGTACATTGGTAGCACTGGACAACATTTCAAAGCTCGCATTGACCAACATTTAGGTGTATCAAGCCGAACCGGTCTACCACTTGCTAAGCCTTCCCATTGAGCTCCCCGTCTACATGCTGAGCAAAATGACCATCCCATAAGCAAAAATGACTTCTCAATCATTGCCTCCTCTAATCCAATCGAACTCACAACATTAGAATCCCTTTATATCCATAGAACAAAGACCTAACCTAAACATTATGACCTCAGCTGTACCTCTTCACACTATCCCCGACTGACTAACTACACATCTGCTGACTGTACGGGAGCTGGCGCCCGACCCCTGCTCACGGCTTGGTTTGTCCGCTCCTTGTGCAGGACGGACTTTGTCCCCCATGACTGTACATGTACTTTTCCCGCCCTATATGATGACTACAGCTATACCACTCGTCACAACCATGGCTGACGCTTTTTCCTCCGACTGCACTCGCCCGTTTTCCTCCGCTTCCCGTGCCGCTCGACGCTTATATAAGGACCCCATATCGCACCGTGTCATTCGCCTTCTAGGTCCCACACCGCTAGCACCACCACATTTTAGGTCCTCTTAAACATAAAAGAATTTTTATTGTTAGATATCCTCAAGATTTTATTAGGTTTTTGAAAATGAGATAAAACTCCCGAAACGTCAAAGTTTAATTAGCTCGTGTCGACTTCTATTTGAATTTTTGTAATTTACCATAGGATAGTGATTTTAATAGTTATATTGTCTACGCTAACGTAACCCATGGGTAACCCGTTAGAATTCTACAATTAGTTAACGTTCTCACTTTGTAAAATGTAGCAATCCTAAGCTACGCTAGTAAAACTCATTTTAGCTTGACCTAGTGAAGCTCATCTAACCTAACCTATTCCGTAAATAACGCCAGTCAGGGGGCCCGCCGTCAAAGATGGCGGCAGTAATTTTGTGATTAATCATTTTCTTGTTCAGGTGGCTAGCATAGGTTTTGCAGTAAGATAGGTCTCATCCTTGCTACCCTGCAGGAGTGACCTTTCATTAATGAAACGCAAGTTGTACAGCCGTGAGTTTTACGATAGCAAAATATCCAGTCTGTATGATAGGGCCCGAATATCAGCTTTGAATTGGGCAAGCGTAGAGCAGCACTAAGAAAAAAGAATCTACTGGAAATGCTCCGAGTTTTCCGTACACTAGATGCCAATCTATAGTAACTGTTGAACTTCTCGCATCGATATCTGGCTGAAAGGTGGATTCGGTTCAAAAAGGCGCCAGCTCAGCGTGAAGTTTCTACTGCCTTGAAAACGACTATCGTTGAAATGGTCGAAAGCTCGGCCAATTAAATAATAAAATCCAGTGGAAGTTTAGAAAAAAACCTTTAACAAGTATGGAACCTGGATGCCCTCTATTCCAACGAATAAGTGAAATAAATTACGCCAGAGAGAAACAAAAACTCCAACCAACTGCTAAGAAGAAATCCAACTAACAAATATGCGACATAGCTGATGCCCGACAAGATCAAAAACTCAATCAAAGATATTGCCTTACACAAATCTCGTAACGAAACATGGGAACATTTCTCCATACCTATCAAATGACGCTATGGATGCAGTTAAACCATGTTCAAATTCCTCAGAAGAGAAGCAATGTTCTTCAGTGACATCTCAGACCCGTAGCAACCTAATTGCCCCTATCTTATGCTGAAAAAACCTGAGCAATTTCAACAAAACAGAAGACTCTTCGATTGCGATGCCTTCGGCACCGCATCATGCATAGAAAGGTTGAAAAATGTCCCAAGTCAGGCAGTGAATCTTCTGCCATAGACTTGCCTAGAGGTAGCAGCCAAAATTTCAACTTGACTCCTCCTTCTCTTCCTATTCTCCTGCAGCGTAGTCTAACTACATATCTGGCTGGTGCTATCAGAAACGTCGAGCTCCATAATCAAAGTGAACATAATATGTTGTGAAAGAAATGAAAAGCGGTAGATAAAATACAAGCGAAATGGTCTTCATTGCTTTAGTTTGAGAGTAACTGAAATTTTTTCAAGAATCGCTAAGGAAGACAGCTATGGTTGAACACCGTTCCAACGAAAATCAGAGCTTCTGACAACTTGAATTGTCCCATCTTAGATCTATATTGAAAAGCGTAACGTGCAGAGACACGGATGGACAGACGGATGGAACGGTCGGACGGACGTACTTACGGATGGATGGAGCCTAAAGCAGAATTACAATATAGATATTATAATCCTGCTTGAGGCTGCATCCGTACGTATGTCCGTCCGTCCGTGTGCCTTCACGTATAAAATGGGGAAATTCAATTGAAAGAAGCACTGACTTTCACTGGAACGAAGTTCAACCATAGCTCCCTTATTTAACGCTTCTTGAAAAAATTTCAGTCACTTTGAAAGCAAAGTAATGAAGACCATTTACTTGTTTCTTATCTACCGCTTTTTATTTCTTTCACAACATATCATGTTCACTTTGATTATGGAGCTCGACGTTTCTAATAGCACCAGCCAGATATGTAGTTAGAATACCCTGCAGGAAAATAGGAGGAGAAGGAGGAGTCAAGTTGTATTTTGGCTGCTACCTTTAGGCAATCTTAGGCAGAAGAGTCACTGCCAGACATGGGCCATTTTTCAACCTTTCTTTGCATGATGTGATTCCGAAGGCATCGCAATCGAAGAGTCACCTTTTTTGTTGAAATGGTAGTGGTTCCTTCAGTATTAGATATTGGCAATGAGGATGATACATGTCTGAGATATAACTGAAGAACACTGTTTCTCTACTGTGAAATTTGAACAGGTATCAGCTGCTTCTATAGCAGCATCATCATCGGATTGGTAAGGAAAAACGTTCCCATGTTTCGTTTGACGTTAGTTGAATCTCTTAGATGCAGCTGAAATTTCACGCTGAGCTGACGCTTTTTATATTAAATCTATATTTCTGCCAAATTTCGACGCTTGAGCTAAACAATCGATTGGTATACAGATTGCAGTAAGTCCTAAGTATTTCCGGTAAATTCTTTTGACTGAACTATATTTGCTTAGTGGTGCCCAACGTTTCCCCAATTTCAAGCAGATATTCGTGATTTATATTGCAAGGGGGGGGGGAATTTTTGCTCTAGCAAAACTCATGCTTGCTCAACTTGAGTTTCATTAATGGAAGATATCAAGCCAGCAGGGCTGAGACCTATTTTACAGCAAAACCCTTACTAGGAACCGGTAAAATAAGACGCTTAATCACAAAAGTACTACATCGTTGTGTACTAATTATACTGTATCTAGCTATTAATAACTGGAGCAAAGAATGTAGTTATACCTTTTCAGAAAAACTCCAGCGTTTTCTTGGCAACAGCTCTGTTACATTGATGGTTGTGTTCTATTTTGGGAAAATCCTGAGGATCCTCTGGCATTTTCGTCTCCAATTTTCAGTTAATATGCCCAACGCTTTCTTCTTAAATATTCAGTTAAAATGCCCAACGTTTTCGTCTTTGATTTTCTGGGGACATTCCCCACCTTTTCTTCTTTAGTTTTCAGATGAAATGCCCAACGTTTTCTGCTTTAACTTTCAGTTGAACTGCCCAACGGACCTCCACAGAACGCTTTCAGTGTTATCAGAAATGCTGAAGGCAAAGTCGAAGTTACTTGGGAGGACCTCACAACCTACGACCCCTGCGGGGCCTACGATCCCCTGGACTTCTATGTTACAATTCCACCGGGGGAAAACAGTGTGGCTGAAGCCTTAGATAAGCCTGCTTCAGCCATGTTTGCCCTCCTACCTCAAGTAACTGATGATGTTGAGCTCTCTCTGCAAGTAATGGTTGCCTCTACGTCTGCCAACAAGGATATCATGATTGCTCTTATCCGCTTCAATGGTTTGTAATCTGCCTCGGCATCTTAATTTTTTTTTTTTGTTATATTGATGATATCATGATATTGCAAAAGTTTTCATTCTCAATCACAATGTGTTGTGCACCCAGTAGAGTAGTGGTTAGAATTGCTGCTTCGCTCGTTGTAGCGATGTCGAACGTTCTTTTCTCAAGCCCAGGAGAAATATCGTCGAACTCGTTAGATTCGAACAGCGTCAGCATTTTTTCTCTAGTTTCTGGGCTGTTGAGTGCATTCATTCCACGGTCGAGGGGTGCAGTTGCCATATGAGTCTTCCATCCATGAAGCCATAGCTTGGATAATTTTTATTCGGCTACAGTAGGGTATTTGTGTTTCGGCGTTAGAGAAAATGCACTGCAGTAGTAGCCTGTGGTCAATGCAACGTCAATTTTTTTTACTTCTACGCAAATTAAGTCACAAGGGAAGGCTATTTGAATTCATAGATTTTTTAAGACGGGTATTTATATTATTATCATATATTATGATATTGCTAAAAAATAGTAAAACCGTATGCTGATTTTCCATTCAATCATTAATTCCTCTCACTTTCATTCTAAGTATAACCTTGTTCTTCTAAGAGTTTCTTTATTCATGCTTATTAAAAAAGTGTTACTAAAGTCTGCACGTACGCTTTCATACATTACCTGAAATAATGTAATCGAAAACATTCAAACATATCTGTGATGGATTAACATACGTTTATGTCGTCACGTGAGAAACTACGATATCGCAGCCAATCAGTGTCGTGTCTCTTGGGGTGGGCGTCCCATAGACACTTGATTAGCTGTGCGTCATTCGACTTGTTTCTCAATGGATAAGTTAACTTCCAGTTAGTTTAGCCCAGGAAGTACGAGTACTAATACAAGCATGTAACTGCCTGCTTTACTACAGCACCGACTTAAGGGCAGCACCAAAAGACGCATGTCAAGGTTGACGACTGGAATTCCAAAGGCGACTCCTCGACGGACATGCAGTTCTGCAGCCCACGCAGCTGCTCGGAGCGTTGGTCTGCAGAACCTTACACTACTGTACTGCGCACTGCACCACATGTAGATTTTTGCCTATAAAAAAAACTATTATTGAATGAGAATTGGCATTACCATTGATACTTCATGAGCTTGCAATGTTTGCTTGGTAGGTACATACCGTTGCACGGGTAGCACCAATGTCCTATATTACGAACGAAAACTATTTAGCTATGCGCACTGTTTCGCTACCTTGACAGTGGCATCAGAAAAACACTAACTATTCACTTTTTATAACATACGCAGTGTCTTTGGCGAGCGACGTGTCAACAGAATAATAAAAAAATAAATTTTTTTATCTAGTTTTTTCCAAGAGCCAATGTCGAAGGCATATATTAATTCATATATCGTACGTACTCATGGTCTACAATACATTTTACAACATATACACTTGATCGCAAAGCGACATATGTTATTAATCAGTTTTGTGTGACTTTCTTGCTCACCCGGAATTCTTTACATATACCCTCTGTGAAGAGGAAAATTTAAGAAATAAAAAATACTAATATTAATATCTAATTGATCCATTGGAATACGTGCGCGAGTCAATTGAGTGAATTTTATTACAGAAAAATCAAATCATTCTCATTCATAGCTTTAATTTGAAATACGAACTTACATCTTTGGAACTTTTGCTTAAGAGAACTAGAGAGACAGTTATGAATTTTCGTCTTGTTTGCTGCATATTAAATTCAATAAATTTTGGGATGCAATTATGCCGTGTCGTTTATTCTTCCTATGCGAAATTCTACTGTATAATGGTTAATGTTAAGAATAATGTACAAGCTGCGCAGCATGTCAAACGTACATTTTTTTTTTTTTTTTTGCGGTGGCAATCAAAACCCAACATAAGTTATGGGTGGAAAGCTGTGCATTTTTCTTCCATCAGATAGACAGACGGATGTCGGCGTTACAATTAATTCAGTTTAAAAACCATTTTGACCTACAATGTGATTGAGAGTTTCGAACCTGCTTCGTGGATTAACTGAACTTCTCAAAACTCTTGAATCTTCAACTTCAACCAGATGCCCACCCACGGAAGCAGAGCGCTAACGTTCCTAGTTGACGCTCTTTGAAAATTTATCTTCCGTACTAGACCTGAGTCTAGTCAAGGATGGCAAGCGCACCGCACAGCAGTACGTGACTGATTAACCGTTAAAAAGACAATCCAACGTTGCCTAGCATCAAATATAGCTTTTGAGCACAACATTAGCAGTTTAGAAACTCTCTTTACCAAATCATATCGAATAAAACGATAAGGGAAAATAATCAATAGAAAAGTGGAATATTATCAAGAAACACTGCTATCCCCAACAGTTGCAGCGGCTTCTAATTAGCAGTTAATTAATTCCTCAGCCACAACTAGAGAGACCAATTTAGGGCTTTAGAAGCTAGAAAGCCAGGAGGGGTGAGTTAATCCTGGATGACGAAACCAGCACATCCGGTCGTGGCCGGCTCACAAGATTGGGGTATAAGTCGCCACACACCGGCCCCAACGACATCGACCGCCAAACAGGAGCTGTACAGAATCACAATGCTCTATTTCAAGTATAGAAATGCTAGTCAAGTTTACCAACAGCGAGGAAGAAACCTCGTTAGATATTAATACAGAGAAACAACTAAAAGGGAGATAACGAAAGGTATTGAACAATAGTAATGGAGTTTTACATTAGGTCTGAACTATCGATCACGCAAAAGGCTTGATAGAAGAACGTGTTATCAGTATCCATTCATAGTTTATCGGTTAACAACGGAAATTATCTGCGAGGAACTGGAATCGATATGCTTGGCCTACAGAAAGAAAAATTACCTAGGCAGCCTGCCAAAGGAACATAAGCACGAGAAGAAGCGAACGGTAACGAAAGCCGCGTCACAACGAGGGATCATCATTTCAGCAGCTGACCAGGGCGATCGTACAGTAGCGAAAAGGGATGACTCGCATTAGCAAACCTACCTAACGATTGTTCTCTAGGGACACCTATGTGAGGCAGTTTAGAAGGGCATCGTAATAAAAGGGGTATGAAACAGTAAGCGTATTTGATAAATAGATTTAATTTCGGGAAGCGGAATTTTATAATTGCTAAAATGACAAGGGCTGCAATAAAACTCATTTTAAGTTCAAGCTTTCGATTCTTTCATGAATCATCACCAGGAAGGTAGTTGATGCCGTCAAATTATTTTGGAAACTAAAAATTGATAAAGATGGGAGTTGTAGCCAAAATACAGATGAAACCAAATTTCGATATCCAGATCATTTTAAAATAAAAAAGTTCAGATGAACTTGTGCGGTCATTAAGTGTAGAGGATTGGTGATATATATATATAAGTCTCAAATCAGCATTTGAGCACTGTCAAAGTTCAGTCAAATCATCTGAAAGTATTTAATGGCCTGAATCAATAAAATGGTCATGGATTTTACTGGTTACTTGAAAGGTTCTTTATCCTGTGCGATAAGAAATTCCTTGAAGTTACGAGATCCTCCCCTTCATTTGTTTCTTCGTTTCCCCAATGTAGGATGCAGAGCACTCTCTGCACTACAATTTATAAACAATGGGTTGACTCGATAACTGTCCACCTGAATTCAAGCCAAAATACTATCGCAGATATATTGATGATATTTTCATGATATTTGACCATCCAAGTCATGTTGAAACTTTTTTTTGATAGTTAAATTTTCAACATCAATCAATTTAGTTCACATGTGAAGTTGAAACTGATGGAAAATTAAACTTTTTAGTCATAACTATTGAAAAATAAGATGGAGAATTCAATTAATCTATTTTTCGCAAAAAGACGTTCGCAGCTCTTAAGGCTTTCGATATAACTCTTTTGCTCCGTTCCATTTTAAAATTAATTTAATTAATTGTTTAATCATTCGTGCTTTCAGAATTTGCTCCACATATCATATTTTTTTAGAAGAATTGCAGTATTTACGAACATTTTTTCTGAGGAACTACTTTCCATCGCAAGTAGTTGAAACGATTTTTCGTAAAACACTTGAGAGGATTTATAGTGGTAAGCAGCGTCCTTAAACAGTTCAACGGAAATTCATTTATATCTGTTTGCCATATTTAGGTATTCGAAGCTAAGAAATGAAAAAGAAAATAGGATCCCTGATTAAAAAATTTTACCCTCATATCAATGTGAGAATAATTTAAAACCAACTGTAACTCTAAAATCATTTTTTAGGTTTAAAGACATCTTACCACTTTCACTTGTTTCTTCTGTTGTTTACAAATATTAGCACAGAGAGTGCTCTGCATCCTACATTGGGTAAACGAAGAAACAAATGAAGATGAGGATCTCGTAACATCAAAGAATTTCTTATCGCACAAGATAGAGAACCTTTCAAGTAACCAGTAAAATCCATGATCATTTTATTGATTCAGGCCATTAAATACTTTCAGACGAATTTACTGTACTTCCAGGACCACGGTGCTCAAAAGCTGATTTGAGACTCTTAGCGTCAATATATATACATCACCAATCCCCTACACTTAATGACCGCACAAGTTCATCGGAACTTTATATTTTAAAATGATCTGAATATCGAAATTTGGTTTCATCTGGATTTTGGCTACAACTCCCATCTTTATCAATCTTTAGTTTTAAGAATAATCTGACGGCATCAACTACCTCCCTGATGATGATTCATGAAAGAATCAAAAGCTTGAACTTAAAATGAGTTTTATTACAGCCCTCGTATTTGATAAGTATCATACAATTTAACAGGGTATTTTAAATAAAAGAGTAGAATTTATTCGCGATAGCTACCTCACAGTTGGAAGCTCGGCATCAGCAGGATGTAAGTAGTAGTAGATACCGTAAAAATAGAGACAAACTAGTACATTCTTTAATAGAAAATAGCCAAGAAGGGAAGGAGAAAAATGCAATCCGGTTTAGGGAAAACGAGAAATGTATTTTTAACGATACTTTACAATTAATGCGAATAAACGCACTGATCAATATTAATCAATGCAGGTGACGTTAAGAACGTGCTGCTTTTGTTAAAAGAAGAGAAATCGATAGAGGCAACTCGTTCACTCCACAATTACACTTTACAGCATAGGAGAAAGAGACAGGCTAGCCACTAAACACTGCAGCACTTGAGCGTCTCAAATACTTGACCCGCAGCAGTCGATAGCTCAACTGAAGCTGAGTAGATACGAGGCACTCCTAGTTCCAGACAAGTTGATGGAAAGGGATATAGGGAAGTTGATATGTGTTCACTGCCTTAAGTTAATAGCCATGGCAGAGGGCCTAAGGACAGCGTTAAATGAGGATAACCCTTCGCTAAGATCATATTATTAACAACAATTACATTAAGAAAGTTAAAAAGGCCGAGTTAAATGGCTAAGATGTAATAAGGAGTACCAGGAATAACATGTCCACACGTAGTGACAAGAACTGAACGATAAGGTGGTAAGAAAGGGAACTGCGCAGTTAGAATTCAAAAAGGGAACTAAACGGCAAGAAATCATATAGGGAACTAACGGCCGACGTCACCCGAAGGAAATGACGTTACAAGCGAACTGAGGAGCTACAACCAAGGGATTTTCGACGTAAGTTAAAATTACACCTTACTTCGAGGGTAAAATTGTTAGAGCAGTTTGTGTTCCGGTTCAAGGCTAACCCAGGCAATCGATCACTTTGCTGATCTATGTAGGTGTCCTGACTCGGCAGTTGTGGGTGTGCAAACCGCCGAGAGGATACCTGCCTCCTCAGAGATAAGGGAGGAAGGTGTGGATCATTCGAAGCTTTCGTCAAATCGGCTCTGAAGTTCTTGATGACTTGTGGTGGACTGCAGCCGCCCTTACTCATCAAGACAAGTTTGCACAAACCAGTGCCTGTGATTGTCCCAGTTGAGAGTGCGTTCAAGTTGACTTTACCTTTCTTTTGTTGTCACTTTCAGTAAAGAGCAAACTTACGCACTCCAATAACTTGCCGTGGTCATGATTCCCACTTGATGTAGTCGAATATTATTTTAAAAATCCGGACATATGAGCTTCTGTAAATTGCAACACCCCCAAAACGAAAAGAAACCAGTACGGCTTTGTCATTGGTACTTGCCATAGTGTAAAAATTATCTCTGTGGTTGCGACCAGATAAAAAAAATCTTTGAGCCTTGCTCGAGCAGAGAATTCGATAAGTTACTGTGCCTCTAGGGTTATAGCGCCGTTGAGAGTCGCACGTGGGCACCCAGCTTTATTACTGGCGAAGTTCCTACATTGGTGCAGGAATAATAGTTTCTAAAACGCCGAAAAACAGAATAAACGCTACCTTACTAACATCACCATTCGTGCCTATAGAACCTAAAGATTGCTACCGATAGTAAACTATTTAATCTATCATATTTGAAGGCATGGCCGATTGCCAGTTATTAAAAGCTGGTTTACGGGAACTGATACAAATTGATTCTAGAATTCTGAGGTCTTGTGAATCGTGGCAACTGTCTATTATGTGGAAATTTGTTCTCCTAAGTTCCTACATTTCGTTAATCTGTAAACTGAGGAATATCATATCTACCATAAGCACAGTTCTCGGGAAGGGCTTCCTATTGGTCTTATTCAAGAAGTATGAAGAAATTGGCCATCCCTTTGGCCTGATATTTAAAATACCTGCTTAACATTTTATTGCAGAGAACATCACTCGCTGCAGAAAAAAATATTTTGGTATTTTTATCTTGCATCATTTTTCAAAATAATTTTTATTTATTTTTTTTCTGTGTTTTGTTGACCTTGGATTATTACATTTTAATGCACTTGCCCATTTCAAACGCAGATTTTCCTTGATTCCAAAAACGACAATTGTGATCCCGTTACCAGTATATATGATAAAAAAATATACATGTTCTCCCGCACTGTTCTTGTTGAAGAGGCAGCTAATTTTACCTGATGTAGACTAGAAATGGTAACGTCAACTCGAATATCCTCTCATGTTATTCGTGCTTTAGTGTGGCGTCACAGGATGATGCAACAGAGTGCTGTAGAATACACTTTCCACGGTAGCTGCAGACTACCGTGGTGAACTGGTGGCACTGGACGTTGTATGTCCGAGTACCAAGCCAGGTAAGCGAGCCTTGCCGTGCCTGGCGCGCTAGTTCTGCAGGGCTGCCGTCGGAGCACTTACTTTTTCACGAAATGGGGAAGGTTTTGACGATGCGGGTCGTTGCAGCAGAACCGTTCGCCGATGGCGCAATAGCTCTTGCCGATGGTAATATTGTTGAGTTGCAGTATATTGTGCTTTTCATGTGTGTATAACATTCTACTTTATAACTTTCTGCAATGCAAAGCTTTGTTGGTGAACGAAAATCGTCTGATTTTTTTTCTTTTTAAAACTCATGCGAATCATTCTATTCCGCGTAAAGCATTCGCTTTAACGTAGGCAAACATTTTCAGATGGTTTTCTCAGTTTTTTTTATGGAGCTGAAAATCAAGATGCAATAGAATACATCAAATCTATTGTCTATCATTTTCCTTTACTTAGGTAGTTAAGTGTATAGCCAGTATGAGTAGCTCCAATTCGACGCAACTGGTGGTAGTAAACAGGAGAACCACAGCTGATAACGAAGAAGAACCCGGCCCACTTCTAATGGGGACGAACCCGGCCGTCGTAGGACACTGCGAGATTAGAAACTGGGACGCTGACGGATCAGACTCAGGGACGCTGACGGATCAGACTCAGGGACGCTAACGGATCAGACTCAGGGACGCTGACGGATCAGACTCAGGGACGCTGACGGATCAGACTCAGGGACGCTGATGGATCAGACTCAGGGACGCTGACGGATCAGACTCAGGGACGCTGACGGATCAGACTCTGGGATGCTGACGGATCAGACTCTGGGATGCTGATGGATCAGACTCTGGGATGCTGACGGATCAGACTCAGGGACGCTGATTGGTCAGACTCACAAGAAACAGCTAGTAGAGTCACAGGAGCGTCAGGGAATGGCGTCTCAAAAGAGGTGTAGCGGAAAATTTGAACGCAACTTATGGAGCAGTACCCAGGTGGCCAATCCTGGCGCATCAGTCCTACAAAGAAAGGAGCAAACACAATAGAAAATAGCAAAATCGAATTGCAGGATTAAATGACACAGCATTGATCGATTCTTATAGCGCCAGCTCTTCCATGAAATTGCAGTGACTCCATTGCTTTATTGCAGCCATTCCATTACTTTATTCTATTCCACGAAATTGTTCACCTCACAGTAACACTGGAAAATGAGAGCAGGAATCCTAACAGTTTTTCGAAGATATTTACCATTTAAGAAGAAGGAGATTAAAATTGAAGTCATATTCTATAAAACGTTTCGGAGACCTGCTCCATCATCAGTTCTGTAAACACAGATAAAGAAGTAAAGTAAAATTAGTTCAAATAGTTCAGCTAAGATAAAGGTACGTTCATGGTCGGAAAAAGTAAAAGCTTATCTATTGACTGATTTCAACGGATAAGAGCTACTGTTGCTATTCAAAACCGGCTTGAGTTGTTGTAGAAAAAGGGATTCTAAAATGCGTAAATCTATATTGCAATTTGCAGTTCTTAAAATGCAAAAATTATCAATGGTCACAGGAGCTCTTATCCTTCGAAATTAGTCAATAGATAAGCTTTTACTTTTTCCGACCATGAACGTACCTTTGTCTCAGCTGAACTATTTGAACTAATTTTACTTTACTTCTTTATCTGTGTTTACAGAACTGATGATGGAACAGGTCTCCGAAACGTTTTATAGAATATGACTTCAATTTTAATCTTCGTCTTTGCTTTTANCTGAACTATTTGAACTAATTTTACTTTACTTCTTTATCTGTGTTTACAGAACTGATGATGGAACAGGTCTCCGAAACGTTTTATAGAATATGACTTCAATTTTAATCTTCGTCTTTGCTTTTAAACTTTTAATAAATCTGCAGCTCAAGAAGCAAAATGACTTTCTTAAGAAGAAGAGTATCGGGCAACGAGAATCTCCCCTACAGGAGCCAACAGTCCTTCAGTACTGAAGGCCCAATCGGGTCCGGCTACGTAGTTTGTAAGGAAGAAAAAGGAACAGAGGCAAGAAAGGCGGACAGCGGTAGTGATTCCTCCACAAGCCTGTTCTCAATAGGTATAATGCTTGTGTTAGGGTTTACTTTGAAGCCTGTAAAGTGGAGAAAAATAAGGTGTATGGAGAGCAGTGCCCCTAGAGGTCCTCATAGGTAGCTTTAGCTGAGCTTTCGGGACATCTTTCCTCTGTGCCTACTTTGCATCCTTCCAGTTTCATTCTCCTAGAATGATGCTTTATCCCGTGGCACGTTCCGCCGTGTGGGAAAACTCTTGTGCCTGGGTTTCGTGTTTCTCTTGGCGGCATTCTATATCTCTCCTTTTCCTTCGCATTGAACAGCTAATTTATACTGGATTGGTGAGGCTTTAGCTAACGTATATTATATAATAATAAAACTCAAGTTCGAGAACTAGCACTCTCACGACACGAGAGTTCGTTGTCTTATTGTATTCTCAAAGGAAAATGTCTATGCCTTTGTAGCGCGGTAGTACCTTCAGCCTGGAACCGATAGGGTTCATTGTGCTGTTACTTCCTCCAGCCGCAGCAAGCACCAGTAGAGGAGCACATCGGGCGACTGTTTACATTCGCCATCATGTGGAGCGTTGGTGCCTTCATGGAGCTTCCTGACCGCCTGCTGCTGCAGCAGCACATGATGGCTGAGCACGCCGACATGGACCTGCCACCCCTGCCTGAAGACTCTCACGAGACCATCTTTGACTTTCTTGTTGACGAAAATGGTACGTGGTAATTCTGAAGACACATGAGTCACTGTGTCATTCGTAGAGCATTGCTTTGCTAAACCACAATCTTTTCAAAAGTTTTGTAGCAGATACATACCTTTTCAGGTGTCGTGTAATAAGTTTTGGGTTTGCATCATAATTGTGCTTCATAGCTTTGGTTTTGATGTTGCATCTTAGTTTTGCCTAGTGGGTCGGAATTTACGTCATCATTTTAGTTACAGGCTTCCAAACTCACTGCAATGTGTCATGTGTTTAGTGTGCCTCTTGCCCGCATTACATTATAATTCTTCTATCGCCTCAGGCGGAAGGTATAGTATGGGTCATAGGGTTAGGTTCGCCCATCTTATGATGCTATCATAGGGTGACCCGTCCGCCTCTCCTCATCGCTGTAGTCGGTCGACGACTTCTTGTACTTTTGCTTGATATATTTTCGACTTTTCCCAGGCTGGTGGCAGCGGTGGGAGTCACGCGTGCCCAATTTTGTATACCCCGAGCTAGGTTCAGTCGATTACATCTCGCTGCTGGTGCCAAATGTGGACAACATCCGCATGGACTTCCTTATTCACACCATCGCTAAGCAGGGACTGGTAAGTCTTCTTTAGTTTTGTGCATGTGTCTTGCCTGCATCCCGGATTTGTACATTATGTAACATACTAGGTCAGAGTCGGGCTTATGAAACAGAAAACGCCATCATTCTAATGACGGCATTAGGCAAATTGTGCATAGTAAAATGCATGTGTTACTCTAGTTATTGTGATAATCGGTTTGATTGAGCGGTGCGAGATTAGAATTCGCAAAAGGAGTTAATACACTTGTTGTGATTCAGGGCGTTCTGCTGATCGGAGAGCAGGGCTCAGCCAAAACGGTCACCGTCAATGCATTCCTGAAGAAGTACAACCCTGACGAGCATCTCTACCGAAACTTTAACTTCTCCTCCGCTTCCACTCCCTACTACTTCCAGGTACTGTGCCAGTATTGCTACTCTAATTTGAACTTTATACAATGAATTTAAGATTCTAGAGCAATGTAGAGCAGCACAGTTATAATTGCTGGGTGTGTTCGTGGTATTGGGGGCGGCCTGTATGGCTCTCAAAGTTTGTCCGGCTGGGTTCTAGGCGGTTAGGTCTGGCTGGCCGAGTCATATCAACTAAGTCCCTCGTGATGGTTGTTTGAGTAAACTGTAATGATTGGTCGATGTAATTATTTGAGGCATCAAGCAATGAATACGAAATAGCGACGGTTACCGCTCGCGATGCGACCAGTCAGAAGGAAGTAGAGACTCCGGAGGATGGTATAAGAGCTTGGGGATTACTCGGGTTAGGTTTGTTAAATTCGTTCATTCTATGTTATGCGGAGTGGTATGGAAAGAAGAGCACATAAATTGACTTGAGCTGAGCTTTCGGTATATATGTTTAGCCTGTAGTGCGTTTCCTCTTCAGTTTTTTTATTTGATCTTCTTTTTTTTTCCGGACTACTGTTTTAGTATTCACTGTTCCTCCGAACATTTGTAGGGCGGGTGTCTCATCACAGCTTACTGTTGCATACCTGTTTCAATCCTTTGCTTTTCTTCTCTTTTAA
>LQNS02276883.1:24564795-24575592 GCA_001587735.2 Parhyale hawaiensis | reverse complement strand
TAATACCGGGTGGTTGACTCAGCTCCATGACTTACATTTTTAAGGCCGA
Organism: Parhyale hawaiensis; assembly: GCA_001587735.2. Taxonomy (NCBI): domain Eukaryota; kingdom Metazoa; phylum Arthropoda; class Malacostraca; order Amphipoda; family Hyalidae; genus Parhyale; species Parhyale hawaiensis. The sequence goes on along the minus strand of LQNS02276883.1, from coordinate 24,575,543 downwards.
GCTTTCCCCTAGCTTATTTGCTATTATTATTCTAGACTTCGCACAAGATTGGTATCTCGTGCTCTAACACTTATGATAGAGATTTTCATTCATAGAATAATGTAATCCAGTCAAATACAATTTCTAAAAATCCGATATTGGCGAATATGAAGCTGCTTGAAATTGCAGCTTTTTGTAGCTCTTTGTTATTTCTTTCTGCAAGACTCTCGCTAATTTTGCATTTAATTGAGTTAAAAATATTCTCTGCCAGCATTGACCTGCTCTAGCGACCCCGTGCTCGTTCACTTTTTAGCGGCTGTGTGAGTGCAGTTGCTGCTTGCTGAGCTAGTCTTCCTTACTCTTTTATGATTTGAATTTAAGTGTCAAAAACTGGCCGATTTTGGTTGTGGTGATAAAGTACTTCACCACGTATAAATGCATCGAAGTCACCCTTTAATTCTATTCGAATAATGCCATATCTACTCTTGCTTTAACTCAGCATATTATGTCAGCAATTTGTACCCTTAAATAAACATCGCTTTTGTATCGTGCACCCATTAACTACGGCGGGTGAGTCCTCAATATAATAACCGTCACTAGAACACTGTGAGTGCCTATATCTCCGCCAAGCAAGGCAGTATTAACGAAAAATTCAAATTGGTCCTGAAACTACAGTAGTGGGGATGTACTTTTTCTGATAAAGAGAAATACCAATAAATCGACAACTCATTAGCAAGAAATAGACAACTCCCCTGAAGTTCGGAGGGGCGGCAGAGACGTACGGAGTGACGCTAGTTAGCGCGCTACACAGACACAACACAGCACACGAAAATACTTCGTAGTCGTACGAAGACAATGACTATATCAACAACGGTAAGAGCAGTAGCCGCGAGTAGAAAGAACGAATCAAACAATAAACGGCAATAACTCCAATCCAAACTCCCAACTCCAACCTCAGACACGAAGCGGAACACCGTGTTAAAGAGATTTCTTCACTAACGGATATTATTCACACAAGCAACTCTTGGGGCCTGTTCAGAAGCTGCGGCCAGCCCTTGCTTCTGACGCGGAAGACTGGAACTCCACGTGCAAGCCATTGCCAAGTGTCACCTAAATTCTTCTAAATTTCGACCATGTGTTTAAGCTCCGCGCAGTTGTAATCGAAATATGTTAGTGTAGCTAATGTAAGAATTGTTTCTTTGCGTTGTTAGCAGATTTCTAGGAAGTTGTGAACGAGGCTAGTACGCATTTCAAGACTATGTTAAAATCCCAACACATAGTATATCTAAAGATTGGAGACGGCAATGCCCACCGAGTCGAATCCCAAGGTGTTTCCACACACCCTGCATGGAAGGTGAAGGACATGCAGTAATGCAAAACTTCCTTCTCGAGGCCCAATATAAGCACCCGACCGTGCGTAGGACCTCGTTCTTCGTTAGCCGGCATCCCCAGCCGACAGGACCCGGCGTTGCGCTCAGTCTCTCCATTCTAGTTGTGTGCTAGTAATAAGCCGAGACCAGACTCTGTCTAAACACTATTCCCCGTGTCTTCAGTGCCTGCGTGCCCTATTAATTACGAACTCTCCCGGTAGCCCTGTAACAATCCGCTAAGTTATATCCTGATTCGACGAACTTAAATACACTGGAAACGTCTCTCGTTCTTCTTTCGACACCACCTCAGGACGATAAGACGGCAGGAAAGTAGCCAAGCGGCAAGTAAGAAGTAACAGTGAGCCCTACGGAGAGTTAGCGACCGCACGGCAAACATTATTTAACAGTGGCTCGACAACGATGATAGCAAATGAACAGAGAGTCTGTCGGACTGCCTCTTATAAGAATAGACCAAATATCACGGCAACGGTCTATTTTACACACCGGCCGGTCCAGGACAGCACAACCTCACCTCCACCGTCCACGACCCATTAATCACAATGACTCCCACCCGAACCGAAACTCAAACCTGAACCTGAGCGCTGCCAACTCTCGGCACCCTCAAAATCCAAATATTCACAGCACACTTTTCATCACCACCATTATTTGGTCGTTTGGGTCTCTTGATAGTGACGAGCATTTCTAACAATGTCTGAAAATATCTTGATTTTGTCCATGACTTTTGACTTATGTTTTGACAAACATGAAAAGAAACAGAGATAAACAGGCAAACGGACTGACAGATCATCACAAGAATTGAATTAATTGATCTTCGTCACAATCCCAACAAGTCTTGCCAATTTTTTGAGCATCCATTCTAACTGTTTGGTTTACCTTACCAAGGAAAAATATCAAGTAAACGAACTTTTGGACGAATCGTTACCAATAGTTAATCATCTGTTCTTCAAAACATACCTAACACTCTTTGTAAATTTCATAATGATCCGTTATGACTTTTTGCATTATCTGGGTGACAGCCAAATTCCGACAAAAATAGTATTGTCTTGGCTAAGGTAATAATAGTGGAAGTACAATGTTAGTTAACTTTTCAATGTCCACATCATAACGTAAAGCTTTGTGAGTACATATAACGCTTTTAATAACATGGACGAATTGCACTGTTGGATGGAAATTGTAAATCCCCATGTAGCGACTGTGGTCAACGAACTACTCGTGAAACACAGCCGAAGAAAAGACCAGGCTACAATTTTTGTGTAGTGCTTCAGCTCTCTTCGACAAAGCAATGAGCTAGATGCCCGTTTGCAGCGCACCATCGAGAGCTATGTGGACAAGCGCATGGGCACCACATACGGCCCGCCTGCTGGCAAGAAGATGTCCGTGTTCATCGATGATATCAACATGCCTCACATTAACAGCTGGGGCGATCAGGTCAGTTTCCTTTGCTGACATATTTGGTAGTTTTGTAATTTTTTTTTTTTCGACAATTTTCAGTCGTCATGTTTGATGCCACTGTTGCTGTGAAATTATGCTTAGCAGTCCTGTTTGATGACGCTCATGCTGCAAATTTTTGGAAATCGTCTATGCCACTGGTGTTGTGCTGCAAATTTTCGTTCGGCTACATGTCTTCCATAAGGTAAAATCTGGGATTTTCATTTAGCTAAGTACCAAAGTAAACTCACACTCAAGTTGCAGACTCTTGCACCTTTCTTATGACAACATCTCGTTCGAGCCTAGAAAAACAATAAACCTTATCATCTTTGAGTTTGAACCTCCGGTAAGTGTTAACGTGATAGATTGAAAAAATCTTGAAGCAATCAATCAAGATCTTTTCGAAGCCACCGATTACCATTTCTTCGTCAAGGGATCTTCAAGTTGAGATAAGGCGAGACTTTAAATCTACCTTTAATATAATTTGTAAAATTATTGTGTTTAACTTATTGCCCGTTCCATAGTCATTTTGTATGCCACTGGTGCTGCAAATTTACGTTATATACTGTAGTCATATTGTATACTTCTGCTGCTCTAAATGTCTGCTCAAAGTGGCACTTTTGTTGGAATTCAGCGGCAAGACTTGCTTTATTGCCTGAGAACTTTTTTTAGGGAGTAATTTTATCAAAACGCGGAATTTTTTTCTTCTTTCTCGGTAGTGGAATCTTCAGTTTATGCACTGTATGTTTGTTCATGGACGGCTCCTCTGTCTCATTTCTGATCTTCTTTCCTTCGTGTGCAATATCTTTTTAACTTCATAATGTGATAACGATAGATTGCGGAGTGCTACGTTATATTTTAAGACGTAAGTCAAAATAAAGACATTGCCGTCAAAATATAAAACTGAAATATGAAAAAATAGCTCTGTTCGAACCGGGAGCTCCTAGAATTTCCGTATGGCAGCTGCAGTCGTGAATTTGCCGTAATGGCGTCCCGTACTGTTTCTCATAGGACTGCATCGTTTGTAAAAAAAAACTTCATTGTTCCGAAATTCCATGAAACTGAGGCGTGTAATGTAAATGGGGCTAACTCGCTATTTTCGAAGTTACCGAGCGGATGTTTGTGTGAAACAGGCGTGACCTGCACTGGTTGCCAGGCAAACTTCGACCATCTGGCCTTCAGGAAGAGGGATGAGTACGGCCTGTTTTTTTCTAATTTTTGATAAAATTGCGATAGCTACATAAATCCAAACGTTCAACGGATATTATACAGAAACTAGTTATTAGCAATTTTGCCCCTTCATATAGTACCATGGTAAAGACTCACTCGATCAGCGTTAACCCTTTACATATTAAGTTGGTCATTTAGCTCCAATTGTTCTTTGTTTTATTGTATTTCTAAATGAAAGGAGCGAAGCCTGGTGTAAATAGATCAAAATGAACCATCGTTCACCACGATCGATTTAGCTATGGAGTGCGAACCTCGGTTTTTCTCGCACATTAGCAGCTTCGTGTGAACCGTTAACAAATGTTGGCACTCCGATAAAATGCTTTCGCTATCTCTCCTTTTTTTGTGTTAGCCGTCGTTCGTTTTGTTAGTGTTGCAGCAGTCAATATTTCCTCCCTGTACACACAATGTTGCAGCCCACCAATGAAATAGTGCGGCAGACGCTGGAGCAGGGCGGCTTCTACAGCCTGGAGAAGCCTGGAGAGTTCATCAGTGTTGTGGACATGCAGTTTCTCGCGGCCATGGGACACCCAGGTGCTTTCTTGAGTCTTTTGTTACATTAGCTGTGCCTAAAATGCATCATCTATAACTTATACTTCCTTCTTGTGGGAGGCGTTAGACAATTGCTTGCTTTCAAAAAGAAATCTAATGCTGAGGCGTTCTTGTACCGATAGATGCTTGACTGTTCTATGGTTTGGAGACTAGTGATTGGTCGTCTGGAGTGTGTAGAGTGCGGCATCTGATGTATTTGTCACGTCTCTTTGTTGAAAAGAATTTTATTGAATAATTATACAGTCTACTTGGGTGTTTAACAGTAAATCAAGAAGCCTGGTCTGTGTCAGAACACGGAAAGATGGTTCGCGCTAAAGTTCAGTTATTTTAAAAAAACCTCATTTGCTACGACCCATTGTCTCGTTTCTATGCTTGGTACCTATGCAAAGCTATGCCTTTACACAGTTTACTTTGATAAACTCTTCTTGTCGACCCTCTCTCGTTACGCCAAGCAACTGTTCCCTTTTTGGCATCGCACTTTCTTCTGGCTTTCGTTTTACCTATCTTTCTACCTAACTTGATGGTAGACGTGTGTGTTTACTCGCTTGTGAAGGTGGAGGTCGGAACGACATACCATCTCGACTGAAGCGCCACTTCTGCATCTTCAACTCAACGCTGCCGTCAGACCAGTCCATAGACAAGATATTTGGCAGCATAGCCCGCGGCCACTTCAACGCCAAGCGCGGCTTTACCACGGACGTGAGGGAGATGGTCGAGAAGCTGGTGCCTCTCACTAGGGTCATCTGGACTGCCACCAAGGTGAGGGAGAGACGTCGTCTGACACACTACTTCCATGACCCGTGCTGGCAACGCCTGAGAGGAATTGAGCACTCTGGTGTCGACGATGCCTAGCTTGAACATTGGATCGTTCTTATGATATTTAGCTTTGAAATTTGGTAGTGTGATTCTGAAGCCTTCAAATGCAGTCCCAATGTAATACTGTTCCACGATGGCTCTACTGAGTCTACTCTGCTTCATGAACATGACTGACACCACGCTCTGTTTTCTCCTTGTAGCTGAAGTACATTTTGTTACAGAGAAAACTGCATTTATGCGATGATATTGACATGTATTATAATACTGTTGAATGTCGTACTCTCTTCCATACCTCTAGGGTACGTACCCAGCTCGATCTAGTGTACTCCTGAGTGAGCGCTGCGGCCGTGATAACTGCATGAATATTAACCACGCCGTTATTGCTTCCCAAAGGTTTCTATTTCCCACTGCATTTGGGGCTATTATGAACCTTTCAGAATTTTTCTTAGCTGCATGAATGGGAATCAGCCTGTCTGAGAGCCTCCAGCAAACTGTACAACTGCACCATTCAGTCCATTTTAATGCAGACGAAAACGTACCTGTGGTTGTAGCCCTGTTTAGTTCAGTGGCTATAGCAATGGGCTGCCCTTCGTGGGGCGTATGATGGGCCATATGCCATACGTTGGGTTATACCTGTACTCTACTTGCTGGCGTCCTCATGCGCATTGCTTTTGTGTGGGAATACCCTCGTGCCTGGGTTCCCCGTTTCTATCAGCGTATTTTATGTTCTTACTTCCTCTGTGAGAGCGCTTTTGTACTGGAAACGGAAGCTTAAATTACTCAATTTGATGTAACTAGAGGGCCCAGCCGTCAAAAACGAAGGCAGTAATTTTGTTATTAAGCTATTTAATATTCCGGTTCCCAGTATTGGTTTTGCTGCATAATAGGTCTCATACTTGCAGTCGCGATCTTCCATTACTGAAACGCAAGTTGTACTGCAATGAGTTTTGCAAGGGTAAAAAATAACCCCCTGCAAGATAAGGCGCGGATATCATTTTGGAATTGGTGAAACGTTGAACTACACTAAGAAAATATAGCTCAATCAAAAAAATTTACCGGAAAATGCCCCGGGCTTACCGTAACTTGGATACCAATCAATAGGTAAACCTTTCGGGACGAAATTTGATTGCAATGTAAATTGAATATAAAAGAATGTCTTTTCAGCGTGAAGTTCCAACTACAGCGAAAATATTCACCTAAAGAAAGCATGAGCAAAATGGATTATGCACGAAAGGAACGAAAACCTCAACCAAGACTGGGCCCCTCGAACTGCTACAAAGAAATTCAGCTAAAATATAAACGATATAGCTGATGCCCGACAGAATCAAAAACTCTATCAAAGTGAAAAATACCGCCTTTCATCCACCATGCTCAGAAAAGTAACCATCTCATATAAAAAAATCAAAATCCTATCTAAATCCTTACAGCGTTACGGAGAGACGGACCAACTAAAAGAGCAGGCGAGATCAGAGACCAACAACTGTGTATTATTATATAGTGGACCAAGCATTATGTTAGTTCAGTACCCCCTCCTGTGTTGTAGGGTATTATGCCCCAGGGGACCACATATTTTATCTTATAGGTTTGCAGTTATTATTAGTTGTGTCTTTCGACATATTGCGTTTGTGTTCTTCGTTTCGCTTCTGTTGATGATTATCTTTCTATTCCCCTTTTTTCCTTTCTTGTTCTACCTATGCATGATAGTTCAGTGTAGAACACCCTCATGTATGGGTTACATGTTTCCATAGACACACGATATGTAGCATGTTCTGGAAACACTTGTGCAAATAAATAATTGAGAGGCGTAAATTAATTTCTTTATAACATAATTGATGTGAGCCTAATTTCTTGCGTCTGATTTTCGTCGTCGCAGATTGAATGCTCAGAACAGCATTGGAAACCCGCATTATGTTTCTATCATTCAGTTGGTTTAAGAGTTCATTTGAGTTATATCGCTCTAATAACACGGCATGTGATGTGGTTCTGCATTTTCCTTGCTCTGTCTATGATACCTTCCTTCACGTTGGTCCGTAATGAAGATGCCCACTTATGTAACTTGTTTCAACTTTTACACCATCTTATCTTGGCGAAAAATTGTAGAATAGAGCGCCTCCAGCATTTCTCATGAGGTTCATTTGTCCACTTTACCAGAACAACTTGCTGCCGACGCCTGCAAACTTCCACTACGTGTTCAACTTGCGGGACCTGTCGCGCATCTGGCAGGGGATGCTGAACGCTGCCAGCAACGTCGTCACCACGCCACTGCTGCTGGTGGGCATGTGGCGGCATGAGGTCTCCAGAGTCATCTCTGACAGGTGCGGTATGGTGTTCAGAGTCATCTCTGACAGGTGCGGTATGGTGTTCAGAGCCTACTCTGACAGGTGCACCGTGGTCCCCAGTCGTCTTTGGCAAGGGCTGTGTAGTCTCCAAAGTCGTCTCTGTGTTCAGAGGCTCTGTTAACTGGGACGCATGATTAGCAGATTGATGCTGACCACACATGTTAGGGTCCGTAGAGACAATTGTGAAGAGAGCTGCAAAGTACTCGGTAACCTCTGAGTTTAGTGTCGTCTTATAGCGTGACTGTGAGGTACGCCGTTGTTTTCAGCGATATTCTATCTCCAGTTATTTCTCACCACTCCCTCTCCACTACCTAAATAGAGACGTATTGGATAGTGTTGTGCATGCGTCTCGTAAAACTAGTGGGGCACGCGTATTCCAAGTAATGTATTAAAATATTTGTTGTCGAATGCGCTTTAACTGTTCATAATAGACAGTTGTGATACATTGTAAGGCATATTATGATGTAGCTTCAGTTTTTCCATATTGAACCTTATGTGATAAAGTTTCAGTAACCCAAGTTCTAGCGCCAGCAGCTCCTGATAATGCCAACGGTAACAGGTCGCCTTGCTTCCAGGTTCACTAACGTTAAAGACTTGAAATGGTTCGAAGAGGCTACAGTTGAGCTCACAGCTGAGCATCTTGGCGAGGAAATCAAGGAGGTCATCGCTGAGCCTGAATACTTTGTCGACTTCTTAAGGTAACGACATTAGAAGTTAAAGCTATCCAAATTTTGCTTATCTCACATACCTACATGAAATGGAGCTTCCGAAGACGCTATACCTTTGCTTTAGTCAACGTTATGCCTCGTATATGGTACTAGCCATAATTTTATCTGTCGTGTTCTACAGTAACAGTAGATATTATATCTCAGCCATTAGTGTGTATGCCAAGAGTACTGTTCGGTTAGGTGTCGTTCGTTCCTGCGTATCATATCCTTAACCGAAAATAAACTCAACATACCTACTTAATTTTATAGGAATTTCAAATGCATGACCTCAGTTGAGATAATTGCGCAATATCTCTTGGCACGTCAGTGATTCATTTGCTGTTTTCCATTGTGAGTACACTAATTTATTTGCTGCTATACGCCAGAGACGCTCCGGAGCCGACAGGCGACGAGGGAGAGGACGCCGACATGGAGATGCCCCACGTGTACGAGCCCATCCCGTCGTTCGAGGTGCTCTCTGAGCGGCTGCAGATGTTCCTGTCGCAGTACAACGAGATGGTGCGCGGCTCCGGCATGGATCTGGTCTTCTTCAAGGACGCTATGGCCCATCTAGTCAGGGTGTGTGCATGTTTTCCCTTCGCGCTGTTCGCTGATTAACTTGCTTGCAGTCGATTATTTGATTTATTTGGCCACAATCGCCTTTCTTCACAGACGCTTGGTGTATTTCATCAGGATGTGCACTGCATTTATCTCTCTTGTTGCCTCTTCTAATTTGTGCTTAATTTTAACAATTATTTGGTTCTTCTAATCTCATATTTTTCAGAGACGTTGTGGCTCCTGTCGTCAGATTGCACACAGTATGTGTAGTGCTCGCTGATCAAAATGCTCAGTTACATGTATTGTGATATATCTGACCGTATTGTGCTCTGTATTAGGTAGCTAACTGTGACCAAAATCGTCTGGGTTGGTTAATGCTATCAGTTTTGGTACTGGGTATCTCCGCATCAGTGTCAGTATGCCACACCATTGGTAGGACGTTAAGATATTTGGATCAGTAAATTGTGTGCATGTCTTCTCGCATGGATAGAACATTGTTATCTGCTACCGAATAGTTCATGATTTGTAGTATCTTAGAAGACGACCTGTCGATATTTTTTACTTTATATGAATCTCTGTTGGAGCTGGCTTCTCATACACTTTGTGTGGCTCTAAGGGTACGATAACAATACAGCTGGATGCCCGAATACATTGGCATAAGTGTTGAACTTTGCGTGTTTCTTTTGGTATTTAGCAGAGCAGTTTGATTTCAATAACTTTCCGTCACTGTTTTTTAAGAGCATTATTATGAAACGATAAAACATTACCCGTGACATTGGTACATTTTCAAAAACTATACATTCTACAATCCTTTGGTTTCACGGAACGTTTGAGATCCTAAATTCACAGGTCCAGTTGGTTTTGCTTGCGCTGCTCGCCCTGTGCAGGGATATATAGCTGTCGTTACTAGTGACTTGGACAGCTCCGGCACATTTATAGCTGTATCTGTTACTTATACATCATTTACAGATATCTCGAGTTATCGGCAACCCTGGCGGTAACATGCTGCTGGTGGGCGTAGGAGGCTCTGGCAAGCAGTCTCTCACTCGACTCGCTTCCTTCATTGCTGGGTACAAGACCTTCCAGATCACGCTCACTAGGTGAGACTGTCATAATATGCTGAGTTCCGCTCATTGTCATAGTTGCTGCCGCTCCCAACACCGTCCTGTGCATAGTTGCTGGCGCTACCTACACCGTCCTGTGCATAGTTGCTGGCGCTACCTACACCGTCCTGTGCATAGTTTCTGGCGCTACCTACACCGTCCTGTGCATAGTTGCTGGCGCTACCTATACCCTCCTGTGCATAGTTGCTGGCGCTACCTACACCGTCCTGTGCATAGTTGCTGGCGCTACCTACACCGTACTGTGCATAGTTGCTGGCGCTACCTACACCGTACTGTGCATAGTTGCTGGCGCTACCTACACCGTACTGTGCATAGTTGCTGGCGCTACCTACACCGTCCTGTGCATAGTTGCTGGCGCTACCTACACCGTCCTGTGCATAGTTGCTGGCGCTACCTACACCGTCCTGTGCATAGTTGCTGGCGCTCCAACTCCAACTCCAAATTCTACTGGAAAAAGGAAAAAGTAAAACTTTCCTTAATGAGAGGCAAGGAACTCCAGTGAGCAAAGTACAGCAAGTTGAACCGGTCTACAGCGAAATCTGAATTACAGTATACAGAATAACAAAAGGGCAAAGTTCCAGACGCCGCAGAAGACCTAAATTGTCAGCCGATTCCCGAATTCAGCGC
>LQNS02276883.1:24537622-24549273 GCA_001587735.2 Parhyale hawaiensis | reverse complement strand
GCTCAAAAAAGGGACATAGCGACTCGTACAGCGCAATTCTACGACGATTCTCCGACACGTGCTACAGCAATCATCTGCAATCGCACGACTGTCGCTCGACGATTTATTTTGCCTGGGTAAATACAGCAAAAGATATGTGAATACCGAATAAAAGTACTTTGCAGTATTTCGTCCATTATAAACTAGATCCCTTTTAAAAAGGCTGTTCTTCTATTCAGTGTTTCCACCTCTGAATCAGCCCTGTGATGGCCCAGTACAGATACGTGTAAGGTGGTTGGACGACCTACAAATGCGTGCATTTACACGTGTTGGAACCATTAGAGCTAAGCTCTGTAAATAAGTAGCAAGTGTTATCTGGCATCGGTCAACACCTGCTTATTCGTGTCAGGGGCGGCCTTCCCGTACGCTCTGAATATTCCACGGACGAACAAAGCTTACGCTGAAGTTAGTTCAATGGCTTTCTGCGTCGTTTTCAGTCTTTTCAAACAGTGCAGGAGAATCGAAATTACTAAAGCAACATCTTACTACATAGCACATTATAGTTTTTTTGTGTATTGGCAAGTCAGCCAATATACGAAAAATTAAGTAAACACTATCAAAATTGCTCTAAATCTCCAGACGGGTGACCTGGTTTCAACCTGTTGATGTGAGTTTCAGGCGTTGTCTTTTAATTCGATGCCTGTGAGACTTCTCAGAACTCATTTACTACACTCTCTAAAATGGAGATTTGAGTCAGCTCGACCCTATTGGGTTGCAACGGCATTTATAGTGACGAAGCTGAAGTTCCTGCCTGCATTTCCCGAGGAAAGGGGGTGTGCCGAAGCCAGAATTCAGCAGAAGCCGAATAAGCTTTGACTGAAGCCACTTTAAGCAAGCCGAAGCTTCTGCGGTAGCAATTATAGCATAGGCAGCTATGAAACAGTGCAACAGCCATCGTTTGAAAATACAATATAAATCTATTAGAAAAATTAAAGTCAATTTTAAGTTATTACGAATGATTGTAATCGCGTTTATAATAGTTTCTAAAGATAGGAGCTCTTGTATTATCTTATTGCGAGTATGGGGATGTTGAGTTCATAAGAAAATACACGTTGCGCAAGCTTATTGTTAAAGTGAATTTGATACTCCTGGACAGCAGTGGCAAAAATATGACATTAGCACCCGACGCTCGAACTGGTCTATCGTCCGACTCATTAACTATTATAATTTTAGACCAGACTGGCGACGTAAAAACGGAGAAAACTCAATAAGGTTATCAACTCCCACGCAACCAGCCCAGCAAGAGAAGAATATCACAAAATCACTCTGTTTGCAAATTGCTTAAAGCTACCAATGCCCGCACCAACAAAGGGAGAATCATCAGGATTATTCTAAACACATTCTACGCATGATGGAAAAACCGAACGTGAATACTGGCTTGTACGACATGGTACTTCTCCCAGGACGAACTCATGAATTGCACCAATACGCCGAGTATGCTGCACCCGAGCAAATGGCTCCGAGAAAACCGTCAGCGAATGAGAACGGCAGTTAGATATTTCATGTAGAAAGCAAATCCCACCAACTCTCCGACGGTGCGCCAGATCACAAGGCACAACACCATCCAGCATAAATGCACATTGACGAACCACTCTGCCAAGTAAACACAGATGACAGTCGGCAGCAGAACCCCAGACTAACGAGCAGTATTGCAAAAGGCATAGCAACTAAAGCAGCTAGCCAAACATATTCCAAGTACGTCGCATAAGACCGATTTTCTGTGATACTCGTGAGACTACTGAACGGATGTATAGCCTGAAACGTCGACTATTTGCTGAATGATATTTTAGTTGTAATTTGTTAATATTATACTGCATTAAATGGATTTACTCCATTATAATGAAAGATTTCAGCTACTGTTCCTTTTACTTTGGTTACAGTAAGCCGTTGAGTTAACAAAATTTAAAGTTTCTTTATTTGCCCACTTATGGGGATATTCTTGCTGCAACAACTGTAGCCACGTGATCCTCAAGCGCGGCAGTATCCTGCATTCTGACCCCAAGGTCTCTCAAAGTATTTTTTTTTTTTCGATATGGTTCCCATCGATTGTTGTGTAGGTTTTCTATTCAATAAAGAAGAGTTTTCCCATATCGTAATAGTTCGGATTTTGTTTCGCTCAAAGTCATATTGTTATCTGATGGCGGCGAATGAAAGCTGCTAGTTCAATCTTATTGCACCGGTTCTGTATCTGCCACCGTCTGTATCGTTCGTAGTATTAGTGTGTCATCTGAAAGCAGCGAGTGAATAGCAAAATCTCCCTTGTGCCCACGTCATTTATCATGATGCAGATTAGTATTGGACCGGGCACAGAACCTTATGGAACTCCTCCAAGTACCAGGCGTCGTTTGGACACTTTGCACTTTGATTTCCATTTGTCAGGAAGGTTCCAATCCACCGAAGATATTTCCCACGTATGCTAATATTGGAAAACTTCAGTAATAGTATTCCGTGGTTAACTTTATCAAATGCCTTTTGAAAATCCTTACTACTAAAGGCACACTTTTGCCTTGGTACGATAAATCTAGAATATAGTCATAACATTTAATCAGCTGAGAAGTTGTGTGTCGTTTTTAGCGAAAGCTGTGTTGATTTGATGTAAGAAGTTTATTACTTTCTAAATAATGCTCTAAATGCTACTTAATTCAGCATCATTTAAAGGTTCTTTACTACGTTGTTAATTAGAGAGATAGGTTTGTTGTGAGCTGGATCCATACTATTTCCAGCTTTGTAATACGTGTAATAATTGCATGTTTAGATGCAACTGGAATTGCTCCTCCATCCACTGACTTCCTCCACATTAAGTGTTAAGGATAAGAAAGGCTTAGCTTATACGTCTAGCTCTAAGAAATATTCATTCAAAAGGTTAATTTATTATCTACGTACAATCGTCATGTCTCCGTTCAGCCTCGTGATTTTTTTTTTTTTTCAATATAACGATATTAGCCGTATAAATCAAACTTTTTGACTTCAGAAAGCATATGGCCAGCATACGTTATGTAAGACTTTCATTTATTAAGATGACTTAGTTTTAATTAAGTCAGACCTACGCCTGGCACGGCAAGCGTTAATTCAAATTTTCAACTTCTACGAATTACGTGGTTTTAGGTGCGTCAGCCTTCCTTTTACTGAGAGAATAATATAGCTAAGTTTAGGTCAAAATTTTATATACAGTGAGATTACACGGCTTTAGGTACGTTAGAATAACCTCTGAACTGAGAGATATTATAACGTGTTTTGATGCACTTAGATGCATCAAAATTGCATAAATTTTCGTCCCAAAACCGAAACACACAAGTGCATCAAAATACGCTAAGTGTATCATCATAAAACTTTAAAAACGCCACTGTAATTATATAAACAATAATGTAATGTCTCGCATGCAGTAAGTCTACAACGAGTTAAAATGGCAAGCAGAGTACTGGGATTCACCTCCAGAAATCTTAAATACAAGTCCAAGGACATCATCGTTTCCTTGTACAAGGAATTAGTGCGGCCACACTTAGAATTTGCTGTTCAATTCTAGTCGCCACATCTGTGTAAAGATATTGATAACATGGAAAGAGTCAAACGCAGAGCAACGAAAGTGAAACCTCAGCTGCGAAGAAAGTCTTGTGAATGTCGCCTAAAAGAACTGGGTCCTATCTCTCTTGAGCAAAGACGACTCAGGGGGCAACTAATAGAAACATTGAAGTATTTGAATGGCTTCAACGACGTATCTACAACGGGGCTCTTTCAAAGAGACCTCAATGATCGCTTGTGAAACAACGGTCAAAAACTCAAGCATAAAACTCGAAGAACGTCCTTAAGTCAGCAGTTCTTTCCGTATTTCATAGTCAGCATTTGGAATAGACTGCCTTCCGATGATGCTAGTGAGGAGTCAGTCAACGCGTTTAAAAATCGTCTTGACATACATTGGGAGAGACATCCTCCACAGCTAAGAACTCCTCCAGGTGTAGCAAAAGCTTCCAAGGCCACCTTAACCCGTCTTCTTGTCTCTCCCGCTCCAACTACACAGTTTGATATCTCGAAGCTCCGCATATCAACGGCTATCGATCGTGCTTGCGTGCATTCATGATCGTCTCTTTGGCAGGGATTCTTCCCTTTTTTTCTCTCTTTTCTTCAGTCCTCCATATCCTACTAACATCGTGGCAATAGCTCATAGAGTGCCGGGGCGTAAATTCCGGTGTCTCTTTGGGAATGGGCCTGTTGCTTCGCTTACTGTCACCCATCTAATCTAAAATTTAATATACCTAATGAGGTATTCGTTTTGCCTTAATTGTAGAATTTGGAAGTTCAAGCAGAAAAAGATAAACCAGCGCTGTAAGAATGCGGGAATCGAAAAAAGCGGGCTAGAGATTTTTCATTCCTGCCAGCACGAATTTCATATATCCTGTAAAGCGCACTAACAGTGCCATATCGTCAAAATTCTAGAATAATGAAGTCTACATCAGGTGTATCCACTGTATGCAAGATAATGAATTATAATAAAATTAGGTAAAGTCCATCATGATGCATATCGGGTCTCAAGATGCACTTGGCACTTTGATGATGCCCGTTTGTGTCTCGGTTTGGTTCAAAGCCGATGATGCACCAAGATGCATCAAAACAGGTAGAGTAATTGATGTTTTTACGGGGTATGTAAATATTAAATAGAAAGGTGTGTGGTGATAGATGTAATTAATTATGAGAATAGTATTTGAATAAATATAGGCATGTTTTCCTAAGTGTGAATGAAGGATTAATTATTGGGAATGATCCAGTTGATCATTCACTGAAAATGGCACATGACAGGATTGTGATTATGAAAATATTATAGAAAGAAAGAGATAACAAGATAGAAATGTCCCCAAGGGGCGAGCCATTCCCCACCCTACCTAGAATAATATACTTGGCGATTGGATCTTTCAGCCTGCGAGAAGGTTCAAAGGAAACACACATTTAGATCTTTCAATATACTGGGAAAAACACATGGAGAAATTTTGTACAAATGACGAGTTCGCAAAAACAGCTAATGAAATAAATTAACGGTTGACAAATAACTCTGTTAGTTATTGATTCGCCAAACTTACCGGCCAAACACTGATGTTGCGCACATTATCCGGTAATTTTCATAAAGGAACACAGGATTTGAGGATCTTAGGAAAGAATACCTAGTAAAGGGTTAAGATCTGCTCAAATACCATGCAAAACAACCTTGCATTTGCGCAGTACATGTTACACCGAAACTTGTGAGAAATATTATCAAAAGCCAAATATTAAACCAGGTGGCAAAAGCGGTATGTTCGGCTGCCGAAGATATAATAAAATATGTGTAAACACACATGTCATCAAATCGTACTGCGGGTTAAGGACCACCGGAGAAAAGACCGCACTGGCTATACACCGACTTTCACATTTTTTATAACACATTCTGATGACTGCAATGTTTACCAACGATCCTACAATTTAAAAGACATAGAAAATATATTTTATGTCTTGAAAGACAATACTCGCATCAAATAAAACATAGCATATGCATCTAATGCTATTGCTATCTTCAGGCACAAATCTCACTCTAATCTTTAATATCTACATCATTAAGTGTAACGTTTTCCACTTTTCCATTTTTTTAAGGAGCTATACTAATCACCCATATTAAACTACATATATATACATTTCCTACACATAAGGGAATTCACCGCAAGAGAATCCTTTTCCTGTCGGTATTCACTGCCCAAATTTTCAAAACGCAAAGATCAACATTTTAGCTGGCTAACGTCACCGATTTCACTCCCACTTCGTGAATTTACCCTCCTGAATGAGCTCACTTGATCATAAAAAAAACACATAAACATGTGAACTCCATCACTCACTGCAGGAACATTTGACCTATACAGAGCGGCATACTGAAGGGGCTACCCGCAATTCTGTCTGGGTGCACGATCAACATTCAACTTCTGGACACAAATAGTGTTCCTCTCTACCTATCAGCTGCAAAATACACACCCAACTGCAGAACCAGAGCCTCCAGGCGGACTTCTCTTAATCACTTCTAAAAATCTTTGTGCGCTTGAATAAGCGCTGCCTAGTGCAGAAAAAATGTCGCTCATCCTTAGCACTCCATAGGGCACGCGCGGCCATCCCTGCTAAGAGCAGTAAGCTTCAGCTGGTTATTTGACATTAATATACAGGTGCTTTATAGCACTGCGGCAGTGTCGAAACATCATGCACTCTTAGATGCATTGCAGTCTTTTTTTACTCAGACATTTTGGGGCATTCAGCACAATGTTCACATTAGCTTTGTCGAAATAAGTTTTTCTGATTACAGTGTCAACGGTGATGACGCATCAAACTACGCCATGACGCATATCTGCATCCATCCAAGTGCTTTCCTGCGAAACACCTGGGTGCATCAAAAATTTTTTCAGTAAACTGAGAGTTTACGTGACTTCAGGTACGTCAGAATATCACTTGATGAGAGTTTACGTGGCTTCAGGTACGTCAGAATATCACTTACTGAGAGTTTACGTGGCTTCAGGTACGTCAGAATATCACTTACTGAGAGTTTACTTGGCTTCAGGTACGTCAGAATATCACTTACTGAGAGTTTACGCGGCTTTAGGTACGTCAGAATATCACTTACTGAGAGTTTACGTGGCTTTAGGTACGTCAGAATATCACTTACTGAGAGTTTACGCGGCTTTAGGTACGTCAGAATATCACTTACTGAGAGTTTACGTGGCTTCAGGTACGTCAGAATATCACTTTCTGAGAGTTTACGTGGCTTTAGGTACGTCAGAATATCATTTGTTGAGAGATTCGTAGCTTCAAGTAGGTCAGAGTTTTAGTCACGAGGCAAGCGTGTGGTGATCGTTTGTTGGAAAATGACTCACGCTTTGAAATGAGGGAAATTGGAACGGTGTCCTGGATTGAGGACAGAGCTCGCCAGATGTGCTCACAACTGTGTACCGAGTGACCTGCTCCTAATCCCGAGGACCAGCTTAAACTATTCATTTCCACTTATATATATGCTGGAAACATGTTTCTTTTTCTTTACAAATGACTGACTAGGCTATATGTCGTATACGTTATTTATGAATTCTGGTGATTTACACCTAATAACTGTAGTTGGGATTTGTGCGTGTCTTAGATCAATAATTGGAAAAAAAAATGATAAAGGAATTATTTTCGCCAAGACTCTGGTGAACTAAGCACATTGTTTAGCTGCTTACCCGCTAGATTTTATTTCCGTCATATACCTACATGCCTCTTTTTGTTCATCTCTGTGGTACGGAGATTTTTTTTTTCATTCCAGTAACGGCTCATGAGCGGCAATAGAAAATGTGCTCAAGACTAATACAGATTTTTTCAGAGGACTGTATGAATGCTGAGCAACAAATTTACCCTCTCTCAATAGACCTAACTTATTTCACCCCTATATATGTCAGAATGAAAATTACGCTTCATTTGTGACTATGGCTAAAGCCATGGATCGTCAGTGTGTCAGTATGAATTTATGAATAATAAATGTTAGTAGACAAAGCTATAAAGCAAACTTTATTAAAGGACACATCAAGGCAGTATCACAGAGACAAATACCCATTTGATAACAGTATTATCAAACGTAATTCCACCTCAATGTAACGGTAAATCTAAATATCTTAAAGGTAATGTCATCCTTGACTGTACCCTCAACCGGGAAACCACATGCACTGGTTTTGCTGCGAAAAATAGGCCCACACGCCCCAGAACAGCAAGTGCGGCTGCAGTTGTCCCTGGGTCATCAAGAGCTACATGGCGCCAAATTTACGGAAGATTCAAATGACCTGCGACCCCCCCCCCCTCATCCATGAGTAAGGCTAGTTCCACCACGGCGCAGTGCGTGCGTGCCCCACTGCCGAGTCAGCACACCTAGATCAGCAAAGAGCTCGCGTGCCTAGGCTGGCCTCAAACGTCGAGCGATACAAGGATTGTGAGCTGCGGACGACAGCAAGCAACTACTGTGCTATTCCTAAAAAACTAGTGGTGTCAGCTCGGTGAAACTTGCCCATACTTTTAACAATATTAATGAAAAAAAACAACACTGGGGGTTTCATGTATTTACACAGACATATGAAAACGTTTTCATACCGAAAAAATTTGCATCACATTCAATTGTATTGAGTTTTCCCTGACTTACGTTTGCCAAACGCGTAGTGTACTCATAATGTGAGCTCCCGTAAACTAATATCAAGTGGAAATTGCATTCAGCGTTTCCAGCACGCCGTTATTTTCAAGCATCTTGGAAGATAATGACCCAGGGTCAACTGCAGCCGCTCTTGCTGTTCTGGGGCCTGAACATAAAATTACCTTTAAATCTGGTGACTGCCACGGCCATTCTACGGTTTTAATCTTTGTCCAATTAAACAATGATCTGTAATTCACTGACCACCGTTGAACCTTTTGATTTTGACTATGGTCATCTTGGAACTTCTTTGTCTTTCTTGCTTTAAAATTCTGAGTAACTGTCTTCAACATTTTTTTAAATATCTCTCAATCTTTTCATTCTCATCTGTAGTAAAACAAATTGCGCCCAGCATTTTTTTTAGCAAAATTATGTTAGGTGTAAGAAGTTTCACTTTAGGGTTGAAGTCCCTTGCTTAGCCAAGCCAAGGCAATGTTGTGGATGTTTTCGGGAATGTGAATCTTGCTCTCCACTTTCGTGGGATTGAAATCAGTGCTTTCTTGTAAGAAATATTTATTTGCTACTATTAAAAGGATCAAGTTTGATAGGTTTATTACACGCAGACACATTTTATATACTACAAGTATTTGGTGAAGTAGTAATACACTATAGAATAATGCATCTGCGTAGCCACTGAAAGTTTAACAAACTTTTTGGGCAACATAAAACAAAAACAAAAGCAAATGAAATTGAATGACGTATTCTTTAAAAAGTTTCTTCAAGACATTATCAGAATGGGATTTAATAAATACTCAGGAAGTTTATTGAGAAGAGTTGCAATTTAAAATACTGTAGCGCGTTTCTCAACGTCAACACGCACAGTTGGGAGATTGAGAACAGAACGTCTCAGTTCATAATTTTGTTGTGGAATAAAAGGACTAAAATACTTTAGAAATACTACAGGATGATTATAAAACACAAATCGAAAAAAACTAAGTAAGGAATAGTTGTAAACATCCTGAAATTGCAACATTTGTAAAGACAAGTACATTTCACTACATCTCATTTGAGGCACATTGTTTTCGTTACGTCTTACACGTAGTATTCGCCTAGGTATATTATTCAATATTACATCAAGTTTGTGAATGTTACAACGTGGGGCTCCGCCCCAAACGATGATATTCTGGACCAGCACTGAATGAGCCAACGAGTATTAAGCTATTTTTAATGATTCACCATCAGCATAATTGGTTATTGCATATTGCTAAGCTTGCGCCCAATGTCTTCAATATGGGACTTAAAACACAGCTTTTCATCCAGGATCAGTCCAAAATATCTTATTTGGGGCACCCACTCTAGTAGGTTATTGTTAAAGAAGATAGGTGGCAACTGTTGGTGAGTACAGTGGGAGAAAAGCATTAATTTGGTTTTATTCTCATGGGCAGTCAATCTATTTTGAGTTATCCATTCAGACAACACATTTAAAAAAAGTTTGCATATCAGTTATAGCAGCTTGAAAAGTACTACTATACTATACTTCTACTACTACTACTACTACTACTATACTATAAAAATGTTAAATAATAACGGGCCTAAAATGCTTCCTTGGGGAACACCGGAATTAATAGGTAATATATTTCATTTGGCATCGTTACAGAGTACAGATTGATCCCTATTAGACAGGTAACTATTAATCAGTGCATTTGCTGCATTCCGACCGCCATAATGATCAAGTTTTTTTTAATGAAATTGCTTCATCTACGGTGTCGAACGCTTTTCGAAGGTCTAAGAATAATGAAATACCTTATCTTTTATTGTGGAAGCATTTTAGAAGATCAGTTACAAGATGAAAAATTGCTAGCGTTGTATTAGATTTACTTCGAAAGCCCAACTGCTGACCACTAATTACGTTATGTGATGAAAGAAAATTTGACAGCCTAGAATGAATGGCTTTCTCTAAAATTTTATTGAAGATAGATAACGTAGATATGGGTCTATAATTAGCCACATCATTCGGACTACACTTGAAGATAGGAATAACCCACCATGGTTTAATACATTAGGATAAATGCCGTTCTCCAAGCAAAAACTGAAAATATGGCAAAGAGGATCAGCACTACAATGTATAAATTTAAGCAGTAATGAAGGTTGAATTTTATCTCGATGACAACGCTTATTACTGAAAGATTTAAGAGTGTTAACGATTGCATTAGGACAGGTAGGCCTAAAAATACAGTCTGTAGCAACATAATTCGTATTGATTGTAAAATTTCCTTCATGAGGAGGGAGGGTCTCCACCAGTGACTTTGCTACTGAAGTAAAATGCGCGTTAAATAAATTAGCTGATTGTGCGTCAGGAAGTACCGTACCATCAACACGAAGAGAAACAGACTTACGTTTGTTTATTCTATCAAGAACATCATTCAATACCTGCAATACTTTATGAGATGAATTTCTGGACTCAATGATTTTATTTTTATAATAGTATTCTTTGCATTTTCGTATTAGTCTATTTAATACATTTCTGTAGGATGTGTAGCGTATCACGTACGCATATTTTTTCACGATTTTCAGCCTTGACCGGAATTTTTTTCGTTTTTTTAGAGGAAATGATAGTAATGATAAATATGATATGAAAGATATGAGAGAATTTTTTGTCGCAAAAACAATGAAAGCCGTCCAGTACTTAATTAATAGGAAAATCAATAAATGTATGTACACCGTCCAACGGGTCAAAACGTGGCCTTTCGCTTTGTAACTAAAGTGATATGCACTAACTATCATTATATGAAAAAACGCCGGCTGATTCCATTCAAGACAGATAAAATTGTTTTATAAGCATGCAGTAGGTTAGCGAAATGTCTCAACGAATGTAATTTTGACGTTCAGGTAACACCATCCTTGTCCGGGTAACACACATCTGCCTGCCTGAAAAGATAACAGGCCGAATAAGCTATGAACGAAGTACAGAAGCACTCTGAGAACGCATACATCCGCAGAGCAACGCTATGTTAATAATTGGTCCTCAATATTGTGTTTCATTTCGGTCATCCCTAAGATTTTATCAGCATTTTGTGTCACATTTTTAGCTGTTCCAACAAATTTTTTGAAGATCTGTCCGTAACTTTTTGTCCTAATAAACTGAAAGATACTTACTAGGTTTAGACAGATGGGTGCGTGGGTATAATTAGCGCCAAACAAAATGTTAACCCCTTAATTAATACATTAGCCCGTATATACACGTCCGATCAAATCCTATGACTTTTCCGTTATCCTGCAAAATCACGTCCAAATCAATTTATGAGGCATTGAATCTCATTAGGCCGCATTTACGCGCACCTGCTGTCCCAGTCGGAAATTATGGTTGTGATTATAGTAGAACAACTATGATTATGGTCGAGACTTTGGTTGTTTATTATCGATATATCCTCCATATTCAACCATTTATGGGGTGCAGTATGGTAGAGAT
>LQNS02276883.1:24500442-24526849 GCA_001587735.2 Parhyale hawaiensis | reverse complement strand
ACGACACTCCACTTCACGTCACGACACTCCACTTCACGTCACGACACTCCACTCCACGTCACGACACTCCACGTCACGACACTCCACTTCACGTCACGACACTCCACTTCACGTCACGGCTCTCCACTTCACGTCACGACTCTTCACTTCACGTCACGACACTCCACTTCACTTTACGCCACGTCCTCCCATTTCAAGTACGCTATTTAACGTCATGTTACACTACTCATGTCACGTTACGTCATCTTACGGTACGTCACCGCCTCTGACGTCATGTAACTTCACCCCTAGCAACATTTGGGGCCGCCGGGCTCCGCTTAAAAGCGGAATTAGGGTTTTAGCTTCTGCGTCGACCCTGATTGTGTGTCGGGATGTTACACCAAGGTGAGTCTTGAGCTTCGCTAAGTTAGCTGAGTTGTGTGAAAGTACAACGAGATGCGTTATATTGAACTAGCTACATTGTGTCAAATGAGAGGCATTGTGTCAACGAGTAGCATTGTGTCAGAAAAGCCGCATTGTGTCAGACGAGTGGAATTGCGTCAGATGTACGAGTGGCATTGTGTCAGATGTGCGGCATTGTATCAGACGAGCGGCATTGTGTAAGACGAGCAGTATTGTGTCAGACGAGGAGCATTGTGTCAGACGAGCAGCATTGTGTCAGACGAACAGCATTGTGTCAGACGAACAACATTGTGCCAGATCAGCTGCATGGAGCTAGACGAGCTGCATTGTGTAAAGCGAGCTGCATTGTGAATTTGTGATAGACGATCTTCATTGTGCCAGACGAGCTGCATTGTTTCAGACGAGCTGCACTGTGATAGACGAGCTTCATTGTGCCAGACGAGCTGTATTGTCTATGGCGAGCTGCATTAAATTGTACCAGACGAGCTGCATTGTGATAGACGAGCTGCATTGTGTCAGACGAGCTGCATTGTGTAAGGCGAGCTACATTGTGTAAGGCGAGCTGCATTGTGTAAGGCGAGCTGAATTGTACCAGACGAACTGCATTGTGTAAGGCGAGCTACATTGTGCCGGACGAGCTATATCGTGCCAGACGAGCTGCATTGTGCCAGACGAGCTGCATTGTGTAAGGCGAGCTGCATTGTGCCAGACGAGCTACATTGTGCCAGACGAGCTGTATTATACATTCTTATACATACTTATTTGTTTGCTTATTTGTCCTACTAGACACGAAACTAAGAAAGTGGACAAATGACCGTACGATATTATGATATATTGACATCCACTCCTCGTTTAAAATATGTCACTCACACTACCCTTATTCTTTATTAGGCATTTTTAGCTGCCCAACAACGTAGGGTAAAGGATGTAATCAGGGCCAAACCCATTTCATATTTCAACAGATATATTAAGTAACCTACATTTTATTTATGATTTGTCCCTCAGTTCCGGCTGCCCAGCGAGCTGCAGTCGCACCTGTTCGACGGCTGCATAGCGGCAGCCAACACGGTGAGTGGCAGCCTGTACTCCATCGCAGTGGGTGAGGGTCTGGTGTACACCCGCTATGCGGCGAGCGAGGCTGCAGAGATCGAGTGGACATCTCCACAACGGTCCAGTCCTCCTACTCCGGCAGAGTGTGCCATGGCTGCGAAAGCGGAAGGTGAGCAGAAAACCCAACTGCCACAATAACACCTGATGTAAAAATCGTATATCAATAATTAACAGTCTCCAAATTACACCTTTTTGCAATTGTTTTTGACCAATTTTCCGTATATGTTTGTCAGTCTTTGTAATTTTTTGACAGAGTTTATTACATTTTGATACATCTCACAATTTTATGACAAAAGAACAAAAGTGTTTGACAATTTGACAAACAGTTTGTCAGGGTTTTATCGATAAAACCTTTTGACAATCTGCATTTCACTTTGACAATGGACAAATGAATATGACAGTTCTCGAAATTGTTTTGACAATATCCCACCTCTCTATTAAAGCTCCTTGTATATCGGTGACAACCAAGCGAACAAGCAAGCACGCAAGCACGTAAACTAGCCTATTAGACTTTCATAAGTATATAACCACACGGCGGTGCTTAGTATACTGCATTTTGATTGATGTTTTGATTTGTTTGCCGGAAGGCTATATAGCACTGTCTAGCGGCAATGAAATAACAGTAGAGTGCTTGTTCCATAGAGACGTACATGTTTCAGGGCAGAAAGCCTAAAGCAGAGTAATTGCTTTTGGTAGATGGTTCTTGTGCAGTGTAGGTTAAGCTTTAATAAACGAAAGTGTTTATTCTCCAGACGCGTACATGTTCAAGTACGGGAGCGAGTGTCTGCTGGCGCTCTCGTACGCCTACAACACAGAAGTCGAGCAGGCCTGTGACGACGATGCTGCTGAGATTGTCTACATAACGAGCGCATGTGAGTTCGTTTGCTTGCCAGCTAGTAGGTTGAGCACGGATATTCCGTTTATTCATGAACGGACAGTTTTTTAAGTTGAGGAACGAACAGTAGAAAAAAAACTTCTTTTGTTTGTGAATATGAGTTGCCTTCTGTAACAATGATGAATGCAGATCTTCTTTTTTCTGATCATAAAAGTGCTTCCTATGTCGTAGTGCAACCAACAGCAAAAATCCGAATTTAGCACGTTCTTTCTCCCCAAACTGTCGTGCAAAATATTCCCGTTGATGTGAATTTGCTAAGAAGGGAACAAAAGAACGAATTTGGTGCGTGGGGCTGCCTGGAAATGTTTCTATTACCAGTGAACGACGCGAAAAAGGAGATACTGTTTTCGTTTCGGCTTCAAGCATATAAGCATATTTGTTTGTGTATTTTTCTGTCCACCCAAAGAGAGGGAGAGGAAGTTGAGCATTATTCATAATTTTTTGCTTAGAGTCAGGTGGGTTGACCTAGATGTGAAAAATGTCAAAACTTTAGAGTAAGCTCGTCATAAAGTAATTACGGCGCTGAAACCCCTCCCCCTACGCGGGTGATGGTCGTACGCCACGAGGCGTTCTAGTTATATTGCAGTAATCCATCATATGATCCAATTAAATTTAATGCACAAGTGTTCATGCATTACTCTAAGCAGAAGCAGACGCCTACTGTTAGCACACCTGTTTACTAAAAGTTGGAGCTTGTCAATACCAAATAATCACTTTCTTATGATGCTAGAGAATACAGATATGACACTCAAGATCGCGAGTTAGCGTCCTTTCGCCGCGCGGGTTGGCTCTTATTGTACTTACCGTGCTCAGTCAGCGTGTAGCGCCCCGATGCTGCTGCAGGGGTACTGACGCTAACTAGAAATTGGGATGTCGGGTATTTGCAGTCTCTCGAAATAGAGCTTTTCGTCCTTGATGCCATTAGCTCTTCGCGATCTCCGGTGGGCTGCAGCCGTTCATTCATTTACAGCTAGTTGGCAGATAGCTTTAGCACGCACCAGTGCTCGTAAGTTTCCCACTTGAAGTGTGTGGTACCTTCACCTAATGATGCAGTAAAGTGTTCGGAGATATTTCATTTGAAAAATCATATTTTAGTTCTAAGTTTACTCTTTTCTGACAAGAAGTTCAGGGTAGAAAGTATATGGTTTTTACTTTTCACTTTACTGCTCCTCTTACAAAATGTTCTTAGGAAAAGATCAATAATTTTTCTTCACAGTCGATTGCATCACTGGAGTAGCGCTTGCGAAAAATATAGGGTTTGTTTCACTTCTCAGCTTACATTTTTAGAGGTGAAAGATACCAAAATAAATATTCTACAGCCTTAAATATCAAGTTTTTTTCTAAAATATTTGCTGGTGAAATCTTCAAGCAAAAATTTGACAAATTTCAGACACATGACTATATGCTGAACTGCTTTCTCATCTTACTATCTTTTTAGGGTAAAATAACGACACGTGTGCATCACGATTGGCTTTTTAGCTTACGGTTCTTCTGGTGAAAGGTGTAAGACAACATGTGGCAGGTTTATCTCTCAACTTATGAATTTTTTCGGAAGAGTTCATTAACACTTCCTAGTTTTACTTTAAAGCTACTGCCCCACTTGTGAGCAGTGAAGGAAATATATTCTGTTAATTGACCAGGTCATTGCTTACCTTGAGACAAGTTGAAGAAAAAACTTCTAATTGAAGTTCCCAGTATACTGCTCCACTCGTTGGAAGTCATGGTCATAATAATTATATATTATACCGTATCTTATTTTTCAGCCTACTGCTACGTTGGCGAGATGTTCATGGAAAATGATGAGATAGCCGACTGCCGGCAGTGCGTTGATGGTGCAGTTATGCCCCACGGTAAGAAAAATAAGAGGGAGAAATGTGAAAACTCATTAATTATCTCATCTGTATGCTGTATTCAACATATTAAGGCTAAAACACCCTGAGGTATTCAGTCTTAACTCCAATGTGGGGAGATTATAATTATAGTCTGACCAATTTACGAAGGCAGTTGGGGCGTGGTCAAATTCCTCTACAGCGGTGCCAAGTCTACTGGCATATCTTAGCTCCGCCCAGTACCTGCATATACTATAGAGCCAAGCACTACCGATTTAGGAGGATTGACGGAAGCTAATAAAGCGTGAATTATTGTGAAACGTTTTTGAGTACTAAATACCAACTAGAGCACTCTGAGAGCGCATACCTTCGCCAAGCGAGGCAACGGTAGCAAAAAATTCAAATTGGCTCTGAAACCATAATTTCCTTGTATACACTCCAAAATTTAATCATTGGTGCCTTTTGATAGTAATAACAGCTTGTGCAATTTTTTTTGAAGATCCGTTCATAACTTTTTGAGTCATACTGCTAACAAACGTTAAGACAAACATGAGTCAAACATACAAACGAAACGACCGATCTGCACCAAAATTCAATCATTCATGTCTTTCAACAATATTAATAACCCCTATAAATTTCATAAAGATTCATTCACTATTTTTTTAATTATTGTGCTAACAAGCATAAAATTAAAAACAGTGACAAACGAACGAACGAACAAACGGATCAATACTAAAATTTGGTCATCTACTCTTTGTTATATACCTAAACCCTCATGTTAATGTAATAAAAATCCATCCATAACTTTTTGAGTTATGGCATTGAGAAAAATGTGGCAAGCAAACGAGCAAAAACCGGATGGGCATATCCTCACCAAACGTTAATCATCTGTTCCTCCTAATATATCTAACAATCCCTGTAAATTTCGTCCAAATCGGTTTAAGAATTTTTTCAATTATCTTGGTGACAGACATACAGTCAGACAACCGCGACGAAAACATAATCTCCTTGGTGGAGGTAATCAGTATGGATAAATAAGTATGCAGCCTAGTGATCCTTATTGAGATATACAGTAACGTTAGAGATGGAACGTCTAAAGGGATTTAGAGGGAAAATGCTATCAAAAAGTATTCAGAACTACACAAGGCAAAAAAAATTCTAATATTAAATATGAGTCGACGATATTAAAACGTAACGTTTCAGGATGAAAAATCCTATCTTCAAAAGAAAGAAAAAAAAAACTTATGCTACGATCAATAAATAAAAATTTATTTATTGTTAATAGGTAAGGGGAGCGTAGGTGTTGTTGGGGGAAAGTCTAAAAGGCAAATGGCTGGATACACCTAAATGTAGGTATGAGGCCTGTAGCGCCTCATACGTGTGTAGCACTGGACAACACTTCAAAGCACGTATTGACCAACATTTAAGCGTATCCAGCCGTAGCGGTTTACCAGCCGTCACATTCAGCCCCTCACCTACATGCTGAACAAAACAACCATCCTATCAACAGGAATGATTTTTCCATCATAGGCTCTTCCAATCCCATCGAGCTCGCAACATTAGAGTCTCTCCACATACATAACACCAAGCCTAGCCTCAACATCATGACCACGGCTGTACCGCTCTATACTGTATATACCTAGCCTGAATTCTGCCGACTGTACAGGAGCTGAGGTCCGGCCCCTGCGCGCGGCTCCGTCCATTTGCCTTGTAGACTTTACCCCAACAACACCTACGCTCCCCTTGCCTATTAACAATAAATAAATTTTTATTTATTGATCGTAGCATAAGTTTTTTTTCCTTCTGAAGATGGGATTTTTCATCCTGAAACGTTAAGTTTTAATATCGTCAACTCATATTTAACAAAAATATTCAGTATTATTATATGAGAACAACTATAGAAAAATTGCTTTACTTGGGGCGATAACAATGGCTTATATATTGCAATTTTACACATGAAACCTCAAGCCTCCCTTCCCAGCATAAAAAAAAAAACTGTTCTAAGCGAGGAAAAAGAAGGGGCATAAAGTATGTCAAGAAAAAACTGTGGACCCCATGTACGAAGGTGTTCCTACACAGGATAAACTCGCATGTTGGGATATCTCTCTTCTCATAGAAAGAGAGCACATTTACCCGCAGGACTCTTAGAACAAACTCATCGAAATTGGTATCTGTGGCAGGTGTGTTCCTTACAGAAGATAAGGAAATTAGCTCTGAAGTTCCCATTGCTTGCGCACAGATTCTACGAACAGTTCTGAGGCCGACTTTCGTAGCCTTTGCTGTTCGTACAGATACTTTTGAAAGATCCAGTAAAGGGAGTGGGGGACTGATTCGCTTTCTCTTCTAAATAATAGAAATTAACGTTGCATATGAGCTCCTTTACCTGACTGCGTAAAACGCTTTTGCGGGAAGCTGGAGAAGTTTCCATGGCGCACTCTCATCCTAAAATAAGGTAAACTAAATGCCCAATAGAAAGTTCACTGGTATATTTGACATAGTAGCAAATGCTGCTATGCTAAGTTTCCGAAGTATTGTTATATTTTATCATTTTCAAAAAAATTGTTGCCATTATTCAATGCTTAATTTTAATTGTAACTTCCAAAACAGTCCAAGATAATTCTATATAAATTATATTGGGAAAGTAAAATATAAAATGATCAATTTATCTAAATACGAAATATGACACATGCGCAATCTCTCACGCCCGCCTAAACCG
Organism: Parhyale hawaiensis; assembly: GCA_001587735.2. Lineage (NCBI taxonomy): Eukaryota > Metazoa > Arthropoda > Malacostraca > Amphipoda > Hyalidae > Parhyale > Parhyale hawaiensis. The sequence goes on along the minus strand of LQNS02276883.1, from coordinate 24,519,897 downwards.
CTTTCATAAACTGGTCAGACCATAGTTGTGTAGATTCATGTTCTGTGGCCAGTACCACATGTTATTTCAGACATATCTGCTATCTACATTGTACGTTGAGCTGCAAAATAACTAGTAAGTGGGTGAATACATATTGGGTAATCCCTAAACAACGACCCTTGCCCACTTACATGCAGCGAACGGCGAGCGTTTTCTTATATCATTCGTTAATTATGTAGCTACCACAAAACGACAAGCTAAAATGTCGGTTTTCCATGGGAACAAACGTTTGGAAGTTCGTAGTGGCAGGGTGTTTCAATGCTGAGCTCGCATTCGCTAGTACCGGAGATAGTTTTTCCGCCGATCAGGTGAATTGATGCGAATTTTGGCTTGCCTAGTCGGTACTGCTAAAACAATTTCGAGGGCTGAGAGAGGGGGCAGGGCAGTGACCTCATGAGGTTTTCGTTTCTCACGCAGTAGCTATCGCAATTTGAGGTCCATTGAAGCCGTGGATTCTTCGGGGACCAATGAATATCCATCTGCAGCACAAGCCAGTGCATGTGGTTTCCCAGTTGTCGTGAGCGGTCAATTTGACATTATAATTCCATCTCTTCTGCGAAAGTTGATGATCGTTAGGACGTTGAATAAATCCTTTCTACTCACAGCACGCATTTGAAGCCGTTATAAATATCTATATTTCTGTTAACAGTGATATTTTACTCTTTAAAGTTCAACATCTCTGTCGGGAAGCACGTTTATGTTTGAATATCCTCAGCTATACTTGATGCGAATCATTTATAAAATGGAAAGAAATTTGCTACTTATTTTTGGTATAAATAAGGTCGAAAGTAAGCGAAACTTTTGAGATGCTTCTTTATTTTGCCAAGCATATCAGGGAAAACCACTGGTCTATGACTTATAACGAGCATTTTCTGTATTTTCGTCTGTTTTATGACAAAAAACCTTATAAACGCCACTAACAGAACCTTAGGCCGCCCCAGAAGCAAAAACTGCAAATCATCTTATGAGGGTGCCACGGATTTTGTTAGAGATAAAATTAACTATATAATGCCGGTGCTACTCTAAACAATCGCATGCTCAACTTATGAGTGGGCTTTCAGCACTCGCATCCTCTTGATCACACAGGGCAAGTCGATACCCAAGATAGCTCCGGAAAGTTGTTTAATTTGGACGACGTTTTGGCTGAATAATAATAATAATCTTTATTAATAATAATAATAATCAAGCAGAAGTTTGTGCACTTTCGTACAGTGCGGCTCCAGCATAAAGCCCAATGCAGACGAGAATAACAAATTGCCCAGAGTGGCATTTCGCCAACAAATGCTCGACCAAAATTGGTGAAAAAGTTACCCCAAGGATGCATTCAACAGCATGCATCTAGGCCAATCTTTGTCGCTGCTTTCTAGCAATTCAAAGCAACTTGCTGTTGAAATTTCCCTGTAATCTATGCACTAATACGTCCGTAACGCTACCATTCTTTTTAAAGGTTTGCTTTAAATGGTGACAATTTGCACGTGTTATGTCAAAAGTGTAGCATGAATTTGTCTTCAGGTTACAACGATGATAGCCAGCAAAAGACGTGCATGTCAAAGCTTCGTTTACAAGCTGCAAGATCGTACAAAATCTTCAGTCGCTGAGCGCTGTGCACAGTGAATACAAAAACAGGCTTGTAAACAAACAATAAAACTTATTGAATTAATATTAACCATTTCCGCTTTAATGCAACTAGTGATAATTTGCCCGAAAACATTGCCACCGCAAGCTCTTTTCGCTGGTGCGTGCGCATTCACATGTTGCGGCAAGCTGGATCTATCCACAATACTGCTTCGGCAAACTCAGCGAAGATGTCTTTCGTCTGCGCACGGCTAGTCTCGTCGAAGATCATTTTCTATGCGCATGTGGAATGTTGATCTTAGCAACATACTGGGAGAGTATGTCCCACGCTGCCCATTAGTCTCAACGATACGCTATGCACCGATTGTTTGTCGCCAGGAGAGGGCCTCCTAGGATAACTAAGCAGGAAGCCTTGGTTGAAGATGTTGGTTGAAAAATTAATATTACCGTTGCGTTTTACTGCTTAGTTTACTTCTCTGTAATCTTCCTATCACTCAACCGTTACTGCACCGTTACTTTCCCGTTTATTTCCTCTCTACTGACCCGTTTCTATGCTGACTTCTCCGTTACCTCTCTCTTTGCATCTTTATTGAGTCCTCCATTACTTTTCCTCGCACTTTTCCTCATTACTCATCCGCTGTTATTTTTGCACTGCCTAAGTTTATTTCTCAGAGAAGGTAAGAAAACTATGACGGCATGTGGTACTTGCGGTTGGTACTAAGCACTATGGAATGCAGTTCTCAAATACGACAGACTGTTATAGTTCTCATAATAAATTCATACTAACAAATGAAAATTTTTACAAACGAATCTTTTGCATATTGACGCGAGTTACATTCTCTTTCTTTCCAGAAAAGACGTTTTCTTCTTTCAATTGGAGTGTTTTTATTTAATAGAAATTATACGGAATATCTTCTCCTCAATTGAGTGCAATTACATCGCTACATAGAGGCTTTAACAAAACAGATTTATGTATTTTAGACGCATACTTTTTTATTTTTACTGAAATTTTTTAATGCCTCGCAGGTTCGTTTGATGAAACCTACTTCACCTCGACCGTGACTGTTGAAGATCCTGGCATCCTGAATATAGACTGGACTTACTCGGGCTGCGCACTTGACCGATTCGACATTCAAATTGACTTAGACCTTAAAGATGGTACTACCCAGATGGTTCCCGGCCCTACCATCGTGGCACTAGGATCATCTGGCACCCATCGATCTGGTGAAGAGGGATCTCTGTGCCTTGCTAGACATGGAAAAATAGTCGTTGGAGTAGTTGAAGTGGAATTTGATGGTAAGTTTGCATTACAAATTTTAGAGTGTGGGCAAGGAACATACTAACGTCGAGAAAATTGGAGAGGACTACACCTTTTATTGTTTTTGACAGCTGAAGCTGTTAGAGTAGGTAGTAATAGTAGTAGGTTAAGATAATTTAAGCCTCCCTAAATCAGTACTAAGCTGTTATTAGGGAGGAAAAGGAAGGGACATAATAACATGTCGATAGACACCTGAACCCAGGCACAAAAATCTTCCCACTAAGGATCAATTCGTATGGGGGCAGCAAGTCGGGAAAGAAGAGAAAAAATAGGCGAAAGTAAGATCAGTAGGAGTATGAAATTGAAAGAAGGCAAAGTGGACACGAAAGACTGACGTTCTGAAGGCCTAGCTAACGGTTAAGGTAATCTTCAAGGTCCCCTCGGAGGCGCTGCTCCCTATAACATAGGATGGGCGAACGTAAGCTTATCCAACCTTATGGCCTATGGCCCATTCTAAGCCCCCAGAGGGGCTTACGTAGGTCTGCGCTATTCTTAAATGTGATTTTGAAACCACTAGCCTAGCAACAATCTATGCTATCGTTTTGTTTGTCGCACCATCCGTCTATCTGTCGATATGCACGTTACACTATCAGTATCCAACAGAAAATATTAGGGCTTTCTATATACGGTCTCGGGAGGGAACAATAGGAGCTGTTATAGCTCATCTACAAGTCAATACGCTTGCTCCTACCAACCTTCTTACCTACGTAACTGCTGTGTGTGTCACGCCTTGGACACTAACGTATCTACTGTATAATACTGGGGTAGCAGTCGAGTGCAGCCGGGTAAGGTCTTACAATCGCAATTATAATTTTTCTTGTCACTCCCTTAGTTAGTTACAATAGTACGACCGTGACTCTTTCATCAGCATTAGAAATTCGAAAATTAGGGCATCCTTGAGGTAACCTAGATACGAGCTGGGAAGTGATCAATAGGAGAAGGAGTCAAGTCAAGGGCTACTGCTCGCAGGTCTTAGGTAGAAGCTTTACTGCTTGACTTAGTTTAACCTTCGTGCGCATGATACGGGTTCGAGGGCATCTTAATTGAGGAACAGGTATTGGCCCGTGACTGGCGACGGCGCACTAACCAGTGTTATAGAGACTAGCTGCATCCGTGAAAATTTCACGGGAAGTGAATGCTTTCACTTACCTTGTTTAACTTAAGGGACTGGGGTAGCGCTCATATATCTTAACCCACTGACTTAACGTCCGCCGCTTTACCCAGTCTATCGTTAAGCAGTCCGCCGCTTTACCCAGTCTATTGTTAAGCAGTCCGTCTACCTTTCTTCTTGTTTACCCATTATTAGTAGTTCGATTTCACCATTGAATCATACATTAATTGTTTCGTCAGCAAAGAATTTGCGCTTGTCTTGATGAAGACATAGGCTAGAAATACAACGATATATCTTGCAATGTTCTCTTATGCATTTCCACGTCGTTTCTAAGCACCGTTTCCCACAGTTTGCAGATAATTTACCTCTCCATAAAGTTAAAAGTTTCAATTTTCTGTCGGCGTATTCAATTTTTTTTCTCACTATTTTGGGACCCGTAGATACTGATCAGTAGCCCATTATTTTTCTGCTTATTTAATGTGATAGCTGTATAATAAAATAAATACAGATTCGGTCAATATCTTCACTCGCCACAGGGTAATCTTCTGTTATCAAGATGTCACTGTATTTGCTCAGACATCGCACCGTAGTGGCGGATGCTTTACCAGCAGCCCACTTGCTTCAAAAAAGACTTCGGATGCCCAACACTACCCTTTCCACTCACATGTGGCTTAGCGTATCCTGGCTACGCAACTGGCACTATTAGAAATTTAGAGGAGTAGTTTTATACGTCTAAACTATGGAACCTGAACGTCCTGTATTCCAATCAATGCTATTAGAAATGTCACCTGCTACAGCCAAAACCAATAGAATGTTGTGAAAAAAAATGAAAAGCGGTAGGTAGATATGATACGAGGGCAATGACTAACATTTGAAGTCTCTAAAACTTCCCAAGGGCGTAGCTCTAATTTCCGTCTTATCTATTATTGAAGAACATAACTCACGGAGGAACAACGATATTAATAATATCCACTATATATTAAAGCACAGTTGTTGGTCGCTTGCTTGCTCGAATGTTGGTCCGTCTCTCCGTCACGCTCTATGGGAATAAGATATGACTAAATTCAAGGGCGTAGCGATCCAATGAATGGGAATAAGGTAGTTTGAAATTTGCGGGCTTTGGTTCTGGATCTCCGGCCTATGGATCATGGGCTCTGGATCACCGGCCTCTAGATACCCGGTAGTTAAAGTAGTTAGAGAAGCTCAGTCGTGGACTTTTGGGAGCAGTTGAATCTTCACGCTGAGAAGGGGCCTTTTTATATTTAATTTGAATCACAGCAAAATTTCAAAGCTGGAGACTCAACAATCAGTTGGTATCCACGATACGGTGAGCCCTGGGCATTTCCAGTGAATGATTTTTACTGAACTACATTTTCTTGACGCAGCTTGAAGTTTACTCAATTCCAAGATGATATTCAAGTCTTATCTTGCAGTTGGATATTTTGCTATCGTAAAACTCATGGCTGTACAACTTGCGGTTCGCTAATGTAATCAGACCTGCAGGGATGAGACTTATAATACAGCAAAACCTATACTGGAAACCGGAACAATAAAAAGCTCAATCAGAAAATTTTTGTCGTCATTTTTGACGGCTGTGCCCTCTAGTAGATTATAGAGAAGAGCTCAGGCGTTTCATAATAATTATAAGACTTTGCCCAGCTGCACCGAACCAAAGAACTTTGCATATACAAGAGAAAAAACTCCAAGGCAATTTCTAGGGACGATCGCTTTGTTAGCAGAATGGCCGCTGGTGGCGTTGCTGTCACTTTAAAGTTCACGTTTTAAATGTATTTTGTACGTTGTGCGACAAATTTACTTTGAAAATAACTTTCTTGAAATAAGATAAGTAACGAATTATGGGAGAAATTAATTTTTAGTACTTTTTTGATTTTGAACAGTGTAATGCACCTTGAAAGTGCTTACGTGCATTCAAGATCGTTTCTTGGGCAAGGACTCTTCACCCTCCTCTTTTTTTTCTCTCTCTCTCTCTTTTCTTCTGTCCTCTATATTCTACTAACATAATGGCAATAGCTCATAGAGTGCCGGGGCGTATGTTCCGGTGTCTCTTCGGGAATGGGCCTATTGCTTCGTCTACTGCCGCCTATCTAATCTAATCTAAATTAATGACGCTTTTGCTCCTGCGGGGATTAAATATTGTTATGGTGACTATATGAGTAACCTGTGATTTGCACGATTAATTTATGGGTCACAGCCGCCATAATTGAGTAGTAGTAGCAGAACATCAGTACTCTAGCACTGTTAGTTAGGAATGATCACAGTACTCTAGCCCAGTTAGCCAGTGATCAATCAATTAAATATTCTCATATTACAGGAAGGATTTTCTTCGAATAATATTTGAATAGAAAATGCTAAATCGTCACGGAAACGGGCTCCTCTCTGTTTTTTATTACGTAACAGTAGAGCAAAAATCTGAACATGTTCAAAATCATAAAATTTTCTGTCGATTGAAAGAAAAACAGCAGCCATTGCGTCGCTCTGCCGCACAGTGTTTACTCCTCACGTAGTGTGGAGTCCGACGCGTAGTTATCAAAACTTGCAAAAAATAAGAGTAGCAGTTTTCTATTGTTAACCTATATTAGGGAACGATATCTTTGATAATTGCGAACCATAAATCCGTGCATTTATTATTCATTAATGCATTAGTTGTAGGAATGGGAGCGTAGGACATGGTCTGCTAGTGAAACCACAGCTTAAGCAAACATTATATTTTAATCAGAATTACCATGATCATGATTACTGTGATCAATGGGAAGCACAAAAACGTCTAATGATTTTATAAACCAACCAGAGACGCCATGTTTATTAAAAAAATGATCATATTTACAGGGAATTTTGCGAAGAATGGATTTCTGAAGAATTTTAATCTATTTTGAAGTCAATGCACAAATGAACCAGAAGTATACTTGGCAGATTTGAACACTGCACGGGCATCAAATAAACCAAACTACAATTCTGAAAGTCAATATTGTAATTACTTAATTTTGTCCAATCTATCCTTATAGTATCAGAAAACATTGCAAATTTGCGTTTCAAAATTTGAAATTTTGCTTGTCTAACGCCAGGAATCACTCTTTAATCCCGTCTAAAGCCCTCGAGAGAAATCACGGTACGATCAATTTTTAGCATTGTTCACAGTTGATCACAATTAGCATCACTTTAAAAAGTGGTCACAAAAAACATACGGATCATGTGGACTCATCCACAATGTGGTCACAAAAAGACGCCTAAAACAAAGCGTCTGTAACTTATAAATTCATTAAACGTTAGAAACAAGTTATATGTTTCACAATACTTATTCACAGAGATAAAGATAGACAAGGCCTTAGCTGAAAAAGCATTTTTCAGAATTAAACCGCGAATAGGCGCAAGAGACGAAGATTACATTGCTGCCATAATATTATGCCGTCATTTTATGACGACGCTCGGCACAATAGTGGTGTATTTTATGCTAATCATGAATTCCAGTTTATTTTTGGTTTATGTGGTTCAGATGGGAGAATAATTATAACCAGCCCATAAAATGCACTGATAGTTCTTGAGAATATATATATTTTTTTACATTAAATTAACTATTGCATTTAAGTTAGCCAAGATCTAAAAAATTAATCAACGTTTCCCATTTTCTTTACATATGTTCAGTTGAAATGCCAAACGGAGATGTGACATCGGCGTTTTTTGCTAAGTTCAATTCCGATAACCAACTCGAAGTTACCTGGACGGACCTGACCCCCTATGACACCTGTGGGCTCTTTGATACCCTTCATTTCTGTGTCCGAGAAACTACCGTTGACGACTGCGTAAGTGAAATGGCAGATGTTTCAGCAGCGGATCTGTCGGCCGTCCTTCCTGACGCTCTTGATACCACTACTACCTACGGTTTGTTTGTAATGGTTTCCTACCCGGATTTCGCACAGGAAGTCGTGATTGCTGTCGTCTGGTTCTAAAAGTAAGTAATTCGTTTCCACCTGTTGATTATTGTTACATTAACGCCTCGTCATAATGCAGAAGTTTAGGATTAAAACAAAAAGTGCTATACACCCAGTATATGCACTAGATAAGGGTCGTGCTCACTCGTTCCTTGTAACGGTCGGACGTTCTATTCCCAGCGTGGAAAGTATGTCTTAGGGCTCGTCTGCTGAGGGGAGGGAGTTGGGGAGGTTGTCATAATATTATGAGCCTTTAGCATTAGCTCAGGCCTACTGTGGTCGACTGCAGCCGTACATTTATCACTGTCCTGGAGGGCATTTACCTGCAGTTGGAGTGCGGTCAAAGCAACGCCGCTTTTGCAGTTACATTATAGCTGAAGGACCCAGTATTGGTTAATTCTTCTAATGATGCGCATATATTGCAAGAATCTTCTTAACTAGCCTTATGATGACTTTCCTCCCACCAATAAAATGTTAATTTATTTCCATTGTATACTAAGCACATCCCGGTTCTTCCAATAGTTTCAGTGCATATTTTTATAAAGACAAAACTCTGAGTGGTCTCAGTAAAAATTTTAAATATGGCATGATGAAAATTGTTCCTGCTTCATTCCAGGTGCGGCGCAAGAGGAAGACATTCCATGGCTAACGACTGAAATTCCCAAGACCACTACTCGACGGGCCTGAGGGTCTGCAGCCCACGCAGCTGCTTGAAACGTTTGTCTGCAGACTCCGCATACTACAACGCATGCGGATTTTTAGCAACTGAATTGCCGTTGAAACAGAATTATTAGGTAACGAAGAAATTTCTTGCATATTGCTGTAAGATAATTTCTTGGCTCTGGTGGATACCTTTAGAAGAGCTGAGACCAAATGGTATTAATCAACGGAAAATGTTTATGACACCATACCGTCCATATTTTGCTCTTAGCTGGTTTAAAAGACCTCAACTCGACATGATTTCAGCATTTGTATTTTATTTAGGGAGTGATATGTTATAAGCTTAGCAATCTTTTTCGTTTAGCCTTTTCACCAGGGCAAAAATCGAAGTTTTTTCTTTTATATTTCAGCTGGTGAAAATACAGATTCTATGCATTTCTTAACACATACAATTGACTAAAAAACAAGCGACGTGTGTTTTTAAAAGTTTTGTGTCCCTTTCTTACTCACTTTAGATTGTTTATATGCACTCTATGTGAAGGCTAAACAAAATTATAAAAAATATAAATTACGCGTGTGATTTGGGGCTGCTACATGTACGTATTAGGTTGACATCACTGGTTTGCTAACTTATATTACTTATCTTCTTCAGATACAATATTCCATTACGATGCGTAAGCTAGTCCATTCAAATGAAATTTGCTACGGGTAAGAGCAAAGCCTTTTTGTTTAGGCTCAATTTGTGTTATGAACAAATTTCATTGGCACCCTATTTAAGAGAAATACCCAGGTCGTCTTGGTTTTTTCGTCTTGTTTGCTTTGTATAAGGCTTTCTGAATACATTTTGGAAGCATTATTTTGGCCGTTAATGAATTTTCCTATACAAAAATCTCATGTTGACAGCTTCTCTTTGTTTTGTCAATTATCCACTTCATATCCAAATATTGTACTCTTATTGTGTACGTTGTGCAGGCTGTAGCTGAAGCGTGTCCACTTTTCTAAACATCTGTAGCTGCTTATAACCCCTGCTGTGCAGTTTAACTGGGGTAAGTTTAACTGTATAACTTTGTGAAAGCATTTGCTGCATGTGAGCCAAAGGAAATATTTACCGAATACAAAGGAAAGAAGCATGCTGTAGAAATGCTCATTTTCAAACTGAGATACCTATACCGAAGCCGAGACTATTTGCATGCCTATGTTTTAATTAAGAGTTCCACTGGAATTGAGCTGCTGCAGTGTCCTAGGCCGTATTCTAGTTTTGCTCCCTCCACACTTCTTTGTACCTCCACTAACAGTAAGTGTTACATATCGAGCCTTCGTATACGCTTGTATACAGTCAAATACGTGTAATTTTCAAGTTTAATTGACAATACTTGTATTACTTGTCACAAATTTTATATTCAAATTATTTCCGCTAAATCCGTCTTCATGAAACAGTTCTCAACATGTTTCGGCTTCGTATATTCTCTAATGGACATTATAACACAAATTTATGGAGTAATTCAATTTTCGTGACCATTTGCTTATCTAATCCACTGATCGAAAATTAAGTCTTTATTATTAGAAGTATGAAAGTTTAATTAACAAGCACACAGATTTGCTTCAGTCACAGTGCAAAAATCGCTAAGGTAAACCCTAGCGGTAACTCTAATAGATTTAGGCCATCATTGTATGAAAGTCTAAAATTCAATATTATTGCTTATTAACGGTTAGCACGCTCAGTGAGCAAGCACCTTCCCGATCGTGGTTAAAGAACAACAACCAATATAAGTGAAAGAGAACTCAGTCATTTTTCCTTTGAAAAAATTGCATACCGTAGCATGCTACATTTGTGGCAATTTCTGAACCTATTTGCGGAGTTTGGGTTACCACCTTAGGCTTTTTCTGGTTATTATCATAAAAAACATCAATCCAGAGGACGAGAATAGAAACAGAAGATCATGTTTTATTGATTTCCTACAAATCCACACGCTACGATCGCTAAAAAAATTCTACAAGTTTCACAAATGCCCCTCCTTCTCTAGCTTAGTGTTGGATTGTTATATTTACTGATCCTCTGTATATTGGAGTGACCAAAACGTTTTTTTTTCGTATCAATAGTCCAGTGTTCTAACCATTGTCCCCATATTCTTTTTCTTTCAAACCTGTATTCTGCACAGTGATTCTCTTTACATCAGTGCGTAATAACAAAAAGCCTCCAACAAGAGAAGTTCTAACATTTGTGTTTGCATTTGAGCTCATAAATATGGAGACCATGGGATCACTATCGGCACCTTACGTATTTTCACTACAGAAAAAGAAAAAAAAACATAAACTTGCTGAGTGATGTGCAATGTGCAAGAAATGAATGCTCTTTCAGAACGGGTGTGCCAGAAACGGTTAACTTGATTTCGATCAGGAAATTTTCAGTCAGAGATCCACCTCACTCTGGCCGGCTAAAAGATACTGAGTCGACCAACTGAAAACTGTAAAAAAATTGGAGTGAAAGGAAGAAAGTATTGAAATTACGCCAAGTTATTACTTGTTATCGTCACAAACAATGAATAACTTGACAATACTTAAGTATCAACTATTGTTTCCTACGCAAACACTGTCCAAGTTGACGAATGATGCATTATTTCCTCGCAAACATGGCAGATATTTCCTCCAAAGTTTTGCCTTTGGTTTCTTTGAGTGCAGTAATGCAGAAGACGAAAGTGATGAGGCAAATTACCATGTAAATCCAGTAGAAACCGCTGCTTCCCAATAGCATCTGAAATTAAAAGAAAGAAGGTTATTGAATGAGCATCGTCAAATCGGCGATGCTCTAGGATGGCACATGAGTACTTAAACGATTTAGAGCCAGGAAAATGCAGTTTTCGAGTGGGAAAAAGATCGCTTTAGAATCGGAAAAACGTCGTCTAAAAGTCGGACAGAAAGTCGTTGTATAGTCTTGTCCTCTTTTTTTAGTTATTCAGCGAGTAAGGCCAGCAAAACACCAAAACTCACCATGCAGAACAACCAGCTGCAGCTGTGTTAATTACTACGACCATGTTCGCTTTGTACTTCCTTTTGAATTCAAACGCTCAATCGACGTTTTGCAGCTTGTGCGGTTATTTGCATGCCGTCGGCCGACGTGAAAATGACTCCAATTGTTAAGGAAATAGATTTTTTTTGTGTGTGTGTGCTACTTGGGATCAGAAACCGGTGTGGGATTATCCCAGGTGCGTCCGACTCAGCTCCGTGAGTTTCATATTACTATTAATCTTAAATTGGCTTTAATGTTAGTTTGGCTGGTTGTAGTTCAAAAGAAACTCTCACTAAATCGGAAAGCTGTATGAGGGACAGCTGCTCACTAGTTCGTTTCATTATTCTGTCATATCTCTTCAAACACAGATCATGATAACAGGTGTTTATTAAGTGGAGAAATATAGTGCAAAGCAACGTAAATTATACCTTGTAATTTACAGGAGCGTTTCATCTGCCTAAACGATTTCAATGATGTGTTGAAAGTGGGATTTTTCTAAGGTGATGTCGATAGTGCTCTCCAAAACATAACGTTCACACATCAACACCTCAGATCTTGCAGTTTCTTAATTCCAGTAGTTGACGGGTGAACATTTTTGGAACACACTTCCGCTCAAGTTGTTAGGGCACAGACCGTCAACTCATCCAAAAATAGATTGAGAGAGCATTAGAAGTTCAATTCTTCGCCTGTAGCAAAATGGCTACGGGTAAGGATAATAATAACTCCTCCACCACAAAACTGACCCCTAAACTTAATTTACACGAACCAGACATTTAATAATATCTCAACTTGCTTACATTGAGGTAGTCAAATGAGAAGACTGTGATGAAAGACGCCAGCCACACCAGCGTGACGGCCACCCCTGCTGCGACTTCCCGGACTTTAGGGGGAAACATCTCTCCTGTTGAACAAGTAGCCTTCAGGGTGAATGCAGATTTGAATCAATATTCTACAAAAAGTTTAGGAAATTTCCGTTAGTGGGTAACATCTCGCCTAGTGAACTCGTAGTCTTTCACGCGAAAAAGAGGTTTGACATAGTCAAGAAGCTGTTAAACAGAGGAAGCATCTTTGCTGTTACACCAAGTGGTCTTGCACCCGGTGAGCCCCCAAATTCATTAAGATCCTGACGATGTATATTTGTGGCCGAGTAATTTAAAGATAGTATCTAGTCCTAACCAACCCAGTTGTATTCATGATGCATTATCTGAATGCAGTATGTATAGAATAGAATAATAACGGAGTCACGAACATTCAAGGTCATGGTTCAAGCTTTGTGGAACGCTAGAATATAAAATTGAACCTATGCTCTGTACGGATGTTCATCTTGTAAGCTTACTGGCAGACTCTATGGGATTATTTTCATCATATTAATATTTGGACGTTGGGTTAATGGGCAGATCGTTAGTAGCTACTGTCATGGCGTCACGGAAGAATAAAACTTGGTTCCTAAAATTAATTGGCATCAATATTTTCGCAACTAAGTCCTCCAAATGACCACAACGCTCGTAACTCGCTCATAAAACATCAACATTGTACTTTGTGATCTCAGTGATTCACCGAATGCCCCAAATACACCAGAATTAAGTTTCCATACAACTAGTTTCCGTGGTTTATATATTTCTATATTCATACGATGTACTAAAAAAATCCCTTGCATTATCTCTATCCGTTACCAATTTTATTCAGCCGCTTAAGCGCCAAGGCGGTACAAATTTATGGGAGAAAATTCTCCTGGGATGTTCTCACCAATAAGGATCCAGAGAACAGGTCCGATCCCAATGCCGTAAGCTGTCAAGAAGGCAATGAGAGCCACCAGTGGCAGCCACGAGAGATAATGCAGGGTCCACTGCTCGTCCACGCTTACTAGGTAGAAATATGCGCCCATGCAGCCTGTAAATCGCACAAACATTATTGACACGTCGTCATGAGACTAATGAAAATCACAGTATCGATTGATCAGGTCGTCAAAAATGATGGCAGCAGTATCCACACCCAAGGAACATGCATAGAAGAAAATGTTTGAACAAACACGGTTCATTGAAATCGCCAAAAAAAGACACGTGCAGCTGAAAATTGTACGACAGTAACTCTACTATAGTACAATTAAACTAAAATCACTTTCATTTTCAAAACAAAGGGATGCAGTAATGTGCAGCATGCGTAGTGCGATGTACTACTTCTTTACTTTAATGTTATTCATGCTTAGGTGTGCTCTTCTGCTAGAAAGGTAAATTCCGAAGAATTCCGGTGGTAGCTGTTATGGGAGATCAGCTGAGAGTACGTTTAGGGAACGTTGATATACTCATCAGACTATTTTCCTGCAATTAATAATATTATGAAAGCATCGAATGCATTACCTCTCATTGGAATGAGTCATACTATTATCGATATTAAGACATGCGAAAGTAAATGTCCGTTTATTTTTAAGTTTTGCCTGCCTCTGATGTCACGAGCACTGGATTGAAACCAGTTTAAAAACATCAATTTAGTTTTGTTTTATGGAATGAGGAAAAAAGTTAGTGCCAACATAGCAAGCCTTGCGTGTCATGTAGCGTCTAAAAGTGCATTTGTGACAATTTGCCATTTTAGGACACCTGTTAAACAGCAATTAAGGCTCATTAGGTACTAACTGTGAGTTAGAGTCATAATTCCCGCTGAAATTATCATCAGTTTCTTGCGCCCAGTTTTTTCTACGAAGAAGATGACTGCGATTCCGGCGATGACCTCCACTCCTATGCAGATAAGGCTGCTTACATTTTCGGACAAATCGCTTCCAACACTCTGGAAGGAACAGAGACACAACTAAGCAGTAGTAACTTTCTAATGTCTATTTCTCTCTGAAAGCATCTAAGTAGGTTTTCTTTTTCCTCAAATATGCAATGTCAAAACTTTAGTGGTGTGAAAAACAGGATAAGAAGGCAGTCCCAAGATCCAATTTGGAAATCTTCGTCGATCGTACATCCAGTAGGTTTGAAAATAAATGTCATCAACTTCTATTGAAGTGCGATTTCTTGCCTTGCTTCAGATCAGGTGCAGTACGTTTGACTGGACCTTGCTTTGCTTCAGATCAGGTGCAGTACGTTTGACTGGACCGTGCTTTGCTTCAGATCAGGCGCAGTACGTTTGACTGGACCTTGCTTTGCTTCAGATCAGGTGCAGTACGTTTGACTGGACCGTGCTTTGCTTCAGATCAGGCGCAGTACGTTTGACTGTACAAAAAAAAAAAAAAACTGTGCTATTCTACCCAGTACAGGCAGTGTAAGCCCGATTCTGTATGGCCGTTTCTTTTTATTTTTATTAAATTTACATGAGTTGTTAAGTTTATTACGAATTGTAAATGACCAAATTTTTGTGATGATCTATTCATTCGTTTGTTTGTCCCTGTTTTTAATTTTATGCTTGTCAACACAATAACTCAAAATGTTCTGAATGGGCTTTTGTAAAGTTCACAAGAGTTGTTAGTAATGTTAAAAGACATAGATGATTAAGTTTTGTTACAAATCGCTTTTTTCGTTTGTGTGTTTGACTTATGTTTGTCATAATATTTGTAGGCAGAATAGCTCAAAAAGTATGAACGGATCTTCAAGAAAATTACAAAAACTGTTCACACCGTCAAAAGACACTGAAGATTAGATTTAGGTGTTGATACAAAGAAAATTACGGTTTCAGAAAAAATTAAATTTTTAGTTAGGGTTACTTTGCTTGGCGGAAGTATGCACTCTCAGAGTGCTCGTTAGTTAATACTATGGACCTAAGCTAGCTTGAGCGTGCATGTTCCTACATGCCAAAAGTGACACTGAGGCTATCAAGCTCAGTTCGTATTCAGTTTGTGCTTACGTTTACGGAACATAGCTGAACAGTATCGTAAATAAAAAATGCTATTTTGTTGCTTTAATTGCATATTAATGAGGAATTTAGAAGCAAAGACGATAGTTAAAAATGATATCACGTTAAAGCGTTTCGGAGACCTGCGCCATCATCAGTTCAATAAACGGTTGGTAAAGTGAAGTTTAATTAGAAACTTAAAACATCCCTTTACCAACCGTTAACTGAACTAATGATGGAGCAGGTCTCCGAAACGTTTTAATATATCATTTTAACTTCCGTCTTGCTTTTAAAATCTTAAAAAAATTACTTGCGATATTTTTTTGGAAGTATGTAAAAAAGCTACTCACCCCAAATATCGTACTGAGATTAGAGGTGATGACTTCAATGCCGCATAGCTGACTCAGCAAAGCCACCACAAATACAATAGCAAGAGGCCTGTAGATGTGAGGTTTCTTCATATCACTAGGAGTAAATTTGTCTTCTTTGGCTTCTCGTTGAGATTCTTTAATGTCGCTTATTTCTTTCTCGATGTTATAATCCGGCCCTGTAAATGTCTGGAGGTTGATGTATTTAGCGAGAGATATTATCAATTAAGAGGATTTTCTTAATACATTGCGACGGGCAGAGAACATTCGGCATATCCAAACTTCCGGTCTGCAGATACCGTTCGACTGGTTTCCAACATTACTTTCTCTACGATCCCTATAGTGTTGGAATATCGTACAGCATCAGCACTGGTCTACATTGGTTCCCACTATATGAAAATTTTAAAATTTCTTTTGGTAGTTCATTCTATTCATCTACTACATTAATCTTGGCGATCACAGGAGCTAACTCTTAGCCCAAATAATTTTACCGCACACTTCTACTTAATGACTTCAATATTTCAGTATAAATTTGCCAACGAAAGTTAAAAATGTCATTACTACGTTATCAGTTGGAAATTAAGTTTACCTAAGCAGTGTTACGTAATTTCCAAGGTTTGATTTCCTCTCGCGAAGGCGCACAATCTACAGAATAACTAGTGTAGTCTGATTAATATAGGGTTAAACATCCATTGCTGATAAAGAGAGTTATGTCGCATTTAAATTGTTCTACACACGTTGGTATTTAAATCGCTAGAGAACAAAAAATACACGTAACTCTCGACTTTCAAGTGTCTCCACTTGAAGGCGAGACTCTCCACTTTTACGAACATAATTTTGTAAACCTATCTCAAATTTTACGAAATGTCGTCACGGCTCCCGAATATTACGATTTGTCCTTCCGTCCGGTATTCTAAACGTTTTCGATGAAGAAAATGTCATTTGGTATTGTTTATTGTAAGACACCAACTTCTTGAGTTATAAAAAACATGTTATCAATTGTTGTATATATTTCCTTCGCACTGTTGTAGAATAACGAAAAAAAAAGTTCTTCCGGCTAAGTTATCATAGTGTATGCTTGAAATACAATTTTCTTCGTAAACCATTGTGACCTTATCTCGACGTTTACGAACGTATCTCGAGTACAGTATTAGGATTTCATACGGTCTGCATCTCTCGTAGATGTCGAGAGTTACATGTATGTGGTCGATAAAACGACATTCATAAGTATGTTCTCAGTACCAAATCCCACTAACCTCTAAAATGCTGGAGAGCTGCTCTCGCTTCCGCTTCTTTATCATCTAGTAGCAGAAAGGCCGGGGATTCTTTGCAGAAGAACATCAAAACTACAAATAAGATGGTCGGTGCACAGCAAATGAGGGCCAGCACTTGCCAATGGGTGACTGCGCCAACTGCCATTACGAAAAATATTCCTACAACTAGTGCCAGTTCGTAGAAACTGCCTGAAAAATAATAAAACACGTGTCATACAAAGGCCTCAAGTTCCGAATATATGCACAAGCCCGGCGATTCTTCTTAAAAAAAAATACCCCAGTTACATTAATACTTTCTCGATATCGGAGAAACTTTACGAAAGATAGAAAATGGCCAGTTGTCCAGATACCAGCGCCGGATCCGAGAAACTTGCTTTAAAATAATAAAAAAAACTCCAGTTAGACGAATAACCGGTAATGATGGATTTTTTCGATAAATAATTTATAGCCCAACTGTTGAAGAACGTCTTACATTTGCTCCTCGGTGATGAGATGAGAAACTGTAGCACATACAAAACTAGTAGAAACTGACCTTAACAGTTGCAAAATAGCAAATATACACGGGACCCAAAATATGAAATTCGGTAGCATCTCCAACTTACGGAACACATTGAAATTTTTTGTATTTTTAAGACGGAGTTTTCACAACAATGAAGTCATCTCACACGCCAATTAACTTGTCAGACGCCCGTAATGGTTTGCCGCTTCGTGCAACGAATATTAAGTGAGTAAGAGACGTGCCTGCAAGGACTTCACTTTAGAGCGCTGTACAAAATTATGGGCTCAGTTCCTGTCTCTTAGCGAACTACTTCTGCAGCCCTAACAGATTTTTCGACGCCCCAGAAGGTAAAATCGGCACGCGGCTTCTAGGGGGGTGGAGGGGGGAGGAATGGCCTATATTTCATTTAAGATTCCGTGTTCTACGTAAAATGATGACTTCCCTCATGATTTATCTCACGTTTTCCTACATCAGTTACAAGAGATCGCTGACATTAAATATACAGTTTATTAGAGTGCAGTTAATATTGATAACATGTAAATATATCACAATTAAACTGTCTGAAACAACAATAAGGAGCGAAATATCGAAAGTAAAATTCACTTTAAAATTTGCGGAAAAACGTAAAATTTATGGAAGCTTTTTAACCGTCGCTGCTATTGTCCCAGAGCTTCATAGCCTCCGGCAAGGTGGTTATGTTTCTATCGAGTTTGTTTCTTTATTTGTTTCTCTGTCTGTTCCTAAGATAATTACCTCCGACAAGGAGTTTATATTTTCGTCTTTTTCGTCTGTTTGCTTGTCTATTTGTCGGTGCCTTTGTTTGTCTCTGTCCGCGATTTGATTTTATGATATGATTTTACGTCTGTTTGCAATACAACTAATAAAGTAATGAACGGACCTTTATGAAATTTACAAGAATTGCTAGAAATATTAAGAGACACAAATCATTAAATTTTGGTGATGATCGGTGGGTCTACTTGTGTTTGTGACTAATGTTTGCCAGAGTGGTTTTCGTTTACATAACTCAAAAATTTTCGGACACATCTTCCAGAAAATTAGAGAAATAGTGTCAAAAGGAACAAATGGCTAAAGTTTGTTGGTGATGTAAAATAAATCATAGTTTCAGAACTAATTTGAATTGTTCCCTAACTTTGCCTTGCTTGGCGGAGGTATGCACTCTGAGAGAGCTCTAGTTTTCCTGAATTTATCTACCTTCTTAACCATTACCTTCTACCCTACAACCTGCCTCACTATCTTCATACCTACTCACCTAACTCATGCCTGCACTCACCCAGTATGCCACGGATGTCACTCGAGGCAATTTCGCCGACGTACGCATTTCCTGCTGCATTATTCACGCCCAGGAACACACCCGTCAGAATTCGCCCTATTAAAAGCGTTGCAAACTTACGCCCACAGCCTGGAAAAGTAAAAGTTGACACGCAGATTATCCAGCATTGCAAACCTACGCCCACAGCCTGGAAAAGTAAAAATTGACACGCAGATTATCCAGCATTGCAAACCTACGCCGAGTCTGGAAAAACAGATGTTGAAGCTGTCGAAAGTCCTGGCAAATAACTCAGACATGGAGCAAGAGGAACCAAAGATGATTAAACAGTATTTGGGTTGTAGTTTTTAGCTGTTTATTAATTATTATTATTACTAGTGCACCAAACGCGACCCTTTTGTTGAATAAGTCATAGAAATATATACTTGAAAACATCTCAGCTTAACAAAAGGGTTGATAGTCTAGATGAGACGTAATTAAGTGACATCACCCGTAGCACCGTTGAAAATGAACATGTCCAAACACGGGCATGCAGGCAAGCGCC
>LQNS02276883.1:24486707-24500014 GCA_001587735.2 Parhyale hawaiensis | reverse complement strand
AAAACAGACCCCACCAACTCTGCGACGATGCGCCAGATCACAGGGCACAACACCACCCAGCATGAACGCACATCGACGAACCACTTTGTCAAGCAAACACAGATGGCAATTACATTGATAATCGGCACTACAACACTAAAATTATTTTTCTACAATTACAAATAACTTCTACGTGTAATTTTTGTCTTATATCGTCAGTTATAAATCCTCCTCTACTTGAAGGCAATTCCGAATAAAAATCTGATAGGCTGCGAGGTAAAAACTTGTACTCATGAGTTTTTCCTACAGGGATAAGCTATCTCGTGTTTATAGCCTCACATACTATCGGTAAGTACATTTGCACAAACTAGTGTTATCTTTACAGCTGCAACAGCAGAATAATCCTTTATGGACTCCCAAAGCTCAGAAACCTCATGAACTGGAGACCTTTAAAGCTTAGAAAATCTGCAATCATAAGTTGTACTAAGCACCGTATGTCGCCAATCATGTAGCAGTGTCTATCGCCGTATTGAGAGACCAGCAGAAGGTATAATAAAACAAAACTGGTATTGAATTTAACAGTACAACGATTTATTGGCTACAGAAAGTGTTTTACCAATATAGGGTAAATTTAGAACATCTTATCTCGCAACTGAGAGCTTAATTTCTACGACTTCAATTCGACTATTGTTCTTGAGTGCTCCATAATATATTGTATTTTACAGGAGCAATAATTAATTATGAATCTAACAGTTCATTAGTGCTGCATTACGAATCACTTTCCCAGACTCCGTATTCTGCAATAGTCAATACTAGATATTTTATTGACGGCAATTTATTTATATACGTAAGTATACGTACTTACCAGTCATGATCCAACCAACCAAACATGGGATGCTGGAGACTAGAAGGGAACCTCTTCTTCCTAGATATCTCTGCATTGGACCGCTCACTAATCCTCCCACGATGGCTCCTATAGTAAATATCGACGTGAACCACGACAGCTCTAAGGTGGAAAAAGAAACTTCCAAGCCATAACCGCTGCTTGAAGAATTTACTAGAGAACATGAACTTGAGGGAGGTCCATGTCCAATGTTTACATCGTCTGCATTTGAAACGTTCGAACTTGAAGTGTTGAAGGAAATGCCGCAAGTACTTTGGGCTGCTCTGAGTTGGAAAGAAGCTGGAGAGTTGAAGCCGAGAATGATGCCAACGACGGCGGCTCCAACCGACACTGTAACAAGCGAAAAATAATTGATTCATCGTATCAGGTAATGGAGGAAGTTCCTGCGTTTTTTTTTTTTTCTTTGAGATATTGAGAGCAAAACCCTCCACAGCTACGAACACCCCTCTTCCGGAGTCACAAACTCTATGGCCAAAGCATCAAGGGCCACCGTAATTTATTATGTTATTTTCCATGCCCTAAGTTAACGCCTACGAGTTCCGTGGATCTGCAACAAGAATTATTACCTCCGCCAAGGAGGTTATGTTCTCGTCGGGTTTGTTTGCTTGTGTCTCTCTATTTTCCTGTCTATCATCAAGATAACTCAAAAAGTTATGGACGGATTTTAATGAAATTTACAGGGATTGTTACGTATGTTATGAGGAATAGATGATTAACTTTTGGTGAAGATCCGTCCATCTTTTTGTTTGTCTGCCTCATTTCTCTCAATGCAGTACCTCAAGAAGTTATGGACGGATTTTTATGAAATTTACACGAGTTATTAGGTATCGAAGAGTAAATGACCAAATCACCTCTCAAGAACACCATTTCGTCAAGCAACAAAGAATCTAAACAGATTGCTAGGCCCATAAAAATGAATTTTTCTTGATGGCTTGATATGGAACAAGATATAGTAATTAAGGACACAGTCATTAATAATACGTCTGTCTTCAGTGAACAGAATTTTATATGACCTGTTCTAGCATTCATTAACACTCTACATATGGCACGATTCAAGTGTAAGGAGAATCAGTGAGTAAATAATGCGTGAATGCGAGAGCAAAATGCGGGAGTGAGTAAATAAAACTGACTGCCCTGAATATACTTTATATTCCAAGAAAGCATTTCATACTATTTCTTCTTTTCGTCAGTGACACTCTACCGCATGGTGCAAGTGAATAAGTGAATAATTGAGTGAGGCAATGTCTCTGACTTCACTGAAGATCTGGCATGAAAACATCTGATACGATCTACTCCATCGTTCAATGTCACTCCACCAGGCGGATCCAGTGAATGAGAAGGTTACTAATGAGAGCCTTATACTGTACCAAATATCAGCAGGCTAGTCATGCTCTTCAATGACTTGCATCGCGTATTGAACAGAGGCGCCTTCACGGTGCTCTTCAGTGGTAGTAAGCCAGGAAAAGATGCCATCATTAGAACACTTGGCTTATCCGAATACACATTGAATTGTGTTGAAACAATCACATGCATTTCAATGTATCCAATAGCCTAAAAAAGGGTATCAGTAAAGTTAGGTGAATCTACAGGTGAAGGTATAAGTATTTTTCGAACCACTAAGCTGATTTCCTATTTGATTAATTTCCTACACTTTGTACGGCTTGTAATTGGATCTACCCATTTATTATTCAGTTTTTGTTTTTTAATTCTTACCTATTTAAACTTCTATCAAAAGTGAATAGTTTTTATCATAAGTCACCACATTTTTATTATTTCTCATTTTATTATATTTAATTTTTTTGCTTCCGTCACCCGTAATAGTTAACTTCTGTGATGTTTGCGCTGTATAGGAACTATACTGCATTATCAAAAACCGTCACGCTGTTAGTAGCTTTTGTTAACAGAATACTAGAACGATTTGTTTATACATATGAACACTTACCAGAGAATGCGGTGTAGTACTGCGTGAGATGTGCTGGAGCAACATCAGCATTCGATTCCTGTTTCACGTCACCCATGTTTCCTATCTCCACGAGGTAAAAGAATTTGTAGCTACCTTACTTCCTATTTTAAAACATTAGTAAAACAAGTACACGGTTAGTTTTATTTATTTGTCTGAGATATCAATAGAGTTCGCAGCATCACAGAGGTGAAAATTTCAGATACTGAGCCTACTTAAAGAGGATTCACACGAACGAACGAGTTTTCAGCTCCATGTTCAAATGCAATGCTGTATGCGTTTAAATAATACGAAAGTGCAAAGTGCAAGTTACTACACATTTGGAGAGAATACAATTTTGATCAAAAACTTCCACTGGTGGAACTACCCGAACAAACCGACTTTTTCAATACTAACATATGAGTAACTTCGTTGGCTGCTCGCAGTTCTGGTTATGAGGCCTCAACAAAACATTCACACGATCAGCTGAAGGAACCCGTAAATTTGACAGTCGTGTGAACAAAACTTAGACTTAATCTACTCATTGGTGCTACACAAAGTAACTTTATTTCTTTACAATGACACATCTGGCTCACAAATCCTATTTTTTCTTTTAATTTTTAATAATGATAATTGACAATTTTCAAACGCTTTTAATTGTGCTTATGTGTACTGGTGGTTGAGATCAATGTGGCTTTCACTATGCTATCGCAATTATTCACTTTCACGAGAGACAGATAAAACAGAGAACTTTTTTATATCTGGACATCATTAACGGGTGATAACGGAAGAAATTTTTGTTGTCGAGTTTAATGGACAATAAACTGAGCACAGTCCAAGCTTGTTCTCGGAAGGAGAAACGGGATCTTGTTGAATTGAAAACTGATTTATTGATTCAATAGACAAAAAATTCACCATATATTGCTTCAAATTCTTAGTCTTAATTTCATCAAAACACTTAATTAACTGAAAACCTAATTGTAGTGGTCGTGGGGTTCGTTTTTTTTTTCGTTCGCGATAAAATTAATTCACACTCGAGCTGGGTACGCACTAGCTTTTTATGACATGAATAAAAACTTGAAATGTTCCATTGAGCGATAATAATTTTAAGAAATGTGTTCTGTTAACCCTACAGGCAGCTATTGAAGAAAACTTCATCCACGTCACTTGTTCGACTCTATGTTTTCAGAAGCGTATTGTCAGTACTACATTTTTTCCAGTAGTTTAAGCTTTTAATACGACATATAAATACCTGTGCAAAATTATCTTGATACAACCATAGATCATATTTTCCTAATCTCACAATTACATTGAAGATAATGATAGCACCTCTATACGCGTAAATCTATACGGCATACTTTTTCACACAGCTAACTCGGACAGTTATCAGTGGCACGCTTGTTCAGAGCTTAGGCAGGCACTGCAGCTATGTATGTATGTACCCTTCGCATAGAGGCTCTTCTTGTTACTGAGTCTTACTTACTGGGCCTGGCAGATGGCAGCACTGCATCAGACAAAACCTATACGTACTACACAGCCCAGAAGCTCCCATCGTCTACTGAGTAAATGTATGAAAGAAAATGGTAGGAATATTTATAACATAAAGAACACTGCAGCGATTAAAGCCAAGATACTACACAAGCCAATAACATTAAATATAATGTTTTAGTTGATAAGTTTTGTTTAGAATAACCAAATATTTCTATATGTTCGCTATCGCTTCATGTATTTGGTAAAAATGACCCTTTATTAGTATCAAGTACCAAACTTTTATAGTAAATTTTACCATAAAATTTGGTAATATAACCAAAATATTCTCCCAAATCAATTGGTAATACCAAATAAGAATTTAATTATCTCATAGCCAAGCCAATAGTTTAGTTATATCAACTAAATTTGGTTAATTCATCCAAACCTGTCTCTGTGTGTACCTGACACCAAATAAATGGATGGAAAAATCGCTGAAAAAAAAAATGGCGAGTCAAAGACCAAGTAACTCTCAGTTCACAGGCTTCCTAAATAGATACTGAATTTTACAAGTAGGACGACCGAGGAGTTGACACGCCTGAGTGAGGTATAATAGCCGCCACCGCTCAAAGGTAGCTAGCTGCATTAGTGACTGGACCGTGTCCGTGCCCGGTCCGCTAATCGAGTACTGAGCCTCAACCCTATCCGTTACCAATTTTTTTTTCAGCCGCTTGAGCGCCAAAGTAAAACAAGTTTGCACCGCCCGCTAAAAATGATTATAACTTTATCAATATACAAGTTTTTTCTTCATAGTCTGGGAAGTCATTTAATCAAGTATTCTTTCGCCTATTTAATTAAAAAATAATGCCAAAGAGAAGTTTTACGGTCTATTAAATTCGAATATGAGAAAAAATATCCGACACTACAGGGTGAATACTCCGGCAGCAGATCTGCAGCATTTTTCATACTCTCAAAAGCTGAACGTATGATCGCTTCTATTATTCAAACCTAGCCTTGTTGCTGTCTTCTAGTGATAATTTCGAAAGTTTTTTTGCATAACAAATCTACACGGAAATGTTATCATCTAATTTTCTGAAATCTTTATATTTACCTATATTTTTGGCTGGAATGTGCGGGTATATCAGAATTTCATTGATATCCGTGATCAATTAGGAAAAGTCACGGAGTATCACTGGGAGCAGAACTGTAAACGAAAAACGGTAGGGCGGTACAATTTTGTACCCCCTTGGAGCAGATAGGGTTAACGGCCGGACTGTCATCGAGTTTAGAATCCTCCGTACATTACACCAATAGTTGACAGACTGTGTTAGTGTCCGATAACTCAGTACGAGATTGCCATAAGTGCAGAAAGCCTGATATACGCTTGCCATAACCATCTGCCAGTGACATTGTATTAGAGAGCTCTACAGTATACGGATTGTGAGTATTGAGAGCGTTAATACCCCAACACACTTATTGGAAGGACTCCCAGTGATCCGCGATCTGCAGTTATAACCCCCCTACACCAGAGACATGGGTGATATCACTGAGAAAGAGATATTTATGGTTTAGTGACTTACTGACAGCGAGCCGTTCCAGCTGGCAACTATTGCGTTGCAACATTGACGAACCGTGCCGCGTTGACGCATGCCGACACAGCTGGGCAGCGAAAGCCGGTACATATTGGTATCGGCATAGATTAACGCTGGTACACAAGGGAGGTTAGCAGGTCATTCGATAGGAAACCTTCAACTTGCTGGTTCCATCAGTAAATTATTAACATTATGAATAAGGTTAGCAAGACACTGTTTAAAATGCCTTCTTGATGGCCTTCTAAATTCATTTCATTAGTCCTTAAGTAAGATGATTTGTAGGGCATGGGTTAACAAACGAAAAGCTCTCTTGCTTGGCAAAGAGAAAAGTAAATTAATAAAAAACTTTTTATTAGCAAGTGAAGAAGCTAAATCTCTGCTGTCAACAAAATAAGTTTGTTGCCATTGACATGAAGACTAATACACAATACACAAAGTCCTCGTTCTAGATCTGAGATCTGTGCAAGAATCAAGTGGGACTGAAAAAGGAACTACATGGTACTTGACAAATCTTCTGGCGCGTGTTGCAATTAGACTGTCGGTGTCACGTGTGTTACCCCACATGCGACTCAAGTTAGGTAACACCAGGAAGCAAAGAGCGTAACGGGAGGACTCACGAAAAATTAGCACCAAAAAGTGACGTCATCATCGACGAATCTATGGCTGAGCAGCCTAGGAGTATTTTATCTAGTTTAACCAGAAAAATCGTCTTAAATTGCGAAATTCATCTCTTGCGTATAAATAAATTAAGATAATATAGAATAATAAAACAATTAGCTATAGAAAATTTCAGTGCATGCTGGTGGAAACTTTCACAGCACAAGCGTCGAATTTGTTCCCTTACGGCGACCTGATTTAACTTCTTTTTCTTGAATGAAACCTTATTCACCCTTCACATTCAGTTCACAGTGCTCTTCACCAAACATATTTATTCCTTACAAGCATATATGAGCACCATTATAGCCATTATAGCCAATTATAGCCAGTAACAGCTAGCCTATTGCCCGAACTTTCTGTACTTGGCGACACCATTTTTCGGTGTTTTGTAGCTCAAGTACCTGGCCAGTCATGAGCGGGAGATTGAATGAAATAAATCGAAAAAGTACGGTAATATGTTTAAGAAAACAACACACGAGGGCCTGAGGTCCCATACTCAAATACTTCGACTCGTCGATGTGATGTAAATTTGCTACGTGCGGTCACGGCTAAGTTTTATTTTAGTCCTATTGAGTCCTCCCGTTTTCTTACCTGTCGATGAAACATAAACATTGCACGGTATATATGGACACCAGCGGCCTTGACGTTATTTTTATCTATTGCTTCCTGATTTTTTACGCTTAGCCACTTTAGCGTAGTTACCCATCATATCTATTTTCATTTGTTTTATTTCATACTAAATAGTATTGCAATCTTTGATCAAATATTGGCTTCTATTTTTATGTTTATTCAGTTTATATCTGTGAAGATTCATCAAGAAATTCTTCCCATTAGCTTCATGTGGAAGATGTTAAG
This sequence comes from Parhyale hawaiensis, assembly GCA_001587735.2. NCBI lineage: Eukaryota > Metazoa > Arthropoda > Malacostraca > Amphipoda > Hyalidae > Parhyale > Parhyale hawaiensis. The sequence continues at coordinate 24,492,621 of LQNS02276883.1, read as the reverse complement.
TTTTATGAGATATTTAACCTATCGTATCCGGAGAACGAGTACCACTCAAAAATTGTCGATTGAGTTCTGACTTCCTCTCAGCTAGGTACAGTAACTCTATACCGACTCAGTGTTAAAGAAATTATATATACACGAGCGTTAACTGCACCGACTGGTTCAAGCGCCTGCTCTAGCTTCGCTCTGAAGCTTAGACCCTTAGACCATTCTGAGCTGCAGGCCTAACACGCACGTAATAAATAAACTATTATTATCGTCGTCTGCACTCCATCGATACGATGATGACTAGGGAGGCAGGTGTTTAAGTCGAGTGTGCATGCGTAATCCCGCAGCTAGCCTAAACATGCCACCGCATGCGTTGCAGAGAGTGTCACCCGGCTGACGCTGACGGGCTCTCCTCTCCTGGTGCTCCCTCTCTCATGTCGTTGCAAGTTCGACACAGCCCTCTCTCACCGCGCCTCTCCAACCGTCCCTGTCGGTCACCAGGTTCTCCCATCCATCAGCGCTGATGTTTGTTGCCTTCAAGTGTCGTTTTATCACGTCCTTGTAGCGAAGTTTCTGTCCTCCCACCCGACGTGCTCCCTCACTCAGCTCATCATACAAAAGGGCAGAAGGCATGCGCCCCGGCGCCATCCTACAGACATGGCCCGCCCAGCGCAGCTGGTTCTTGACCAGAAGAGCTTCTACGCTCTCCATATTAGCTCGCCGCAGCACCTCAACCTTCGACACTTTATCCTGCCAACGGACTCCCAGAATTCTCCTCAAGTGCCTCTGTTGTACCGCACATAATCGCCTGATGTCCCTCCTGTAGAGAGTGTATGCCTCAGACGAGTACAACAGGGCCGGCAACACCACTGCTCTGTACACGGCACTATTATTATAAGCAACTAATCATTAGCAAACGAAGCAGGCATCGACTGCATAATATGTCAATAAATAAAAAAAGTGTATCTTGGTAGAAAATAGTTGTATTATTCGCTGAACACAGTCGATTTTGGCTGTGAATGGTTTTTTACAGTTCACTATGGTAGATCATGGTTCTGCAGCTAAAACCTTAATAGTTTTAATTGGGTATCTATGGTTGAGAATTACGGTTGATATTATGGTCGAAGGTTGTGAAATATCTCTACCATACTGCACCCCAAATATGGTTGGATATGGAAGATATATCGATAATAAACAACCAAAGTCTCGACCATAATCATAGTTGTTCTACTATAATCACAACCAAAATTTCCGACTGGGTATAAGGTACGCAGAGTCATAAAATAGCGTAACACTTTCTTGAAATCGAGACAAATGTCATAAAGACAACGGTAACTTCACTCGCCTTTTCTGTCGCTTTCGGTTTACTGGTTCGCTGAATTAAAGACTTTTATATAAAAGATGGCAGGCTAAACACTTTAGGTAAATTGCAGTTTATTGATTGCTTCACTATTAACTAACTTCATGGGGATAGCTAGCAAATCCCTGGGCAAGTATCCCCAGCTTGCTTGTGTGTTTCAAAAACTTCTATTTTGCTAGGAAAGTTAACATCTCAACGGTTACTAAGCGTCCATTTTATTTTAAGAAAGCATTGTTATCACTGCGCATAGTAGTAGTTAAATAATTCAGTAATCTCCAGCTTGTTTATATCTTACAAAAACGTTTACTGTAAAAGGAATATAAGCATTTCCAATGTTAAATAACCTCCAAATTTCAGGTGTGCTAAGGAAAGCAGTTACAGCACTAGGCAGGTTAGCAGGCCAACGGGTAACTAATTCCCATGTCCAGAGCTTCTGCCGACGCCGGACGACCTCAATCATCCATGGGATATTCTCACGATAACAACGGTAATGAGGGGTCATAACGGCTCCTGCACGCTATAGCGTGCCGCAACTGCTCGTTGCCCGAACCGGCAACTGAAGCTATCATCTCTGTATTAGAAGCAATGAAATGAAATAAAATATATATAATGAAACACAAATAATGAATGGCAGGTATACAAAGCTACTGAAATGATTAAGTTCTGATGCGCGTAGAAGTTCAAGTAATGAATACAATTCAAAGTAGTTATTTGGAAAATATGTATCTATATAAATTTAAAAAAATTGGGAGTAGACTGACCAACAGGCCCATTCTTGGAGAAGAGCCGGGACTCGCGCTTCGGCCCTGTGTGAACTATTATCGTAGTCTAAGATATACGAACACAAGGAGAGGATTTATCAATCTGCCAATCAACTTAATTAAACACACTAAGGGATGGTGCAGTAGCTTCTCGCTAGAGTCAAATTAGGTACAAGAAGCATTGATGTAAGTAGCTACATCCTCAAACTCGGTACCAAAGATTTAGCCCTCCCTCCCCCCCCCCCCCAGATGCTATAACTGTAATCTGCACTGGCATCCCACGGGTGTCCTAATGTTTAATACGTCGGGTTTGTCCGCCTGCTTGTTTGTTCGTCTATTTGTCAGCCTGTCTGTCTGCCCCTTTGTTTGTTTGTCTGTCATCAAGATACTGCAAAACGTTGTTGATGAATTTGACGAAATTTACAGGGATTGATAGGTATGTTACGGGAAACAAATGATTGAGTTTTAGTGAAAACCCGTTCATCTGTTTGTGTGGCTGATTCATTTTTCTTCATGCCATTACTCAGAAAAGCTATGAAAAATATATATTTTTTTAAATTCACATGAGTTATAAGGCATACCACGAAGAGTAAATGACTAAATTCTCATGCTGATCTGTACGTTCGTTGTTTTGGAGCATTTATTTATGCTTGCTAGTTCAATAGCTCAAAAAGCTATGAAAGGATCTTTATGATTTAATATATGATTTTTATGAAATTCACAGGAATGTTTAGTAATGCTAAAAGACATAGATGATTAAATTAACTGGATTATCGGTTGACTAGCGTTAGTTAAAATGTTTGTTAGCAGTATAACTGGAAAAGTTAAGAATGGATATTAAAAAAAAAAACTCACTTAAACTGTCAATATTGTTACAAGGCCCAAATGATTAGATTTTAGTGTTGATACAAAGAAAATTAGAGTCTCAGAAACAATTGATTTTTTGGTTACCATTGCTTTGCTTGGCGGAGGTATGCACTCTCAGACTGCTCTGCAGTTAACGTAATGCTGTAGACTTCCGGGCAGCTCCTGCAAGCGAACCTTATATAGGCTTCTGCAGCGGTCATATTTTCTACCTGGGATGCTACCGAAAAGAATGCAAATACTGTGCACACACAAGTATAGCCTAACAGCAAAAAAAAGAAGAAGAAAAAACGAAAAGATAATCAGCCTTCTATCAAAACGAAGCGACGCCCTTTCATCTTTTTCTTTTATATACTCGAATTTTGTTAGCAATGTTTCGATAGGTTCAAACTTAAGTAACGGCCAAAACGGCCATTTCGCCCTGAAACGATAAAAAATTATAGGCAACGAGGTCTTGATTTTTGTTAAGAATCAAACAAGCTTTCTTCAGTTGCTTTACTGGCGCTTCTTTGCATGCGAGACCTTCTGTTTCTGGCCACCACCACAGCAGCATCTCTTCACCAGCTTGACGACCAGGAAGACCGTCAGCACCACGGACCCTGTGACCGTCGCCAGCAGGAACAGCCACACGTCCACGTTGTAAACTTGGTACCTGGTGAATTAAATAATTTTGACTGGATTTCACTGAGACTGTGGTGATTACACCATAAAATAATAAATTATTACGGTGATAATTTCAAAATGAGAAAATAAATTGATCGCCTAGATGTAGTCATGTTCCACTATAAGGGATATTCCACAAGCCCGCCCCGTCAAACTTCATTCATGCCTGTACCAGTAGTTTGGCTATATGTGTGAAAATATACTTCAAATCAGCTAGCAGAAGCAGCTTTCAAGTGATTACATGCAGAATTATTGGTATAATAGAGACTAGTGGCTGACAAAACAATAAAATTACGGCAGATAATAGGAATTTCAATGAAATCATGTTCACTTCGCTGTTTTGTCTAGTTCTGCTGTTGGAACACCTGTTTCTTGTTTATCGTTGATATTCGTTGAACTCAGACAAGAGAAGGGTAGAAGGAAGAAGCAGAATGTAGCAACTATGTACCACCGAGTGGATGTGCTACAGTTGTCTGCGGTCCTGTGATTTAAAAAATTTGATAAGAATACGGCCTCTTCACCGTTCAGTAGATAAACATTTTTCTGTCAAATCCTTCCCATGGGGACGGAGGAACCAATTAACTAAGCCAGCAAACAGCTAAAAACTGTGAATTTTTTGCTTCATAAAAGGACTATCTGTTATGTCCCACTTCCTTCATGCAAGAAGTTTGATATCACTTTTATGTTCCTCATGTGTTACGTTATGACTGACCCAGATGATAATTATATTCTAGCTCTGGTTCCGTGTCTAATATGTGTACACCGCAAGATACCTAAATTTACTTATCTATCCACTCGAGTTACAGTAAAAAGCGAGTTAATGGAGCCCCGTCGTCAACCGATCAATGTGTGTATGCACTTTATCTATCAGTTCGTTTATATCTGAACTAGCGTATTTGGCCTGCAAAATTATTACGAAACGCGTGTGGTTATTCTTTTTTTTTTAACATAATTTAATGAATTCAAGAATGGAACATCACTTCAGTTATCAACATTGATGAACAAAGGAGGCAAACACACCCGGCTCGTGTACCATGGAGTAGCGAAACGCTTCCTTCCTTTCTGTGGATGCCGTGAAACATTTTAAATTGTTAACTAGATAGCAGGCAGAAAACGGACCAGCAGGCCCATTTAAGAGAGCAACATGGACTCACGCTCAGGCCCTTGAATTTTTGGCCGTTATGAGTTTGTGACTCATGAAGCAGGAGTTCGTAGCTGTGGAATGCTTTGCTCTCAGTCTCCGTCAAAAGATTTGTAAACGCACTGACTGTCTCTGCACCGACAGCGTTAAAGGGGACTCTATTCCAAATATTCACTATGAAGTACGGGAAACCTGCTGACTTGGCATAATTTTTGGATCATCACGTAGGACTTTTTGATCACTACCTCCGATATGTACAATCATTCAAGTATATGAAACGACTTCATAGGAACGGGTGGCTAAAACCTAGATTTTAGCAAAAAAAAAAACAAAGGACTAAGGTCACTGCTATAAAATGAATCATAGTCTAATTTCAGGAATTCAATAAATAGCACTGATAAAAATAAACGCAAATAATAAAAGTAAACGTTTCCGGAATCAATCCCATCCTCAATACAATCTGGAAACCATAATAATAATGAATTTTAATTAGTACAATCTACACTTTATAAACACACGTGGGAAACATAACACAAGGTAAAACGGTAAAAAAAAAAACGAAAAGAAAGGTTGAACTTAAGATTTTGCAATAAAAAGGGGGTGGGAACTATTACTATCGTCTAAGGAAAGTTGTTCTTTCATAATGTACAAGGACTCCAGTATTCTAAAATCGGAAGGGTGAGGGGTATAATTTTATATTTGATTTTTTCAATCAATCGTCGTTTATTGTTAATGTTTACAAGTGTACATACACTTTTACGTGCAGGAGAATAAGAGACAGAATTTGAGTTAGAAATTTCACGGAGTAATACAGCTTACATCAGTAAAATAATCTCTAAAAATATAGATATCTAATCGATATTGGAAAAGTAGTCGAAATTTGTCTTCTGGTATTTTTAATTTCACTAATCTTGACTAGATTGTATATTTCTGGATACATGACATAGCTTCCGCCGCGATTTGGTTCAAGGAACGGAAGCCAGAATTGGACAACAGCGTCTTGCTTGGGACCTAGCACGTCTCCGATATCCCAACAAGAGTCGAATGGCGTCGTTCATCAAAATCTGAAGCTAATCCATCAGGCCACACTCTGGATCCATATCCGAGAAACGAACACAGGCAAACATCGGGGCGGGGGGGGGG
>LQNS02276883.1:24467559-24486696 GCA_001587735.2 Parhyale hawaiensis | reverse complement strand
GGGGGGGGGGGGGGGGGGGGGGGAGACCATAGCTCAATTTTGACAGGAAAAACTCGTGAATCACAGGAGTCAGAAGACTCCTTGGGACATTGTGGAGGAGACGTTTAAGGACACCAACTTTACTGCTGAGGGCCGGAACCAGGCCATCTTTGACGTAGAATTTCCATCTCAGGTCAGCAGATACCCAGAGCCTCAGGACCGTTCCGTTTCCGAGGCATGAATGCTCATTCCACTAATTTTAGTGGACACTTCGCAGTCTGATTCATCTTTTCTGAAGTGAGATGAGTCCCACTTCATGTAGGCGACACTTGTGTGGCATGTTCGCAGCTGAAGCTCTACTTTGGATTCTTTCCATTTTATCTACATGGCCGCACTGATGTAGCGACAGGAATTAAACAGCAAATTCTAGATGCGCGTGCACTATAGCGTTTTGTACAGAGAAATGCTTGTGTCTTTGGATTTGTACTGAAAATTCCTGGTAATGAAACCCAGTTCTTTTTTTGCCATTTTGAACATCATGTCAACTTGCTGACTGGAATTTGTTGGTGGTAGTTATTCTCAAGTCAAGTTGTTGGGCGACAGATGCGAATTTTATCCCGCTCATTAATTGGCAGTCACATGCAAGTGAAAATATGAACTACATGTTTGCGTCGTTTGTATGCCATGATAGTACATACATCAATCCTGCTATTCCCCTCTCCAATAAAAAGCTGCATCAACGTGGCAGAAAATTTAATTGGAGTACTATAATTATTGCAGAGAAGTTGCAGCAACTGTGCTCCTCTTCGTGATTCTGGTGTTTGGTTCTGTAAAGACTGTCTCACTTTTCACATCGTGGTATATGTTATATTCAATATACACGCATCAAAATTACGGCAACTGAAGTTTTGGTATAGGATGAAAGTGAAAGTCAGGAACGGTGTCATTATCCTTCTTTCGCCCACCAAGGTAAACTCGGTAATAAAAAATTAATTTGCTTGCCTAAAGACTGGTGGTGGGACACTCCCCTACCACCGCCGGTGGGGCTTGAATCTTACTTAACCCTCTCGGGACAGAAGCACTGCACGTTTTTGCTCCTATTTTTGAAGCTCATAGAGAATACTTGATTGCAGTCAATGGAGCTCACCTACAGTTTGAATCAGTTCGAAAATAAATTACTAGCAACGACATTTAAGGGGCCCTAAAGTATACCGTCCAATTTTCCAGAGAAATAAACAAATCATTGGCTTTTAATAATTAAGCTTTGATGATGTCGCACATCAAATGCCGTTAATACCGAAAGGTTTACTTAGCGACCTATTCTAGCAGTTATCAAACACATGATTTCGATGGGTGACAAAAGGAAGGGTGCGTCTTGGTAGCTAGTGTATTCTATAACTATGTAGTACCCAATTCTCTACCTCTGATCTCACTTACCAGGCCATAGTTTTGATGGGCGACTGGAGGTGGGGAGCCCCCTTGTGGCGCAGAACGTAGTCCGTCCAGTAGAGGACCGTTTCCTGAGGAGACATGGGCTGGTCCTTCATGATGGCAGACTCCTTGCTGATGGCCGTCTGGTACCTAATATGGTGCTGATGATCAAAGAATCTCCATTTGCCTATAGTCTACTCCAAAGTAAATATTAGTGGGTGCTAAAACTTATAAGCTTGCCAATATTAATATTACGAAACTCTACCACCAGTCTGAGACTAATCCAAATACACTTGTAAATCATACTGCTTTGTAACTCTCCACTTTTGAACAATGTATGCGATGCTAGTGATCTGTCAGAAGAACAGTTATATTTTCATTCATGAGTATTAAATTATACAGAGGCTGTTAAATTATACTACAAAACATTTTCACCATCGCATTCGGTAAAAGATAAAGTCCCCTGCACGGGGAAGCCCATACGCTCTGGACCGTGTGCAGATATAGGCTAACTGGCTCGAGAGGAGTATGAACGGCTGCAGTCGACCGAGGGTCGTTAAAAACCATGGTTCCATCGATGAAAGATTCAAAGCCCGGCTCTCCAAAACTCTCCCATTTCTGGACAAAGTAATTGCCCCCACGGCAGCTGTGCATAAGGAGCAAAGTCGCCGACTCAGCGCTCCAAAAAGATCGCTCCCCTGGCACGGCACTCGCTCCCAGCTCCAGTAATACACCAGTGCAGTCTGCAAGACTGGTGCTACCGTGGTATATGATTTTGATCAATACCAACTCTGAAATTTATTTAGATTTAATATGCATATAAACTGCAGTAAACTTGATTTTCTTCTCAAGCCTGAAAGTAGGCCTATAGGCAAATTGGATATAACTTCATTAAAATCTTTGCCAAAAAGCAAACTGTTCACGGCAATTGGAGAAATATGTTTACCAGCAGCAGACACAAATTCAAAGCTAGATGCCAAAGGTGAGAGACGATCATTGATTTTTAGGACAACAATTCGACCTAAAATTGGCTGGAATTATTTTTGCAATTTACCACTTTCCAGTGCTCGTGAATGTCTGTTGTTTTTCAATACGCACTCCCTGCGTCTCCAAGAACTGTTTATTTCTTTCTGTGAAGGAGCTATGTACACTAGAAAAGATTTCATCGAAATTTCATCAATTGCCAGCAGACCCACTATGGAGGAATAGACAGTCAAGTATAATGTGGTCTATGACATAGACTACGCGATTTTAAATTCAACTTGACACACAATTTAAAAAAAAACTTAGAACTTACTGCGGATCTCGTATAAGTTGCTGGATGGTTTCTCTTAGATTTTCCTCGGTGAGATCATTCCAGTTGAGGGTCTCACCAAAACCATTCTGGACCATGCGTGCGGCGTTGCTGACTTGATCCCCGTACACGGGCATGGAGAGGACGGGCACCGCGTGGTACGTCGCCTCAAACGCACTGAAGAGCCCACCATGGGTGATGAACAGACGCACTTTAGGGTGCCCTGAAAGAAATTTGCTTTATTGCGACTTATATAAAGCTTAGTAATTCGAAAACACCAAGGGCATAAAGTAACCTTGTATTTTCGAATTTATCTGCCATACATTCGTGTGTTCACGCGCCCGCAAACATAGCGCTGGGAGCCTGCCATGTAGTCTATCCAAGGCTTTCTCTCTCTTTCTATGTGTATACAGACGTACAGGGTCTGTAGGTTGGTTGGGTCTGTCACCACAGCATTGAGCGTAAATTGAAGTTATCATGCTCGAGTGAAGTGACAGAGGTGATCATCACCCGCGAATGAAGTGAGGGAGGAGTTATTGTCTTTATTCTCTATATGCTGATGTATATTTGTATGTCTTTGTTTCCAAAAACTACCAGAAGTCATTAAGCAATCGTCACTATCTCTTGTCGGCCGTCATGTAGGTTAATTTACAAGCCAAAACTGGAAAAAAAAAACTGCTGCCTCAACAGTTTCAACTTCCCCCCTCCCCCGTTCCTCACAATGCGGATGATAATCTGATACGACGATGCGCTCTAGTTTTGTACATAATTGAAATAAATACCGTAAATTCAACAACATTTAGCCGATTTCAATATGCGCCTCTGTGACTCACAGGCACCTATTCGATAAATTGACGGTCAGTTTGAACAGGAGCTAACTCATGACCTGGGTTTATAAGTCGAGCGCTTAGTTTTTTCGTGAATATAAATATTGCCACTGACGGACTGAAGGACTAAAGTTTAGCTTGAAACCTCTTGGTAACCTTACGTCAAACCCCAAATAACTTCCATCTGTGCCTATCCTTGAAGGTGGCTCTCGAAATACAGCAGTTTTAACATTTTTCTAAGCCTTGCAAATAACAGCAATTCTCATAAAAACCGTTGGTGGGTCGCGCTGAACCACAGCAGCAATCCTCCTTCTGCCATAGATTCTCGATATTGGTCAATATAGTGAGTATTTTTCCTCGCTTTATTTGCTAGCATTGTAGGCAGGTAAGAGAGAGAGTCCCTTGGAGGAGGGTGTGTCATGTTTGGCCCATCCTGGTAAGACCATCCACCAAGCTGTCCCTTGGTCCATTGGCGATGAGTCTCCATCCACAGCGAAAACTTAGGGCACATCGGATGGACCCAGCAAAACGTGGGCCGACACCGTAGAACGCTGTGACCCTAATCCACCCCTCCCGACTATGGAGTCTTCTCCGTAGCGTGCTATAGACAAACGCATATCTGCCTCTCCAAAACAGTTCACTGTTAACGGTACTCTGCGGTCTTCAGCAGGTTAGGTGACCACCAGTTTCTGCAAACAGTTCGTGAGCGTTGATAGGTATGCACAGCTGCCGTGGGGCACTTATCTTTCTTCACAAAAATGGGGAGGGTAGGGGGGCACAGATCGCTGCATAGCAACCTTACGTCGACGGCATCATAGTTCTTGACGATTTATGGTCAACTGCAGCCGTACACTCGTCTGAGGCCAGTTGGCCTGTATCCACAGTACGAAGGAAATCCTAGTAGTGGCGGGTCAAATTTAGTTTACCTTTACCCTTGTAGCTGTGTTACACTCCCACTAATTTCTTTTCTTATAGAATTTTAGGACTTGATCTTACTGGACATCTCTTACTGGACGCAGTTCTGGCCCTCTTTAGTCCCGGGCCATGCTCAGCTCATCTCTCCATCACGTCCACAGCAGACGATTTGGTCGATTCTGCTGTTGCTGCTGGAGGTCTGATAGTAATGAAGCATCGGGCGGACAGGGTCCCTCATGAAAAATTTGTCCAGGTTCATTTTGAAGATCCCAATGAGCCATGGCCATCTCTCAGCTCGCGTGGAAGGCAATTGAAGAGACGGGGTCCAAGAATCATCAAGGAACACTCCAGGAGCGTTCGTACTCGTGCTGGGGCCCTGTTATGAACTGGCGGCAGCATACAATAGAAGCCCCTGCGCCCTCCATCAGTGGTCTGGAGGCCCAGACCAGACTGGTCCAGAACTTCTGGCACCATACCGTGAGCCATCTTCCAAATATTTCTTCTTTCTCATGAGTACAGTGAGAGATCTTTCAATCTCTGCCAGTAGTTGCTGCCCCGCAAACCACTGATCCTCACGGTGAACGTTCTTTGCACAGCTTCCAATCTTCCAATGGCACTCACCCCAATCGGGCACCAAAGCTGGCAACGGTATTCGAGGAGAGGAAGAACTAGGGTCTTATAAAGCAGGAGCATCACCAGTGGGTCTCGCGAGGCAAATGTCCACAATACCCTCCCCATTCTCTGCTTTGCCCTAGTAACCATGCATGGTCTCAATCTGTTCCTCAAGCCGCCCAGTACCGCTCATCACAACAGCCAGGTCCCTGACACTTTTTTGGAACTTGATCGTTGTTCCATTAGGAGCAGCATAGGGTTCTGTGTCTGGGGCCTGCTCTCTTCCATCTCACCAGCATCTCAGTGCTTCAAATTTGCTCTCATTAAATGTCGTATTATTCGAGGCAGCCATTCATACACACTTTCCAGGTCTCTTTGCAATCGGCACTCGTCTTCAACACAAGCCACCGCCTTAACTAGTCAGGTGTCCTCCGCAGCTGAGGAGACAACAGAATGTTGCGCCTGCTCGTCTATGTCACTGACATGGGCTAAAAAGAGTGCAGGATCCAAAACCGTGCCCTGGGGCATCCCGCTGGCAACATATTCAACTCTTGACTCCTCTCCTTCAACAGTAGCAATCTGTCTCCTATTCAGGAGGAAGCATCTGATCCAGTTGTACAAGGACTCTTCAGAAATAATTCGAAGATTTCACTTTTCGTAGCTTTCGAAAATTGTCTCAGGCTGGAGGTAAACCAGTGTTTCAATAGTGCATGTTTTCTGCTCTATTCCTGTCCTATAGCTATAATATACTGTAAAAGCATATAATTATGCTATTTCTCTATGCTATTTCTATAACTTTTCATTTTCATTGCCAGTAATCTCTTCTGCACATACATGCTTATACAAGTATTTCTTGACGTTCCACGTGTTCCTGTTCCGTCTTGTCTTTGAATATAGTATAACTGTCAAGAACGAAAACCTAAAGTAAAATATCTACAACAGAAGGAACCTCACCCAGAATGTCCTGCTGAGGCAGCCACTTGGAGAGCAGAACGTTGGCCGGAAGGTCCTCCATGGTGTCCTGATCGTACTTCCAAATGACGCGCTGGGGCAGCGAGCCCAGCACTTTGATTAGGATCTTGCGGTGCCTGGAATAGCGACATTGATCTGCTTTCTGTTCAATTTCGTCTACATAAATACCTACCCTGGCTTGTATATTATCCTCTAGAACATCGCATCCATCTCTTTTACTATGAGTTGGCAGTGCCTGCGATTTTTCTAAATGATTTCTATCTTTTTCTAATAAATTCGAAGAATTGCGGTCAGTTTAATCTATTTTACGAGCAATGACAGTAGTTTTATGATAAAATGCATTGCTCGCACGTGAACAATTTATATGTTTCACTACATCTATCATCTAGACACATGTATTAGGCGACTGAAAAGTAATAGACTGCGCTGTAGTGTTTTCCATAAGTACTGAACTCACGTAAGCCTTAACGTACTAAGGGCAAGCTTGACTCTTCCGGCAACTAGTACAGGTGTACTGGCTTCGACAGATCAATTAAAGTATCACGCGTTTAGCTTTAGTCAGTTACACGTGAGACTTCAAAGAACACTTTCCTACTTCGTGAAATGGAGTTTTCAGTGGGCCCATTATAATCGGTTTGCTTCTGAAACCTAGTACAAGATTGAAACTGACGAAACCAAAGTTCCCGTCTGCAGTTCTGGATAAATCAATTAAATGGGCTTGGCTCGAAACGACTATGGACACGTTCAATTGGGCACCAAAATTAGGCCTTCGATATTTGGCTGGTTCGGAATTCAGGCAGGTGCGCTAGCTTCGATCCACTGCATTGAGTTTCTGGCGTCAACCCAATTTCGATCAATTTGAGACTTCCAGATGCATAATCGCGCTTTGTAAACTGTAATTTTCAGCCACCTCAGCGTAATCGGGCTGCTTCTAACACTTGAAGAACGGACTCAGTGTTGCAAAATTGAAGCTTCTCTCTGAAATATCGGACGAGTTAAGCGTCAAAGACTTAATTTCAGTGCCCCATCGAACGGGCCCTAACTCTAAAAAAAAATTGAGCTCTAACTGACTGAAATTTAAACTATCGAAAATTTCAATTTCAATTTCAATATTTCCCGCAATTCCTGTGCTGTATTGAAGTCTTGTAAGCCTCAAAGAATTAACGGTTAAAGAAAATCTTGGGTTAGACTCTGGCTTAAGGTTAAACTTTTGGCAAATTAAATTAAATCGCCAATGTTATGCATTAAACTTCACTTGTACCCTAAAATCTTGTTCTTTCAAGCTAATTCTGATCTTTTAATTAAATTTCTACACATTGTATATTCTTGTAATGTGATGAAATAGTTAATCGAGGCGTAGTTGCTTGAGAGGGACAAACAAAAATGTTCTCTATGATTTTACTGCCTTCAGACACTCCCTATTTATTGTGATAATATTTCCAATGATATGAGATGATAGTTATTTACGCTATATTCAGCATGAAAAATATTTTTATAGGTGGTCTACTCCTTCTTTGCAGATAAGGGGCTGGTGCGTGAGTTCCAGCTGCTCTCTAGGTATGGACCTATTCGTCCGTCAACTGCCATCTACCTAATCTATTTTTAACTAACTTGAAGTGTTTCAGCCTATAGACTCACCTAACCTAATGTAGCTCATACACTGAGGTAGGTCACCCCCTTCACCTGTATAACAAAAGTACAGAAGTTACAAAAGGCATATGATCGCTACTTACTCTTCTTTCATATCGGACGGCTTCACTGCAGATCCGAGACTGAAATAAATGCAGCCTTCCTCACCAGATCCGTCTACCCAGCGCTGCAGTTCCTGTGTTCATTTAAAGCTCTAGTTACTATAAGTACATGCAATGTGCTGGTTTCCAGAATGCATTTTTGTCGCGTTTCACCCCCCCCCCAAAAAAAAAAAAAAAATTGGTGTTTAGTCCATAGAATTGAAAATCAAACTATTTTTGCTTAACTTTGGGTTGAGCCTATCACTAGAAACTTGATCAGCATACTTTTCAGTGTTCACATGAAATTAAGCAGTATAATATTACAACCCCGAGAATCAACTGCTTACATATTACGTCTTAGTACCAAAGAATGTGTGCGAGGAGGAGCAGTCAAATATCTAGAATCATACTAATCGAACTTAACGCGCTATCAGCAAGAAAAAGTTGGAATCATTCAATCTATTTATTAATTATTGTCTCTATTATTATTCTGCCTATAGTTCTATACGACCTTCCGTCCATGTGCCAGCACATTGCGCTTTCAGTATTAGATAGAGGAAAATTCCGCCATTCAACTTGCAACCAAATCTGATTTTAGCTGGAATAAATTTCAACCATAGCTGTCTTTCTTTCTCTTTTTGTTAAAATTTTGAGTTGTTTCGAAGGAAAAACATGAGGATCATTTTTCCCATGTTATATATACCGCTTTTACTTTAGTCATTTTCTTGATGGTACTCTCTACTTTTTTTAATGGGGCCAAATGCCGAGCCAGGATACGATGCGGGAGCACAAAGTGGGTATTGATGGAGATCTCAACATTACAGTATTTTCTGAAGCGAATGCGCCATATTCAAGGAAATATAATAACATCTAAAAAATAGAGGGTTATGCTGCTGTGAGTGAAGAGTTTCGCCGTCTCTAGTACTTTCTTGTACAGCCATCGCATCAAACGAAGCAGCAAAATGATAGGCTACTGATCAATCTCCAAGGGTCCCGTAATTGTTCGAGAGAATAGGATGCGCTGACAAAAAATTGAAATGTGTATTCTTATAAGCGCTAAATTATCTGGAAGCTATCTGCAAAAGAGCTTAGAAAAGGCGTGCGAATACACTAGAGAACACTGTATGTCTTCATCAAGACAAGTGAGAATTCTTTGCTGACGTAACAAATGTGAGATTCACAGGTGAAACCAAAATACTACGAGAGGTTAGACGAGTTGAAGGTAACCGGAATGCGGAACGGTAGACGGGGTTAAGCAGCGAACATTAGTGTAGACGGGGCGGGTTAAGTTAGAAGTGTTGCCTCAGGTCAAGCTAAGGTAAGTGAAATTATTAATTAATCTTGGAATCGCCACGGATTCCGCTAGTTTATTATTATTGTTGGTATTAGTTTACTATGAGCTGAAATTATTGAAGATATGGTTTGTAAAGTGGGCAGTTGTTTGCATATGTTTAGTGAAAGTGAATTACCTGGGGCAGCGTCATGGCAGGCTTGCAGTTGAGGCCCCCAGCGTGGATCACTTCCGGCACATGAGGCCTCACCGGCTTCTCCAGGGTCTTTACACTGCAAGGTGGTTGTTACATAGAACATTAGGCCAAGATCTTGTTATAGAAGTGAAGGGATACATCATAAACGATTGCATTAATGCCTGCACCGTAGACAGTGCCTGCAAATGATGAATTAACCAAGAAACTAATACAGAAAGCTTCAAGTTTGGAATCTTGGGCTTTGACAATTTCACGCATGCTTGAGACAAGCCGGAGACGTCTTTAGACGTCTTCTTGGTGCTAACATTTACATGTAAAACAGCTAGAAGGATTTTCGGTCGTACATCCACGCATCAAATTGAGGGTGCGATTGTACGGTGTGACCTCCGCATCACCTTAGTTTCAGGTAAGATAAATATTATACCACGACTGGAGAATTTTACGCATTCTCATATATGTGCAACTTCGTTCGCTACCTTACCGTACTTGCTCATGTATTGGAGGCCTGTAATTGACCGCTTACAAACGCCAACCTATGGCCAAAAAATAATAATATTCTTTTTCAATTAGGGTCATCCTAGCCCCCCAACACTGTAAATCAGCATCTGAGGCGCCCACGAAAAATTCTTAGGGATGCTCTGCACTTCGAGTCGAGCAGCAAGTAGAACAGTGTTATTTAATGCCGTGGCTACGCTTGCATTCACACTCACCACTTTGTGCGAGGATGTACAGCTCACATGCTACCATATCTATGATACTGCACTTGATATATGATGCGAGCTACACGTCCTCACATCAAGTTTTGAATATGAATACACGAGTGGCCTCGGGGTAAGAAGGGTTGATATAGCTAGATATTCCAATACTTCATTTAAAAAATATATTATTATTATTATTTTAATAATAATAGCCATTGTGGTTGATCACGAACCTGTTTACAATTGTCAAAGAAGAATTCATCGCAACAGCAAAGAGATCCACTTCAGGACTGCATAGGCCTCGTGCTCTGCAGTCTTCTTCCATCCTGATGATGCACAGAGAGAGGGATGTCAATTTCTACATGCATCAAGGACATACACGATTGGGCTCCCAGACTGAAGTTTTCGAGGCTTAATTGGTTCGAAAATTCACACAAGTGCACTGGATTTGACCCGCTGAAGTGAGTTGTAGTTAACGACCACCAATACTGGTTCCCAATATCACTTTTGCACATTCAATCTCACTCCGTAATGTGGAGTTGTAAGCCGGTTCTGCATATTCGCATTGCATCTATCACTAGTAGCGTAGTTCAAAGTGACCAAGATGAGGCTTCTCTCTGTAGTTTCAGACAATTAAAGCCACGTAGGCTTAATTTCGGCGATCAATCGAACTTGCCATATAGTCAGCGTAATCAATTCATGTATATTTAGCTCCTTTGAACTTGGCAGGTGTAGCGATCGGAAACCAATTTGATTTATTTGATTGCGAACGATTATCCTTTATTATCTCAGAGAAACCGAGGATGAGAAAACGATACAACTTATAACTAGCAGCCATCCATTCCACCCTCGCACATACACATAAAGTTATCACAGATGTATAGAAACTGCAACAGTTGAAATTCAATCAAACAAACGCTAGAAGGCGTGATATTGTACTCATAGTAATAGCATAGCAACCAAAACTTACTTATAGTAGCGATAGTAACTGAAAGTAAGTTCCATCATGCCGCTTATCAACACATTCTGCAGTCTCTGTGGGAAAGTCATGGGATGGGTGACCGGTAAGGCCGGTGTGGGACAGAAGCTGAAGAAGTCGGGGGTACCGGTGAGGGTTGTACTATGGGCGGACAGCACGTTTGGCATCACGTAAATGAACGGAACCTGGCATAGAGGAGAGAATTGGCGTTTAGAGTCAAGAATTTGAGGAAAGAACTGAAAATGACTGCATGGAGTACTACTAAAAGCTGCGATAGGAGCTTGAGCCGTCAAGACAATACAAGAGAACTAAGAGGTTTAACTCTACAGTATGGAGGGATGAACTCACTTCTGTACTCGTGCGGCTCTGTCTTATTCACTCTGCCATGATGGTACGGGCAACACAAACACCTTGTGTGCTTGTGTTGACGGAAATGGTGACCTGTAGATCCCCAGTTCCAGTCCCTGACTCTATTCATTGTATTTATTCTACTAGAAACGCAGAGAGAGGCGTATGAGTCCTCTGTGGGGATAATGCTAGATGTTGACTGAGAATAAGCTAGATAATTATAATGTGCATGCTATAGTCTATAGATATTTCGTTAAGACGAAGACCACTTTTAGTATTAATAATTATTGTTCTACTAACACTCCTCGTCTCTTAAAATTCTCTATACTGCATTAATTATCTGTAAAGCTGAAAATTATCATGCCTTTAAAATTTGACCGTTTTGTCAATACTTTTTGGCATCTTCACATACAATGGTTAAATTTAGAGCAGTAAGGAAGCTAGGTTTCTGAGATATTTACAGTGCCGCTCTTATACTGATCGGCTACTATGTACAGATAAACACAACCGTAATGCTATTTACAGGAGTCTTATACGTTAATGAAGATAGTACTTACGTTGAAACTGTGGATCATGGAAAAGAAACACTCTTGTAAACCCATTGTTATAAACACCAGATCGAATTTCTCTTTTTGAAGCGCCTGAATTTCTTCCAGAGCCAGAGCGTCGGAACAGCTGTACAAAAGGGAACCCATGATCTTCAGGACTACCGTCATGGCGCCCGCCTCGAACGTGTTCCCAAAGAGCTTGTCCGTGTCTTGCCCTGCATCGATGAACGTAATGTTCTCGTGCTTCTGAATGTTGTAGGAAGATACGTACGTCACCTGTGTTTTTTTTTAATTAAACAAGACTGTTTTAGAATTATGGTGTACATAACGTTAGCTTTACCCCGACAGAAAAATCAAATGCATTGGATTCATGATAAAGATACATACCCGCTAGCCCAGGCTGCAGTCGAATACAGATGCCAAAAAATGTTTCATCAAAACGGACGACTTATGTGACAAATGCGACTCCCGGCCGCCGATTTCTGGTTATGGCCAAGATACCATTGGAAAAGATAGCGAAAGAGAGGAATGCCGGTGCCACTAGCCAAGCATTGCGGGAATTTACCTCCCCCCATAGCAGAAAACTGTCACGGGTACCAAAATATGCACGTGTTTTACTCAAATATCCTGATATATAGAACGTTCGTGATTGGTGATTTTGAAATGCATATTATTTCATCGTCATAGTATAAATTCTCTTTAAACTTTATCCAAGTCACCGCTGTTTCCTTAATAAATGCCGAACCCGTGAATTTTGGAGACCAATATGACTGGTGAGGACAACATTAAACATCTGATATTTTTTGTAAATATTAAACCCTGAAATAAATACAGTTGAGCAAATGAAAATATTCGCACACGCTATATATCATGCATCTCAGTAGTTTTATCAAGGTCTGGAAACCTAGTGTCTGTACAGACGCAATATTTTATGATATCACTCTAAACTAGAGCACTCTGAGAGCACATACCTCCGCCAAGTGAGGCAACAATAGCAAAAAATTCAAATTGGTTCTGAAACCATAATTTTCTTTGTATAAACTCCAAAATCTAATCATTTGTGCCTTTTGATATTAATACCAGCTTGTTCAATTTTCTTGAAGATCCGTCATGACTTTTTGAGTTATGCTGTTAACAAACGTTATGACAAACATAGTCAAACATACAAACGAACAAACCGATCTGCATCAAAATTTGATCATCTATGTCTTTTAGCATTACTAACAGTCCCTATGAATTTCATAAAGATCCATTCGTTATTTTTTGAGTTATTGTGCTAACAAGCATAAAATTAAAAACAGAAACAAACAAACGAACGAACATACGGATCAATACCAAAATTTGGTCGTATACTTTTTGTTATATACCTAACAATTCATGTTAATTTCTTCAAAATTCATCCATAACGTTTTGAGTTTTGCCATCAAGAAAAATGAGGTAGACAAACAAACAAATGGATGGACATATCTTCACCAAAAGTTAATCATCTGTTCCACTTAACATACCTAACAATCCATGGGAATTTCATTCAAATCGGTTTATAACTTTTTGAGTTATCTTGATGACAGACAGACAAAGAGACAGACAGACAAACACGACGAAAACATAACCTCCCTGGCGGAGGTAATAAAATATGAATGTCTAGTTTCACAAAATAGGTTATACGAAATTAATATAAGTAAATTTTTCTAAAGTTATGAAGTGAAAATTATCTATACAGTAGGAAAAGCATACATAATGCCCCTCATCATTAGCAAGCTGGGATGCTGTTTCAGTTTCCAGACTTCTAATTCGTGGAGTCATTTGGAGCCTGACGACTTTCTCACTACTTTAAATGCACACCATAAATTTTAGCCCGGATTCACGTCAGGGCTCGTTGAAGGCCATGTACTTAGCTATACAGTCATAGATTAAGACCTATGTCTGGGGTCATTATATTGCTGGAAAGTGAATCGCCTGCCTAAACTAAAGCTCTGTATCAGTAACGTCAAGTTTTCATTAAAGAAATTTCCAGTTTCGTAAAATCTAGAAGGTTCTGGAAACTTCTTGAACGGGCATATCCATTCAAAATGAAGAAATCGTTTGTATAAATACATTTTCTACCTAAAATATGCAAAATATATAATTGATATAATTCATTTTATTTTTTTTCTTGTTTTGTTCACACATATCAATCGAAAACCCTTAAATACATATACTGTCAATATTTAAATAAACAATTTCATGATGTACGAGTATTTATTCCCCTAGACTGTATATGCAAGGATATATGTATATATACACATAAATTTTCAACGAAAACATTATCACCTCTCTCACTTCGTTTGCGGGTGATAATCATTGCACGTAATCACTCGATATGGGTACAGGGGTGAAACTTTAAGATACATTTCACTTATCACATAAGAAGTATCAGCATCTGTGTATCGTAATTATGCAATTATTCAGCCTGAATACAATAACTTAGCAGTTTTGTTTTACAGCTACAACACACTTACCATGTCCCCTCTGTCAGCCAGTAGCCGGGCGAGCTCGCCGTAGAATCCCCCATGGCTCTTGGTGCCAACGGCAGCAATGAAGAGAAATTTTCTGGCAGTGACATCGGGCACCACCAAGCTCGAGACGGCCAGCCACAATAATAGCGTCTTTACGTAACCGTTCATGCTTTATTCTGACTAAGCACAGTCTACTGCACAACGAAACCCAAAGTCAACACTTCCCAGTAAACAATGATATAAAAACGCAGTATACAATACGAGTCAGTATCATCCGTTGCTCTGTCTGTGTAGCATATCCTTACCTGTAACTTTCCGGTCATATAAAATAGCAGCAAATCTCTGTCAGTGTCGCTGTCCAGTCAGCAACTATCATAAACTAAAACAAATGCACGGCACACCACACCAAAAGTGTCACTACAATAAGTCCCTTCGTTGGCATTGTATTTCTGTAACTCCCCTAGTGTTATATTAAGTCACAGGAAGACCGGCCAGTGTCACTTTTCATTGTGTTCAATCAAAATCCATCATAAACAGCGATCACACTGCCAAGAACAAAATCAAAATCAAAGAAAAAGATTACTTTAAGACCTGCACGTGTTCTATCCGTAAGAATACCGGCCGGTGTATGGGAATAAATCAACAGTAAAGTGCTCAACTGCAGAAATCTAATCGGACTGGCAGCTGATAGCACTATCGCTGATGGACATTAAGTACGGTATCGTTTTATTTACAATGATATAATATGCCTTCAGTTCTGCTATCATTGCTCGTTTATCCATCATGATGGCAGAAGCATTACGAGAATTTGACTATGGGATGCTATTCAGCGTCTTAGCCCCCGAAACAGTAACACAACAAGTGTAACAACTGAATTCAGGCGTAAAACTCCATTACAGGATATGCTTAAATTTTTTATTAATTCCGCCAAAGGTAGTCATATGAAACCGCTCTTATTGCTAGACAATGAACACAGCTCCCAATCAATTTACAAACTAAAAGCCAGCATGTGCATAAAGAAACAACGTGCTAGATGGCAATTCTTAGTATTCTCTCCACCATAGAGTTAAATCCATGTAACTTCATGCTGATGCCAGAGTGCAATGCAATAATAACACGATAGCTTATGCTAACATTTGTCTTCGGAGAATAGATATCATCCAGCAACCACAAATCTAAGTCACTCCAGATAAACCAGCAATTCAAGCAACGCTGGATTCATGAAACGCGCAGTTTCCATCAGCAAAACACAAAGACCATAAAAGGGCGCAGGTGGTCACTAAGAAATTGCAACTAGTCCAATGACATCATCTTCTAACAACAGAGCGTCACACGTCCAATGTTATATACTTACTTCAATAACAGCAAGAACCCCGAATTCGCAGAAAAATAAAATAAAAATATAGCTGGTTCTGCTATTTGAGGGTAATTAAACAATTTTTTTTTTCTTTTTGACGCTGCTTTTTGCATGTGGGACGTTCAAATTCTGTCCACCACAGCAGCATCTCTTCACCAGCTTGACGACCAGGAAGACCGTCAGCACCACGGACCCTGTGACCATCGCCAGCAAGAACAGCCAGAATTCCACTTTGTGCCCTCAGTACCTGATAAATTATCAATAAGATGGCATTACTTTCTTCACATAAAGGGATAAAATTCAGAATAACAAATTTGAGACTGTATCATAATTCGAACTGAAAATATATTAGCCGAGTACTTCTTTTGCCTCTCATTATTCTGTACTGTTAATTGTAATTAATTATTGATTATGAAATCGACTTAGGGGTGGACCGTTCAGTTTCTAACCCACCTCTTTGGGCTGGCTGCGGTAAATAGAACTAGAACTGTCTGAGAGCGCATTCCTTCGCCAAGCGAGGCAACGGTAGCAAAAAATTCAAATTGGCTCTGAAACCATAATTTTCTTTGCATAAACTCCAAAATTTAATAATTTGTGTCTTTTGATTGTAATAACAGCTCGTGCAATTTTCTTGAAGATCCGTTTAAAATTTTTGAATTATACTGCTAACAAACGTTATGACAAACATAACATAAAAAAGGTTGGGAAAACCAAATCTTCAGAAAATTAAACGACGTACGTCCGCTCTGATTCTTTTATTTATTTTTCAATCACTCAAATTTCATAAGATACATGGTAATAGTAACAGAAAAGACAATCATATCGCAGTAAAACGATGCACAAACATACCGAGTTTTGATTCATGAGGTAAATTAAACAATCATTGCTTGTTTTCTTTACTGGCGCTTCTTTGCATGCGAGACCTTCTGTTTCTGGCCACCACCCCCACAGCAGCATCTCTTCACCAGCTTGACGACCAGGAAGACCGTCAGCACCACGGACCCTGTGACCGTCACCAGCAGGAACAGCCACACGTCCCCGTTGTAAACTTGGTACCTGGCGAATTAATATATAGTTAAATTTTTTCGCCACAGTTTGAAGCTCATTATGCAGCGAAAAAAAAAACCTAAAAACCAGTTTACATTCACAATGCTTTTAGACGCGTGCTGATTTTCTCGCACAGCAACACAGAAAATACGTTTTTCCAACAAGATGGAGCTACAGCGCATACAGCAGGAGCAACAGTTCAAATTTTGAAGACAATTTTCCCAGACAGATTGATTTCTCGTTTTGGTGACATGTTGTGGCCACCCCGATCTCCAGATTTAAGGACGGCTGATTTCTTTCTCTTTGGATACTTAAAAAGCAAGAGTCTATATTGATATGCCTGAAACCTTGCAGTGGATGAAAAGAAACATCAGCCAGGAGATCAACAATATTCCAACAGCGACGTTAGAGAAAGTAATGAACAGCACCGTAGCAAAGGCTCGCGATTGCTTGGCCAATAATAGAGGTCATTTAAAGGATATAGTGTTTTCCATACTCAAATGTGTTCTATTATTCTGATTTAATGTTTTAAAATCTCCTCTTTCATTTGCAAAAAAAAAATCTCTTTACCATATTTAGTTTTATTGTCACACTTTTTTTAAAAGGGTACCTTACTTATGTCCCCCCTTCATATTTTAGAGAAAATGCAAACTCCACCACCTCTGCGACGATGCGCCAGATCACAAGGCGCAACGCACATCGCACAAACTACTCTATCAAGCAAGCTCAGATGACATTCAGCAGCAGAACCATAGCTGGATTAAGGGGCAGTAATTAAGATAAAAAAGGGGGAGGGCATAGCAACCAAAGCAGCGTTATATCTACTCCACCGAAACAAAGAAACTTGCAATGCAGTACCTCGCATTAGACCAATTTTCTGCGATGCTCATATTATTATTAAAAAAAAAACTTCACGCTTGAGCTCCCACGGGCAGGTAATACAACCCAAATGAAGCATCTTGCAACACCGGGCAGCCCAAAACGCTGCTTAAGGAAACCCAGCAAAAAAACAATAACAACTGACTCAAACGCCTGAAGGCCTATACGACCAAAAGCCGATGCCGGCAACAAATTCCAAACCTTAGCCGACCAGGACATGAAGCACCGACAGAACTGATAAGTTCGATATCCGACAGCCTCTAAAGTGAAAGAGTGCGCTCCGCGTGCAGCACGTACGAGTCTCTCTCCCAAAAACCTTGAGGGCAGGAAGAGAAGAATACAACCAATGCATCTCATTGCTGTACACCTAAAACATACATAGCTTGGCTACTCTTCTCCTGTGGGACAGGTTCAGCGCACAGCCTGCTGGCTGCACTAACAAGTCGGTCCAACAGACGCAAGTGAGTGTCAGCAGCTGAAGCCCAGACCGGGGAGCAATACTCCAATACAGGCCTCAGGCCTCCAACACAGGCCTCTTGAGGCAACTGAACGGATATGGGCCTCAATGTCAATCTATGCCCAAAATTGCCAAGACATTAACCACATGATGTATAAGTGCAGTGAATGCAGGTCTTATTGCAGGAGACCAAGACACGAGCATAGTCTTAGTTATTGTTTTCTCGTTTATTTCATCACGAAAGATATACTGATCTATCAGCAAACAAATCAACGCATGTCAACCCCTGTTCCATCAAATTACAGAGCAGTGCAATTCTTCTTTAGTGAGCTATGATGGGAGGATTTTTTTCTTTTAAAGTATGCAATCAAAATATCACTAAATATATAAAGTGCATCTGCGTATCATGGGTGTGCAACATTGCTGCTTCTTTTTCTTTTTTGTTATTCCAGCCAAAAGCTATGTAATTAAGATGAAAGTTGGCGGTAATTTAACTATATGCAAAGATTGACGCATACGTTATAGCAAGTTTCATACAGAATTTCGTGTGTTCAATTAAATAGATAAACAACTCTCCTTCTCATCGAAGTTTGAAACGCCCAAACGCTGTTTTACGATAGTTGTTTCTGGAGATTTTTAGAATTCTAGTTAGAGCTTATTGCTATTGGTATTTATATTCTCAAACATATAACACTTATTTAACCGGTTGGTGAAATAAAAGAATAACTGGCAAATTTCTGAAAAATAATTTCTTTGCTTGGAGAAGAAGAAGTTTTTCGTGTTGAATCCACGAATCATGTTATCTTTATATGGGTGGCTGGAAGTCTTCTACGTAAATTATTGACCTATAGTACCATCGACAAAGCACTGGCTTTATAGGCGGCTGGGGGGTGATGTGCCTCATTGAGCCAGATGTCTTCTATTCAACCATCGACCTATATCACTTACCAAGCCATAGTTTTGATGGGCGACTGGAGGTGGGTAGCCCCCTTGTGACGCAGAACGTAGTCCGTCCAGTAGAGGACCGTTTCTCGAGGAGACATGGGCTGGTCCTTCATGATGGCAGACTCCTTGCTGATGGC
>LQNS02276883.1:24446717-24461916 GCA_001587735.2 Parhyale hawaiensis | reverse complement strand
TTAGGTGCGTTATAGTAGCGTATTGCTTAGATTGCTACATCTTATAAAGTGGGAGCATTAACTAATCGGTGAATTCCCACCGGTCACGTTAGCTTATACGACCTAATTAGGCTTGGATAGACAGACATTGTTGAGTTGGAATGAGTGACGGACGTTTACTCAGACGGGGTGGGTTACGTTATAAGAGCTGCATTAGGTTAAACTGAGGTAAATTGCAATAGTGTAGCGTGGGTTGCTTCATTTTGAGTGTATAGTCTTTATTCAACCGTGGAATTCCACGGGTCCCGCTAGTTGGAATGATTGAATGTAGCTCATCTTTGGAATGATTATTGATTACTGATCATTGGAATGATTGTTGATAGCTAATCCTCAGAATGATTGTTGATAGCTAATCATTGAAATGATTGTTGACAGCTGATCTTTGGAATGATTGTTGATAGATGATCTTGGAATGACTGTTGATTGCTGATCATTGGAATCATTGTTAATTACTGATCATTGGAATGACTGATGATGGTTGGTGTTGATGATCAATACCTACTATATACTGATATTTCCGATCGTATTGCAAGAGACCTTAGCAGTCTAATGCCGGTACCACACAATGCATTCATGCCTATAACCTGATGCGAGGATGCGCAGCTCGCACGTTGTTTATTCTACCTTCGTATCATTGCTCCTGATTTCAAGTGCATATCGAAATTACACTGGCACCGCTTATTCTTGCATCAAGTTGGGCATGCGAGTGCATAGGTGGCCTCGGCACTACAGTCACGTGTGTTGTCGTAACGTTAGCACCTATACACACACAATTACACATGTGTAATTAAAACAATAAATTAGTTTCAGATGTAACTTATCATCAGTTAGTCAAATTCATTTCGATTTTTTTTTTTCTGAATTGGGCTCTTCTTATCGTAAGGAAATTCTTCTGCATTGTAAACTAATCTGTGCATATTTTTTTTTTTGTTGTTATTTTTCTTGGTCTTCCTCAAATTTACGTCAAATTTATCATGTGAAGCATAAGTTCACTTATTTAAAGCAACATTTCTTTTTCTTAGACTAAATTTGACTTAAATTAATGCCCCCGCCAAGGTCGCCAATTTTTTGGGGCAAGGTGTTTACAATGTTTGTTTGTCAATTAGCAATATAACGAAATGCTAAGGATCGAGGGATCTTCATGAATTTTGCAGGAACTTCCAGGAATGTCGCAAGGTGCAGATGAATGAATTCTTGTGATTCTCGGTTCTTCCGAATTTCTCTTCGTGTGGCCGATGACTGTTATCGACGTAACTAAAGAGGTTATTAACAAATCTTATTATCAAACACGCAAGTACTACTACATGCAGATAGCGAGGAATAGATAGTTATATCAACTGGCTATGATCCGTCTATATGTTTGTTAGTCTGCTTGTCTTTTTATCTTTCTGCAACCCAACTCAGAAGGTCATGAAATGATCTACACAAAATTTACAGAAATTAGTTACCAATGTTCGGAGTAACAGATGATTCAATTTTGGTGATGAATAGAAGAAAAAATCATCGATTCTGGATCATATAAAACTTTCCATTCGCATTGCGGTGCTTGGTGGAGGTCTACGCTCTCGGAGTACAACTGTATTTTTATTTTTGATCATTTTATTTGTTAGCAATATATTTTTGTAGCTCACTGCGTGATAAGGTTATTAAAAATTGGTCCATATCCATTATTAACATATCAGAGTGCATCGAAACGCTGTGCTCTAAGACTTTTATAATGGAGGTGAACCAAATATTATTAATATTAAAGCAGAGAGCATAAAATTTTTGAACAGCTGAAAAATAAGATGAAAAATTCTTGGCAATATAGATGTGCCACCTGTTGACAGCTATGAATATTACTTACTTACTTTTCTTTCATATCGGACGGCTTCACTGCAGATCCGAGGCTGAAATAGATGCAGCCTGCCTCACCGGATCCCTCTACCCAGCTCTCCAACTCCTGTGTACATGAAAACCCAATTACTTCAGTCTGGTTCACATGACAGTCTTTTTAACTCGTTCTACCAGCTATGCATTCGAACGCTGCGTTTCAGCGACGCAACTGTGGGGTTAGTAAAGAGTTGTTGACTTGTCAGCCTTCAAACTGCATGGCTACGGCAAGAGCCATTACGAGCGCTTGCCATTCCATTTTAAAGCACAGAAATGGAAAAGTTGTTCATTTTTCTGCTAATTAATTTATTGCCGTCGAACGATTGGATGGAGCAGCACGTTTAAAAAAAAATATATATTTTCCGAGTGGGCCTTGCGAGGTGGCCGCTATTGGAAGTCAAACGAATTTGTTCTTGCACGTCCGTAAGTGAAGACGTTGCTGTGTCTGTATTGCAGCAGAAAAGTATGCAGTTTGTTTGTTTACTTCTGATTCACTTTAAAGTTGAAGAGATGTCCGTAGCTTCAGCAGTGGCACTTTCCGAGCAAAGTGACCTTACGGCCAGCATTTTCTTATGTATATAGCATTGGTAGACACGCAGTTGTTCTTTAAAGGGCACAAGAACACGCTGTCGCGGAAATTAAACTTGCACCAGACTTGAAAAAAATATATTCGCCCATGTCATTCTCCAGCGGGAACAATGCAATTTCTAAAATTCAAAAGGAATATTCACCTACATTTAATGTTTCCCTTCCGAAGACATCCGTGCAGCGATCAATCAACCAAAATCCAAAATCAAAGATGAAAGTGCTCAATTTTGCTTTGCCATAATCCCCCGAATTATCCGGTATAATATTACCGGTTTAAGCTTCATAAACACTCGGTTCATCCCCGAAGATATATGGGAAGCAGTACTTCCTCGTTAATTAGATTAGATGAGATAGTCGATTGTAGACGAACCAAGAGGCCCATTCCCAAAGAGACACCGGAACTTACACCCCGGCCCTCTATGAGCTATTGCCATTATGGTAGTAGGATGTAGAGGACTAGGGAAACGAGAGAAGAAAAAATGGAAGACGAAAGAGAAAAAAAGAAACAATAAAAAAGAAGGGGGAGAAGAATCTCCGCCAAAGAGATGGTCTTGAATGCACGCTAGCATGATCAATAGCCGCTCATATGCGGAACTTAAATACATAGATGAAGCGGAAGTGAGAAGAAGTCAGCTTAAAATGGCCTGGGAAGCTTTGCCCGTTAAGTGCTCACGACTCGTGGTGGAGGAGGAGTACTTAGCTGTGGAGGATGTATCTCCCAATGTATGTCAAGACGATTTTTAAATGAGCTGTCCTACTCCACCCCAACAACGTCGGAAGGGAGTCTGTTCCAAATGCTGACAATGAAATAAGGAAAGAACTGCTGAATTATGGTTGTTCTTCGAGATTTATGTTTGAGTTTATGACCGTTGTTTTGCAGGCGATCATTGAGGACTCTTTCAAAGAGTCCCGTTATAGGTACGTCGTTGAAGCCATTCAAGTACTTGAATGCTTCTATTAGTTGCCCTCTGAGTCGTCTTTGCTCGAGAGAGATCAGATCCGGTTCTTTTAGGCGACTTTCATACGCCATGTTCTCAGCTGAAGTATCAATTTCACTGCTCTGCGTTGGACTCTTTCCATGTTATCGATATCCTTACAGGCATGTGGCGATCAGAATTGAACAGCAAATTCTAAGTGTAGCCTCACTAATGCCTTGTACAAGGGAACGATGTTGTCTTTGGACTTGAATTCGAAGTTTCTCGTGATGAAACCGAGTACTCTTCTTGCCATTTTCACACTCATGTCAACTTGCTGACTGTGTTTTAGTTTGTTTGTTATAGTGCTTCCTAAGTCACGTTGTTGGATGACTGTAGCCAATTCCGTCCCATTCATTTTTAATGGGGTGGAAGAGTTCGCTAGCCCTACGTGCATTACTGAGCATTTGTCGACAATAAAGTTCATCTGCCGCGTTGCGCTCCCTTCCATGAGGCGGCCGAGGTCTTGTTGGAGCTCGGCTCTGTTCGTGGTAGGATGGCATAGTTTCGTATCATCCGCAAATTTACTGATTTTACTACGGATGTTAAGATGGAGATCTTTGATGTAAAATTGAGAACAGAAGCGGGCCAAGCACGCTACCTGTGGAACCCCTGATGATACCTGTGTCCATTCGCTCGACTCTCCTTCAAGCTTCACTCGCTGTTGCCGACCCGTAAGCCAGGCATTGATCCATCGTAAATGGTCACCCTGGATGCCATGGGCTTCCAATTTTTTCAGTAGCCGGTGATGGGGGACTTTATCAAAAGCCTTTTGGAAGTCTAGATACACATAGTCTACACCCTTTTCTTTATCTTTAATATCTGTAACTTTTGAGTAAAAGTCCAGTAGGTTTGTTAA
Source organism: Parhyale hawaiensis (assembly GCA_001587735.2). Lineage (NCBI taxonomy): Eukaryota > Metazoa > Arthropoda > Malacostraca > Amphipoda > Hyalidae > Parhyale > Parhyale hawaiensis. The sequence continues at coordinate 24,457,584 of LQNS02276883.1, read as the reverse complement.
GCAGCTTCTTCCGTTGTACCGCAGGTGCAGACAAGCTGCACCTGCGGCACAGCATAACCTCACATCACGTAAATCGTAGTAGCAGTAGTAGCACTGATCCTCAAAACAGACGCTGGCTGAATCGCATACCCAATATGCTACCGTACAGTCGTGGGCTGCAGTTTAAGTAAGAACGAACTGAAAAGCACTTGAGCATCTATATATCTGTAAATACTTTACTCCAAAACAACCAACCATCAACACATTCATGCAAATTCTTGACGTAAACCGAAGAGTAATCCAAAATTATTATAAAGTACAGAAAATTATGCAGTAGCATAGTAGCATGGCAGGCCGACAGTTGATTGCTTTAGTTTTGTGTAAATTGACCTACCTGGGGCAACGGCTTGGCAGGCTTGCAGTTGAGGCCCCCAGCGTGGATCACTTCCGGTACATGAGGCCTCACCGGCTTCTCCAGGGTCTTGACACTACAAGGTGGTTGTTCAATAAAGACATTTGTGAAAGAAACCGTATTAAATGGCAATAGATCGCTTTGTTGAGAATCAATAATGAAGAAGGGTGGTCACTAGAGCCCGGGCATTGCTTGAAATAAACGCTTAATGATTATTTTACATAAGCTGCTTAAAAAAATAGTAAGATTTTGTAGCGCTTAAAATGCTTGTAAGCATCATCAAAATTTTTAACAGCGCTTTGAAATTTTTGTTAGTGCTCAAAAATGTTTGCTAGCGCTTAAATTGTTCTGGCAATTTGCCTACGTTTAAATTTCGGAGTCCTTTTCTAATTTATGGAGTTATCGTGTACCTAACTATTTATTGTGGGCAATAAGTCAATATCATACGAGAATAGCGCGTATATAAGGCGTCATTTCGTGGCCACATTCGTGATCAGAATCACCGTGATCATGATCATCATGATCACTGAATAGCACAAGAAAGGCAAATGATTTTGTAAACGAACCAAAGACGCCATGTCTATTTTCAAAATTTGAATTCCAATCGTATTTACACTAAAGACGGTGGAGAATAGATTTTAAGAAAATTTTATTTATTTTGAAGTAAATGGAAGTCAATGCATTTTGAAGATGCACTTGCATAAAACTAACTATCCATCATAATAATATTATCCAATTTATCCTTAAATATAAGAAAAGATCACGAACTTTGCATTTCAAGTTTTGAATTTTTGCCTGTCTAACGGCTGGAGTCACTCTTTGACCAAGGATTATCAGCCCGCTAGTGAAATCACGGTTCGATCAATTTCCACCAATGATCACGGTTGTTTGCTATCAGAATCACATGAAAAAGTGGTTACGAAAACTCACGGATCATGAGGAATCAGGCAGAATGATCCGCAAGGTGGTCACAAAAAGACGCCTATGCACACTCCATGCACTTACGTTGCTGTGTGGCACAACTCTCTAAAAAAAAAATGGTGTGGCTTCTGTAGCTTTTCGCTAAAGAGCCCCATTTTCCACACAAACTTACAAATTATTTTCAAGCTAGCCTATGTCGACCGAGTTTGTTTAGGGAGTGAAATTCACTTACAATTTCTAACTGGCTTTTGCAACTGTTGCTCCTATTGAAAATAATTTTAAATTTTACTTCCATTCCGTCACCGAGACTTTCAATTAGTAATTGAGGCAAATTTATAGGGTTAGAGTGGGGAATAGGCTAATTCCATGATGGGTGTTACTTTTTGTTACCTAGTGCAAAACGCAGAAAGTCTATGCCCCGAATAGAATGCCCGCTCAGAGTTGTATTTCGTGTTGAAATAGGTCCAAAAATGTTTGAAATTTTATCTTTTTTTTTTCAAGTGCTTATGATAGGAAAATGTTGGTGTTTATTTCGCTCTGTAGTTTTTCCTGCCTAAAGAACAATGCTTAAATTCGTCAGCATAAGCGCTTATTTTGGATGCTACAGTAGCTTATTTTTACTGCTTAAAGTGCTTAAACAGTTGTTGCTTAATGTGCGGGCTCTAGTCATCACCAGTTCCTCGTTGTCCGTTTTATTGACACTATAGTAAACATATAATTAATACACCAGCATATAAACACACGTCAGTATTTAGTACATTGTTTTGGTTATGAGCAAGTACCTGTTAACGAATGTCAAAGAAGAATTCATAGCAACAGCAAACAGATCCACGTCTGGCCTGCATAGGCCTCGTACTTTGCAGTCTTCTTCGACCCTGGCGATATAGGAAGAATTATTATATCACTGTATGTTTCAGGCCCGTTGAGAACTTACGAGTAGGTATACAGCTGTAATGGTAGTCAGGAAGCCCAAGTCAAAGTTTTGTTTGGTTGACTGAACTTGTTTTATTTATGTTTCTGTGTATATATTTTAGGAAAAACGTTGATACTAAAATCATACCTAGAGCACTCTGAGAGCGCATTCCTCCGCCAAGTAATGCAACGGTAGCAAAAATTCAAATTGGCTCTGAAACCATAATTTTCTGCGCATAAACTACAAAATCTAATCATTTGTGCCTTTTTATATTAATATCAGCTTGATCAATTTTTTCGAAGATCCGTTCGTAACTTTTTGAGTTATACTGTTAACAAACGTTATAACAAATATGAGTCAAACATACAAACAAACCAACCGATCTGCACCAAAATTTGATCAATTATGTCTTTTATCATTACTAACAACTCCTATCAATTTCATAAAGGTCCAATTTTGAGTTATTGTGCTAACAAGCATAAAATTAAAAACAGTGACAAACGAATGAACGAACAAACGGACCATTATAAAAAATTTGGTCATTTACTCTTTGTTATATACCTAATAATTCATGTTAATTTCATCAAAACCCATCCAAAACTTTTTGAGTTATGGCATCGAGAAAAATGACGCAGACAAACAAACAAACAAACGGTTGGACATATCTTCACCAAAAGGTAATCATCTGTTCCTCCTAACATACCTAATAATCCCTGTAAATTTCATCTAAATCGGTTCATAACTTTTTGAGTTATCTTGGTGACAGACAGACAAAGAGACAAATAGACAGACAAACACGACGAAAACATAACCTCCTTGGCGGAGGTAATAAAGATTATACCTATGCATTTTCTAAACAGAATCTATATATGTAAATATAAAGTGAAATCTTTTGAGCCGCACCATTCTACCCCCCTCCCCCTCTAAATATACCTATATTCATGTAGCTATAAATGTATATTTATCTATGAAAGGTTGTATACTCAAAACGTACAGAATCCAATTGAAATAAAATGGCTGAAGCTTTCTCATTAACACGATCAGTAGTATGCCAAATTTGCTTATAAAAATGGCGTAGCAGCCAAAACTTACTTTTTGATCCGGTAGTGCCCGAAAGAAAGTTCCATCATGCCACTTAATAGAACATTCTGCAATCTTTGCAAGAAAGTCATGGGATGCGTAACCGCCAGAGCTGGGGTGGGGCAGAAACTTAAGAAGTCCGGAGTACCGGTGAGGGTTGTGCTGTAGGCGGCCAGCACGTTAGGCATCAGGAATATAAACGGAACCTGGCGTAAAAAAAAAGAGTTAGTCCTCAAGTGCCGAAAATTTAAAACGTTTGGAGTACCCGTAGCCCTTGCATCGCTGGCGGAGCCTACAAAGAAAGGTTCGTTCCTTTCCTATCTGCAAATGAGCAAGTTAAAACTTTCCGTCTAGTAGGCGTTTCATAAATATAATGGAAACAGCCCCTGCGTTAAGGTCAAGTGTACTCAGCTTATATTATATATCCATAAACAATATCCATACTCTTGGAATCAGATGTTATCTGCTTTTCCTCACTTCAAGTCGCTGTTACGCTACTCGCTATTGCAGTATGAATTTCATTGTAAATACATGCTCATTTGATCGGTGTTCTACGTCTGTCTGCCATTTCCTGAATGAAATTTCCTCCTAGCTGATCCTTGAACACTATAGCTCTAGGGATACAAAATTAATAACACGATTGCATAAATTGCTAAATACGCATTAGTATTTTGTCGTTGACACTGTATGTTGATACAAAGATGTGGGCACTTACGTTGAAACTCTGCACCATGGAATAGAAACATTCTTGCATAACCATTGATACAAAAACCAGGTCAAATTTCTCTTTTTGGAGAGACTGGATTTCTTCCACAGCTAGGGCGTCAGAACAGCTGTACAGTATCGAATTCATCAGCTTCATCATCGCCATTATACTGCCAGCCTCGAATGTGTTGCCAAAGAGCTTGTCCGTGTCTTGTCCTGCATCGATGAATGTAATGTTCTCGTGCTTCTGAATGTTGTAGGATGAGACATACGTCACCTGATATAAAATGAAAAGAATACAATCAACATTATAGAGTCAAATATCACTAGCTAGCTCGGTGGCTGAACACGTTGCACTGAGAGACGGTCTACACGTTAGTCGTCTGAACGAGTCCACTCATCCGATGTTTCGTATCGTCGTTGCAAACACAATTGCGTGTATGCCACAATATAAGAAAATGACTGCCGTCGGATCACTTTCGTCGGACCGTGTCACTAAGTAAGTTACAGAAATCTCTTCAAATTTGGAAAGGAATAAAATTCAGTGCACAGCGCACATGTCTGCTGTTTTTATGACACAGCAACACATTCGCGCACGATTAGACGAGTGAACACGTTCAAAAGACAACGTGTTGTCGGAGTATGAGGAGTCTGGAATGATTTTTAAATGGAAGGTGACACAAACTATGCTTTTGCTACTGAATGTAGTCACCTGTTTCTCCTATTGGTACAGTAAGGCAGGAAAGACCAATTTCTAGGAATTGATTTCACAACTGTGCAAATCATCTGTCTGATGGTCCCAATCGCTTATGGTGGCCAGGCAGGCTTTGTTAGTGGTTTAAAAAAGCAATAATTTTGTAACCTACAATTTTTTTCTGTCCAAAGAACGTACGTACGTGACGCAAACATATGTGAAATTAGCGGTCCACTGCTAATTTCAAACAGTACATTTCCTTTTATTGTGGTGATCATTAGCGCATTACGTAAAATAAAGAGCAACTAATGCTACATATTAGGGACTTATATAGTATTAGTTGCATTATATCCACAGGAAAAAACAACAGCAGGTACCGCCCTCGTATTGAATTGTTTTCGTAGTTGATTTGCGTTTTTTTACTTACACAATTATGAAAATAAAGTGATACCTGATCCGATCGAATCAAGTTTCTCTGGACCAGGTGGCACTCAGCGACCGTACGGTACCTCCCACTGGTACTTGATCACAAAAAGATTGGGGACCACTACTGTGGAGCATTTCAAAGACGAGAAACTGTAGCCATTCTACAGTGACTCAGTTTGCATGCATCGTAGCAGTCGCCCTGTACAGCTACAAAGAATTACCTGGTCCCCTCTGTCAGCCAATAGCCGGGCGAGCTCGCCGTAGAATCCTCCATGGCTCTTGGTGCCAATTGCGGCAATGAATAGAAATTTTCTGGCACTGGCATCGGGCACCATAAAACTAGACACGGCCAGCCACAGTATGAGCGTTTTTAAATAACACCCCATGCCTTTTTTATTTAACTGCGCACAATTTTCTGTGCAACCAACATGAAATTCACTTCCGAACGAGCAATGATGCAAAATCAAACTGTATCAAACTCTAACTGCAAAATTAAACTGTAAACTGTAACTTGGTCGGTATTTATTATATTATATATTCCCCTTCAAATGGCCTCTTTCTATATGCAAAGTTGCTAGAGAACTATTTCACGACCCGTCTATTTATTTAACCAATTTCTACGGAAGCCATCATGAACTGGCCACACAACCGAGCGACAGAAGTTAACTGCAAATATCGATATTTCTATGAGAGCTTTGCGTTTGTGCTCTTCAGAATGTCGGTGTGCACAATGTATATCAATGCCATGATAAGGTGCACAGATGCAGCTATCTAATCAAACGGGTATCTAACAACATTATCTCTTGAGAAAAACAATATGAGTGTAGCAGGGTAACGGCAATATTGTAGTTTTTAATTTTGTCATCATTGTTCGTATCTCGTGCAGATAATGACTGCCGCATTATGCTAACATTTGGCTATGAGAAGCTGTTCGTCGTAATTGTAGCCCCTAATTGCCACTTTCCATCGTAAATCTTCTGTGTGATGCATAAATTCGTAAGTTCGAGTCTTCAACTTCCAATATTATCGAACATGCCTATAAGGAACAATTAATACATCGGTTCCTAGTAGGACTAGCTCTATTTAGAATGTCCTTTAGGTAGGACCGTGGTTGTTGTTGTTGAGTTGCCTCCAAGAGGGCGGAGTTTGAACACCACCCTCTCTGACCGCATGGAGGAAATAGTGATGGCGTTTGATCCTGCAGGCAAGTATTGCAGGCCCTGGTCCACGTTNAGTGGGGCCGCGCCACAATCGGACCATAGTCCTTAAGGGACCAAAAAGGGGAGGGTTAAGTGAAGAGCAGTGGGCCACGCCGGACCCACACGGCAGGACGCGCCCCCGGACACGCCCTCACCCTTCCTCCCATGCTCCCCAGTAAGCCACCAAGCAGGGCACAAGCCACCGCACTGACCCGACATTGCCGGGTGCGCGGAACAGCAAGGCACGCCCCGCCCAAAGGCCGCTGGTCGGTCCTTATAGCGTTAAACCTAAAAAAAACTTTCCCTGAAGGCAGTCATGCAAATCAATGATGGCCATGTAAGCAAAGTCCGTTAGCTTTTATTAACCCAAATACTTACGTACTATACCAGTATGTGTATCAGTCATCAACATATTAAATTACAAGATTCGGGCCTTCTGCTAAGAACTATATATATATATATATATCAGGTTAGTGCAAAACTTATGTTTAATTTTAAACAAATGCAAGGAAAAAATATCTTTTAGTAGGAGTACAACCTTGAAATTGGAAAAATTTAAGTGTTTTATCTGTTCCTTTGTACCTTACCTTTGAAACCTTTGATGATACTTCGGACGATGTCCAGGCGACGTTACATACGCCGCCCATCTTGAGCAGAGGTGATGCTGCAGTCCGTGACCAGCGTGGGTGGCTAACAGCGAGTTATCCCCACAGTTCACGTAGCCGCTTACAGCAGGTTTATCACTACACAACATTTTAGTAGAAGAGGTTATACGTTGAAGTAACAAAAGAATACTTCATTAAACGAGAACGTGAAAATCGGAAATAGAGACAAGACAAGAGTGGGCTTGCTTGTTTTGGTCTCCGGATGACGTCACATGCAGCTGGCCAGCAAGCAAAGTGGCGGAGTCGGAACGCAATTTTTACTACCTTTACGTAGTTATACCATATGGCTCAGCTGGAATTTGAGCTAAACAGTGGTGCCGCTCTAACTTAAGAGCAATTTTTTTTCTTATAACGCCTGAATGTAGTAATTTATGAGCACTGTACAAGGATTTTTGTACGTCATTTTCGGCAAATAGGTAAATAAATAGAAGACTCATCGAGAGTTGTCTCTATACTCTTCTAATATTCATTATGCACGAAGCACTATTTTGAAATGAAACTTGCATAATTCTCAGAAGAAGCAGCAATCACAATACAACGACATGACTCCTGAAACATATTATGAAATACAAAAAAAGTACTCAACAACCGTATGAGCTTGGGAGAACCAAATCTTCATTATATTAAACAACGCACGTTCGCTTTGATTTCTTTTCTTTATTGATCTATATTTTCATCACTCTAACTTGGTTAACCGCACGTAAATACATGCCAACAATAATAACATCAATGGCCATCACATCGCAGTGAAACAGTATACAGATGTACCGAATTTTGATTTTTTGAAGCGAATCAAACAAGCATTGTTGGTTTTCTTTACTGCCGCTTCTTTGCACGCGAGACCTTCTGTTTCTGACCACCACCACAGCAGCATCTCTTCACCAGCTTGACGACCAGGAAGACCGTCAGCACCACGGACCCTGTAACCGTCGCCAGCAGGAACAGCCACACGTCCACGTTGTAAACTTGGTACCTGGCGAATTAATATTCTCTGAATTACTTTCGCCAGAGTTTGTCGCTAATTACGCAGCTGAAAATAAAAAAATTAAAAACAAAAATAAAAACCAATTTACATTCAAAGTAGAACTCAATAATAAATGCCGTGTGCTGATTACAAGTACATTGCTTTATACCCATTTGAGAAGCAGATGTTGATTGTGGATGCTAAGGAAATGGGGTGCTATGTTTTATTTTTTCGATCAACGGATGAGAGGGATATCGAAATAGATGCTAGCTGACACTTTGTGAAGATTCCTCCTTCATTTTTTCTCTATTTCATTTCTTCATGAAAGATAGGCTAATCTGTCATTGATTATAATTAGCATAAGTTAGCGCCTGTTCCAGCTTTTTTCTAAGAAGTGCATTCATTCTTTGGTGAAATCTGATGAAAATATATTCTTTTTAAACTTAGGTAGTCAAAATAACACTTACGACATATACTGTATCTGTGTATCATCAGCATACAACATTACTTTTTTTGTGTTCCGACCAAGCTTACAAAATTAAACGAAGAAAGTTGGCTGTAATTTAACTACATAGGAATAGTGAAACAAATACCAAGAGTTTCACAGATATCCGTATGGTATAAATACAAATAAATAAAATAACAGCTACCCCTGCAAACAAAGTTTATGGAAGTAGCATAGGCTGGTCTACGATATTAGTTCCTGGGGCTGCTAAGAAATATGTTGTAACTTATATCCTGTTGCTATTTATACTCTCAAGCCTGCAAATAACAGTTGTTTAACGGATCGGTGCAGTAAAAGCACTAACTGACAAAATTCTAGAAAAAATATATATCATGGCCTGGAGAAGTAGTACTTCGAATTCACTCATGGTAGCACGTTAAGTTTTTATTGCATGGGTGATTGAATGTATTATACGTAAATTGTCGACCTATAGTATAACCGCCGACAAAGCAATGGTTTTCATAGGCGGATACAGGTGATGTACCCCATCGACCTTTGATATCACTTACCAAGCCATAGTTTTGATGGGCGACTGGAGGTGGGTAGCCCCCTTGTGACGCAGAACGTAGTCCGTCCAGTAGAGGACCGTTTCTCGAGGAGACATGGGCTGGTCCTTCATGATGGCAGACTCCTTGCTGATGGCCGTCTGGTACCTAAAAAAAGTGCTGATGAATACGGACTCTCTTATTTCATTGCACTCTACGTTGCAAAAAGTACCAGGGTTAACAGAAAGTTATCGATCTGCAATACATAACGTTCTTTCTCCGTCATGATGGCACGGTATTATTGTGGAAGCATAGCTCGAAAGCAGATATAACCCCAATTAAGAAATCTTCCATTTGTAAGTAGATAATCAGAAACTATACTTGTAAATTGTGCTGCCTCTTTGCCATCCACGCATTTACGAAGCATATCCGTTGATGGATGTTCTTTCAGTCTGAACGTCAGTCCAGTTCTCAAAGTTCTCATGGCTCCAAGATTGCATTTCACCTCACTTTAATTGCAATGTCTCGTTAGAAATAAATTTTCTGGCTTTATCAATACAAAGCCATGATGTTTATGACGCATACACCGTACAGCATCCAACACTCCAGAACTGACTTTGAATCTCCTATAAGTTTCTGGAGGGTTTCCCTCAGGATGTCATCAGTGAGATCCTCCCAGGTAAGCATCTCACCAAATCCTTCATGGACCATGCGGGCGGCGTTTGTGACCTGATCCCCGTACACGGGCAGGGCGAGGACGGGCACCGCGTGGTACGTCGCCTCCCATGCGCTGAACAGCCCACCATGGCTGATGAACAGACGCACCTTAGGATGGCCTGAAGAAAAAAATTATATTACCGTCCTTCAAAACAAACACAGTGTTGCACAGTTACATGGGGCGCCAATCAATTTTGTGTATTATAATTCCAATTTCTACAACATTCGCGACAATGCGAACGTTGTCAAGTCATCAAGTCCGTCTTGGTTGATGAACACACGCCCGAGGGAGGCCTTTGGCAGAAATTAAGTTGGATATTGGTATACCTTAACTACACACTGTAGATTCAGTTACATCTTAAGCGTTGCAAACTTACGGCTTTGGAAGAGTCCGTGACCCTGACGAATATATTTATTTCTACGCACACCTTTAGACATGGGAAAACTCAAAAAACTAATACCGTAGCATATATTGTGAACTTTTAAACTGGTAAACATTTCAAGTTGATTGCAAAATATACTTTGGTGACTCGATTGTGCCACTTGTTTAATACATCTACTGATCTTATGAATAGGCTTCATATTTTAATGCCAGTTTTTTCAGGCCATCATTGATCACTTTTATGAATGAAATGATTCCAGAGTCGAATTAATGTGCTTACATTTTTCTGCTTACTACTACGTTCATCCTCTACCACCTTAAGCACATAGCGCACTCCACAGTTCGACTATCTTTAAACAAAGATACGGCAGCAGAAGGCAACTGACCAAGAATATCCTGCTGAGGCAGCCACTTGGACAGCAGGACATTGGCAGGAAGGTCCTCCATAGTTTCCTGATCGTACTTCCATATGACGCGCTGGGGCAGCGAGCCCAGCACTTTCACTAGGATCTTGCGGTGCCTGGAATGATTGTTGATGGCTGATCATTGGGATGATTGTCGATTGCTAGTCTTTGGAATGATTGTTGAATGCTAATCATTGGAATAATTGTTGATTGCTGGTCATCATGACATGTCATTAAGCCGCTTGTATCTACGCGTGTGTGTGTTTCAGTGTGTCACGCTCTTCACAAATAGATAGGCGCAAATTAGAGACTTGACTTCATTTCACCCGTATCATATCTACGCTTTCGTTTTTCTTTACAAAAATTTTACTCGCTTTGCTGGTAGCGGATGGCATTCTTCATAGGGTCTGAGGCGT
>LQNS02276883.1:24401021-24421229 GCA_001587735.2 Parhyale hawaiensis | reverse complement strand
TATTAGTCGTTAGAGCATATAGTGGCGTCTGTTGTTGAGACCCGGACTGTGACGGCAACAACATTCTCTTGTATGAATCAGCCGCCTGAACAGTTTTCAGTATTACACTAAAAATAGCAAATTATGGGTGAATCTTACTTAGCAACTATGCTATGAGCAGCGAGAAAGCAGGTAGCGAGTTAGCGGGAACCATATAAATCGGAGTTCGTAACGTACAGTTCATCGTTTCTAACAGAACAGCATTTCTTAGTAAGCGATCAGAGCCCAGGTGCAGCGACACCTGATGTGTACACGTGGCGTTGCCTTGCTTCTCTTCCATTTGGTACGTACGTATATGCTGGCGAGAAATATTCTTCGTTTAGTGTAAACAAAGACCCTGTTTTCTAACGAAGCAGTTACATGTAAATTAGTGCTTACGCCTTACTGTTTCGGCGACACATTGGACTGACGAAATACTGGTCAACTATTTTTTTGAAAAGGCATCATAGTCTAACCATGGAAAAAGTCTCCATTTTTCATAGACGAATGACCGCCAAGACAACCTATTTATTTTGAAGTACATTAGTATTAAGCATATAATAGTAAAGTTTTCTAATCTTACCTACCCTAAAATAAAAAGCACGAAGTCAATCACTAAACATAATTCCATTTTATTATAAGAGTCAAGAAATTATGATTGAATGGAAAAATATGAGCGTTTCGGACCAATTGTCCTTCTTCAGCAGATTTCTGTTACAAAATATACGGAAATATTAAACTGCAACAAATAAAAATTCCAGGTGAAGAAAAAGGTGTAGACCTTGTGTACCTAGACTTCCAAAAGGCTTTAGACAAAGTCCCTTATCATCAGCTAATGAAAAAATTGGAAGCCCATGGCATCCAGGGAGACTATTCACGATGGATCAGGGCATGGCTTACAGGTCGGCAGCAGCGAGTGAAGCTTGAAGGAGAGACGAGCGCCTGGACGGAGGTATTATCAGGGGTTCCACGAGGTCGCGTGCTTGGCCCGCTTCTGTTCTCAATTTACATAATGATCTCAATCTTAACATCCGTAGTAAAATCAGTAAATTTGCGGACGATACTAAACTATGTCATCCTGCCACAAAAAAAAAAAAAACTAGCTTCGAAAAGACCTCGACCACCTCATGGAATGGGGCACAACATGGTAGATGAGCTTTAATGTCGACAAATGCTCAGTAATGCAAATAGGGCTGATGAACCCCTCACCCCCATTGCAAATGAACGGGACGGTATTGGCTGCTGTCTCCCAACAACGTGACTTGGGAATCACTCTCACCAACAAACTACAACACAGTCAGCAAGTTGACAAGAGTGTGAAAATGGCAAACAGAGTACTCGGATTCATCGCCAGAAATTTTGAACACAAGTCCAAGGACATCATCGTTCCCTACTACAACAAGGCATTAGTGCGGCCACACTTAGAATTTGCTGTTCAATTTTGGTCGCCACATCTGTGTAAAGATATCGATAACATGGAAAGCGTCCAGCGCAGAGCAACGAAATTGATACCTCAGCTGCGGAACAAGCCGTATGACTGTCGCCAAAAGGAACTGGGTCTGATCTCTCTCGAGCAAAAACGACTCAGGGGTCAACTAATAGAAACTTTCAAGTATTTAAATGGCTTCAACGACGTACCTACAACGGGACTCTTTGAAAGAGACCTTAATGTCCGCTTGCGAAACAACGGTCAAGCATACAGCTAGAAGAAAGACCTTAAGTTAGCAGTTTTTCCGTATTTCATAGTCAGCATTTGGAATAGACTCCCTTCCGATGTTGGTAGTGCGGAGTCAGTCAACTCGTTTAAAAATCGTCTTGACATACATTGGGAGAGACATCCTCCGCAGCTAAGAACTCGTCCTCCAGGTATCGCAAACTCTTAACGGCCAAAGCTTCCGAATCCACCTTAATCCGTCTTCTTCTCTCTCCCGCTCGAACTACACAGTTTAACGTCTCAAAGCTTCCGCATGTCAGCGGCTCTTGATCGTGCTTGCGTGCATTCATGATCGTCTCTTTGGCAGGGACTCTTTCCCCCTTTTTACTATTTTCTCCACTCCTCTATATCTTACTAACATAATGGCAATAGCTCATAGAGGGCCGGGGCGCAAGTTCCTGTGTCTCTTTTGGAATGGGCCTATTGGTTCGTCTACGGTAGCCTATCTAGTCTAATCTACTTGATTTGTTTTACTTGTTCTGATGTATGGAGTTTATGTGCTGCGGATTCGGATGAGTTTAGTGATCATTTTTATCGAAATAGACGTTTGTGTGGTTTGACCTGCAGCACCGTAGCCAGCGTCGCAATCGTCATTCCTACTTTTTGGGTTGTGAATGCGACACAAATCGTGAGCGACGACGTCACCGGCGCAGCACCGGTAAGCCAGAAATAGTGATTACAACACGCCTCTGATGTCAATGAAGAATACGTGGACGAAATCATTGAACTACAACAGAGCCAGGCTCAACAATAACTCTTCAGAAAAACAACGCACCCAACGTTTCGGGGTCATCGATTAAATCGTTGCGTACCCTCTTATCGCGAAGAAAGCCCTCTCGCAATACTATCATATATGCATGTATATGTAGTAGTATTTTGATAGGAAGAATCATAGACACTGCAGTGATGCTTCTCAAATTTATTCAAGTTAATAAAGAGCAAACAAGACCAAAAGATCTAAACGATACCACCATTTTTCGTATGAGACCAATGAGATCTTATATCAAATAGGCTAAGGAACAAAGACACTGGTTTGTCGTCAGCTGCAAATAAGTTGAATTTAATAGACTCGAAAACACATCGTAATCCATGGACTATAGTGTCTTCAAAATGAAAGCAATTGTAAGAAACCTATCATATGAACCATATGGAATAGATCAACCAAAATAATACGCGTAAGTTGTGCAATTTATAATTTTATATAATTATTTCCAATCTTCACAAGCGCAGTGCATATAAAAAGTCTTGGAGGAGCTTGAAAGGCACACAAAGCTGTTTAAAAATATATGGCGCTTCTCAAATATGTTGTATGTGTTGAAAGGTGTGCTGGGTAGAGTTTCATTTACTCCAGTTAAAGTGCGAAACTTAAGTATGGCAAGGGTAGAATTTTGATATCGCCGCTGGTGTAAACGCTTGACAAAAAAAGGTTGTTAAGCTGTTAACATATTGCTCGCCAAAAAAAACAGCAAATATTCCTATTGGATGGTGTGTACACGTTTTCAATAGAGAAGAGTTTTTTTACCTGTTGGGAACAAACTATGAACGGTACATTGCATGTAAAACACATCCAGTGTTAAAATAACCTCTCGTCGTGGTTCTTCTAAAGGTATATGCACCAGGTAGCTAAGAACGTTGCTAACGTGCCAATGACTAATTTCCTACAGAAAAATACAAGAACTTTCTTCATTACATAATAATTTTCAAAATGGCAATGCAATTGCCCAAGAATCTGTACGTGTTGCAGCGTGTAGTGTCGTGAAGAAGAGATCTGCAGACCAACGCTTCCAGCAGCTGCGTGGGCTGCAGGCCTTCAAGTTCGTCGAGTAGTCGCCTTTGGAATTCCTGTCGTCAGCCATGAAATCTGTTGCTCTAGCGCTGCCCCTGCACTGAAACAGGCAGGAATTTTTCAGGTAATATTTAAAAAAGAGTTACTGGGATTACTCGGAATTTTCTCCAGTACGGCAATATAGCTCATCGAGGGCCGCAATGTCAGTCCCGACTGTTCTTTGGGAATGGGCCTGCTCGCCGTCTACTGCAAGGTAACTAGTTTTACTTTACTAGATTAATAAAAAAAAAGTACAATGAAACGGTCGAAAGAACTGGATTTCGTTCATTGCAAAAGCCCATGTAATTAGTATTTCCCTGGTTGGGTGTATCCACCAGCACTTTTTAGAGGAGCTACCTGATGAAAATTCCCTTCTCTAAGAGAAATATTGATGATTCAGTGGATCTTTTAGCTATGAAGTAATTTACGTAGAGAACACTTTGACCGAACGACGCCAAAGCAGATTAATCTCCTTAGGTCGTCGTCGAATGTTCGGTTGCAGTCGACTAAAGATCCCCAGAGCTATTACAAAGGCTCGTGACAAGGCCTCCTCCCAGCGTTAATATGCCCTAGCGGACCATCAACTAGAGAAATGCTGCCTCTGCTTTGCTGAGTTCTAAGGCGTTCTTCCCACAGTGGGAAATAAAACGTTCAACGTCTTTGCAACGACCAAAGCAGGGCTCCTAAACACTGCTCTAAGTGATGTATAATATTTTTAGTCCTAACCTTTAGCATAGAATTGAAGCAGTAAAAGTGCGCAAAATCAATCAAAAGGTGGCGAAAAATCACTCACTATTAGAAGCAAACTATAGCAATCAAGACCGGGTTCGTGAAGGCAGCAGTGCCAACAGCTACATCGAGACAGTGCTGATCGGTAGGATCAACAGCATCAGGCAGGACAATCGTCGGACCCGCCAACGGCACGTCAGTCTCTTCAGTTGCACAGCTGCCATCGCCGTTAGTAACTCGGACACAGAAATCCAGGGTCTCGTAAAGGCTGCAGGTATCGTAGGGGGTGAGGTCCGACCAGGTCACCTCGACTTTGTTCGCAGCATTTAAGCTAGCGGTGAATGCATCCTTCACATCACCGTTGGGCATTTCAACTAAAAATTAATGAAGAAAATGGCACATGTTGATATCATTTTAGCAAAACATAGTATGACATATCTTGGAAACGTTTTTTTTTTTCAGAACACAACGGTAGTTTTGTAACAGAAATTACCAATGTTTTTTTCAAATTCAAGTCAGTAGCTACCTACTACTTATACGTATAGCATTTTCTACATCAAAACGAGAGTAGTAGGCTGTTATTTCATTTTTGAGGGTCACTTCCGGCTCTTCCTAATTTCGGTTTCAAAGGCCTAGGCTACGTCTGGTGAAAAAGCAACTAGCACACAGTACAATATTTCGACTATCATAGAGTGTCAGCCGTTACAAAGACATTCTCTGAGAGATCTGGCTTCATTCTTTTCGGTTCCCAATTAAAAAAGCGAAAAAACTTCAAAAAGTGATAGAAATTTAATGTGAAGGTTATCATATCTTCCGAGATCGGTATACCAAACTCGATGAAAGTAATAAAAGCTGTATTACAATCATCGATCTTACGAGGAAAGAATCATCTCTAGTGATGACATTTACTATCAGGTGGAGAGGCGAGGAAAATGGGTAAAAAATAAATAAATAAATAAAACGCCAAATTGTGATACATTTGGAGATGCGAAAAACGCGTGCAGCCAACATAGCAAGTAGCACGAGAGCGACCAATGATAGTAGAAGCAAAGGCTTCCACCTCCCGAACTAAAATAATAATAATAAGTAAAGTTACTTTTTTTTGAGAAGAGCGGGTTTATAAAATGCATTAATTGTCTTCTGCATATTCAAAGAACTTACCTCTAATGAAAATTGATTCTCGAATTCCTCGTATCTCATCCAACTGGAATCAGCTATTAGATTTTATCGCACCTATTCCCTAAGATCGCGGCGGAAAACTGGACCAGACAAGCAAGCAACCGATAGAGGAAAATTATTGTTCATTATTTTGTGCGGTATAGGCACAAAAATCTCATTGTAACAATTACACGGACATGCACCAGCGAGCCTGATAACAAAGACGATAATTGGTACAGTTTCACCGACTTTTTACTGACTTTAGAGTTTTTCTAATTTGAAGAGATAAGTTCAATAACATCCGCAAATTAAAGTACAAACTTACCAGTGAAGGATAGCATAGTTGTCCCCATCAAAATGAGTCCATATGTCACGAAGCACCATTTCTCATCTGTTGTAGTCACGATAGTGCCAGATGAACCTTCTGACTCGATCTCAGTGAAGGTTACGGAAGTAGAGGCACCCGTATTGTCAGGGATTTCAGTTGAAATCTCGTCAAGGGGTTCAAGTCCACAGCCAGAGTAAGACCATTCTATTGTTAGGATGCCAGGATCTTCCACAGTCGCGGTTCTGTCGAACAAGCTTTCATCAAACGCAACTGTGGGAAGTGATTAAAAAAATCTGTAAGAAACTTATATTGTGCACCTTTTAGAAAATGTTAATGTGTGCTTTTCGTATGGGCGGCATGATGGACCAGATATGATTACTAGCAATTTACATATCATGAGGTTTATATAATTATATACTTGCAGAAAGCGTTCTATCGCGAGAGGCAGAAAACATACGACTCCCGCAAATTTGGTAGTGCTAAATTAGTACTAAATTTGTTTTCTAGGGTTAAGCGTACGTAGCTGTGAAACAAAATGACAGAAATAACTATAACAGGATGTCGCATTGAGGCCGGCATATAATACAGCGATTCTGCACGCATCACATCACAGGGTACGTCAACTGAGAGGTAACAAGGAAAGAAACGTAGAAATTCTCTCAGAAGTAAACGGGCAAGTCCTCCCGAAAGCCAACAACGTAACAAATATGAAGGGATGGGAAAGTGAAGGGTCAGTTAACAGAAATGAAAACACGACAATTACTAAGTACACAGGGGGGGCATACAGCAGTAGAATGAAACAAGTTAACGGATAAGTAAACAAGGAATTGTAAAAGTACCTAAGGCAGTGATAATAACAGTTGTCAGAGAGATTCTTGACCTCCTCCTACCCCCAAAAAAAACTGAAGCTCGTTATGCCATAACATGTCCTACCACCATGCTTAGTAGCGTCTATTGAAGTATCATTGAGAATAGGATACGTCCTGGAGCTCGTTCTTCCAATATGTTGATAAAAACGTAATTGTTATAGCGTATCATCCCTGCTTATTTCTGTGCCAGAGGCACACCAAATAAGCGCACGCTCATTCTATCAGCAGACTTTTACCTGCTCTGCCATTTATCGCCTTCACTCTTCGGGGGTTTCTCAGTTAGATAGCAACTTTCAGGGTAATCTGGAAGACATTACAGATCAGCAAAGCTGTCACAAACTGTCCGTTTGATTCTTTAGTATGGCCCAAGCAATTGACGATTGATAAATGTTATTAACCACCGCCTGTTAAGCATATAACCAGAGAAGCGAGATATAATAGCTGCTGAAAATTTTTACTAGTTTTTCGAAAACTGTCCATTTCCAGCATATATTTGTCGATAAAGTGAAAAACTAATTTTATTTCATTTTTTTTTATTTCACCCTGATGGGATCCAAAAAAGTCTGAAAGAAAATCCTCTTATGGGTGGTCACACATTTGAAAGAAGCATTGACGTTTGTTCGGCCACAAGTTATTTATTGTATGTTTGAGTTTATTCGAACATAAAATTACATTTTGACGATAAGAAGTGAGTCTTTTTTGGGTCAGGCAACTTTTTTGACAGAGAGCACAATTCGCAAGTGCAAAATTCATACTGGGTGTACAAAACTCTAAATCAGCTCAATAAAGCCAATTAAACTCCTTAGAGAAAATGTTGTTACGGCTTTTTGACCACACACATTGGCTGGAAATCCAGATGCACTGGTTCGTGGTGCAGATGGATGCCCACTCCATGGTCCCAGAGGAAACGTTTGCAGTCGACCCCATGTTTTGCTAGCCATTTGCGGCAGAGCCGGAGAGCTTATAAACTGTGACTCTCCGGGCCGTCCGATTTCTACTCCTATCGCAATTAATGTGAAGGTTATCTATCTTCCGAGATCAGTATACCAAACTCAATGAAAGTAGTGCAAAGCTGTATTTCGATCCTCGAGCTTACGTGGAAAGAATCATCTAGAAACGTTAATGCAAGCAGCCGAGCTCAGCAAAAATAATGTATATTCTCCTCTTTGGTGGAGATGCGATAACCCTCACTAGAGCTCTCATTCCAACATCCTACGTAGAGGACTTAAATTTCAAACGAGTCCATTGCCACGAGATCGGCCTTTCAGTTGAAAGTTCAAAGGTAATTGACCAATAAGACAAAAATGAAACGTTGGGTAGTCGCTTCATAGTAGTGGGTAATGTACGTTGTAGAGAAATAACCTAAGATTATCCATCAACTTACTGGGATTTTGCACATCAGTGTGCAATGTTATAAGATCCCGCGCACATACCATGGAAAAAAATTGGGAATCAACGATCCAGATCTTACCGGGTTCAAGTCCGTTTGCAGTACATTCCATGCAGTCCGCTGTTTCCTCCAACTGCAAGAAGGTTTCGCCAACGTTGCAGAAATCTATAAAATAAAATAAAATTTGGGATGTTATTTTCTATTCGTGACTTCTCATTAGAAAATCAATGAACAAATTAATGAAACTTACTACTTCATGCTTTTGGGGTTGGGCGATATCAAGCTCAGATTTAATCGTGAAATATTGTTTCGTGGACGTTTTGCAAGCGAAATGATGGATTAGGGAACAAAACACGCAGCAAATTTATCACTGTTTTTACCCAATATAATAGTGTGCTAAGAAAAAAATATGAAATAACTTTTTCGCGTATGTACAGTGATGTACCCTACCTGTGCCTAAGAAGCACAATCAGCTATATACAACTTGTAATTTTCATTGCTAGAAAATTTCACGAGCAACGTAAAAAGTCAAGAAAACGAAATAGTTATACTCGGGTGAGAAAATAATTCATTTTTATCCCAAATGCTGTAACGGTGTTGGCTGAGAATGGAAACACAAATAATATTATGGGCAAATATCTCACCAGTGAAGCAGTCGACAGGACAATGAGATTGTACTATTTTTGTATGCAATTTCTGTAAGCTTAGAAGAATACTGTGACGTGAAATTTGCAAATTTTCGATGAACTCGCGATGAAAAATAGAATGCAGGATTAAACTAGCTAAAGCAGCTCTCATAGAGCACATATCTCTTTGAAGCAATCCAACATTNCTGAAGAATTTGACCGGAATATGTTTCAAGCAACATTTCTAGCACCCCTGTAGATTTCTCAGAGATCCGCATATAACTTTTTGAGTTATCTTCTGCCGCACATTGAAACTAGAGAGCGCTGAGAGCGCATACTTAGGCCAAGCAAGCAAATATTGTAAAATTTGAATTGGTTCTGAAACTATGATTTCAAATCTATCAGAACCAAAGTCTGGTGATTTGTGCTTTCTGACAGTAGTAAATGTATATATATATACTGTATTTACATATATATATATATATATATAACAATTCTGTAATTTTATAGATAATTCGTCTGTAAGTTTTTGAGTTGTGTTCTGACAAACATCTTGAAAAACAATCAGTAAGCACATGAAAATTTGATCATTTGCGTCTTTCATGGAGCTATGCTGTTAACGTACGTTATCACAAACATAAGTCAAACACACAACTGGACCGATTATCACAGTAATATATGTATTTACCACTTTTTACAATTTCTGTGAATTTCATAAAGATAACTACAGACCTGTTTGCATTATATGCTAACAATATGGAATCAAACATAGGGACAAACCAAAAAAAATGATGATAAAACAGAAAAAAGTTTATTTATGTATGAAATTTGGTACAAATACATAAAATAAAAAAGAAAGTGGGTTTGACTTTCGTACTTTTTCCAATTATCCCATGGAAAACGAGTTAGTCACAGAAAACTCTGAAAACAGTTTTCTTTGAATAACTGGTTCTCTTTGCAGAAAATGGGAAAAAAAGTCCATGAGTCTAAACCGCATTTTTCCCAGTTTAACATATCTTTACCAAGTTTCATGATGATCGGTTCATTAATAAAAAGTTATTCAACTTAACTTTAGAAAAATGAGCTTTCAAAAATGGGCATAACCAACCCCCCCACCCCATTCCCCATATTCCACCCACTTAGGGTTCAGTGGCTGCCTAAAATTTTGCCTGCGTGTCCGGCTGATGTATAGCCACTGCATAGTGAAAAAAAAAGCTATTTTAAAAACTTTGAAGGTTTTTTGGGCGTGTGCTCCTCTTTGCGTAGTAAGAGACAAACAGAGAACGACAAATAATTTCGATAAGGACGTAGTTTCCTTTTAGTACGTAAAAATTCATGTATTGTGGAAAAGTTATCTGCATTTAATGAAGAGAAGAAATGCAAATTCACGTGCATGCACTGAAAAATAGTTTTCTTTGGAATTGTCACTCTCTTTACAATGTTCTCCAGGGCCAGCCAAAAGTAATATCTGCGCAGAACTTAACGACAAAAAAAAAACTCACCAGCGTTTGTGATGTAGACAATCTCAGCAGCGTCGTCGTCACAGGCCTGCTCGGCATCTGGGTTGTAGGCGAACGAGAGCGCCAGCAGACACTCGCTCTCGTGCTTGAACATGTACGCGTCTAGGGAACAATCACTCCCTTAGTAATTCATATCTGCAACACCTAAGCTAACCTAGTGTCCTCTGAACAAATACTCCGCTTTTAATCTCCTGCAGTGAAACGTGTACGCCTCTAAAGAATATAAACTAATTTTGACCATCATATAAGTTTAGTTAGTGAAGCATGGGCGTATTTTTCTATTGAGACGTACATTTTCAGTTTCCAAACCGATCATTAGTACTACCTGATATATGTAAGAGTGTTGTTTCAAAACTGAACAAACCCTAATGTTGTAATAGCATTAGAAAACTCAGAATATTCCTGCATTGCTCTATTATCCACTTCGCCGTAAAAACCGGATAAACGTTTTGGTTTGCGTGATACACGAAATAGTAATCCAACAATCTTCGTGTTCTTTATTTTAATTTTGTAGTCATTGAAAGACACACTTAGTATTGTATTTTCTGCAGCAATACCATTGTCTCCTTACTTTCCGCCTTTGCAGCCATGGCACACTCTATCGGACTAGAAGGACTGGACTCTTGTGGAGATGTCCACTCGATCTCTGCAGCCACGCTCGCCGCATAGCGGGTGTACACCAGACCCTCGCCCACATCAATGGAGTACAGGCTGCCCCTCACCGTGTTGGCTGCCGCTATGCAGCCATCGAACAGGTACGACTGCAGCTCGCTGGGCATCCTGAACTGTGGGACAAAACAAGCAATGGACAACTTTACTGTAGTTGATATAAATAATGATATATTTCTTATTAATTATTATCGATTCTATAATTTGCTTCTGTACTGAAAGAAAGCATAGGACAGAATTATTGAGAAATCTTCAGTAAATAAAACTCAGTGCCAGAATTCTGGAAAAGAAAGCCATTTTACTACAACCAAGTGTAAAAACACAAAAAAACAAAAGAGACGTCAAATTATAAAATTGTTACACGTTTCTGGTTTCACCATCATCAGTGCCTCTATAAATGAGAATATATACATATTTTTTAGAAAGAATAGCTAATGTACATAAAGAAAGGATTTCCTATGAGACTTGAAAACTCCTATTGACTGACAATGAAAAGAGGATGAGCACTATTTTGGTCATTTGAAATAGGTTTCTGTTTAAATATATAAAATGATTGAAGAAATCTTCAGTCTAAGCTATTGCACAAAGAAAGCGATTTGAAATTCGCTAGGCGTACACGAGAGCCGCGCTCGCACAAACGAAAATTGGGCCAGTGTAGGAATGTTGCCGGTACGACAGCTCCTTCCAGCGTTCTCAGAAACTCTCTTGAAAAACACACGCGAAGTAGATCCTACTTAAGATGATGAACAAAGTTCACAACAATAGTGATTTATAAAAGAGCTCTGTAATTCACGAGGAAGTCTGTCTATGTACTGGAAAAATGAATTTAGTGAATTTTATTCGACAGAATTATTTCTAAGTCTAAATTAGGGAAGTATAATCTTGATACCTTGGCTAATTCACACCACAGTTTTTGTGACTGACTGCCAAAAAACGGTATGGCAAAGAAGCTATTGGTTCTGGACGCAACTACAGCAGTATTTGGCTGGTAATAACTAGAATGGAATTTCGTGATACGAGAGTAGATCATATTCGATGGATAACCGTACTGGCGGAAGAAGTTAACAAAAAAATTGAATCTCAGAAGGCATAGTCTGAAAATTTGAGCAAATCTCATAAGCGCGAGACAGAAGCGTTTTAATGCTATTGATTTTGAAAGAACGGGGTGTAAAACTAATATAACTTGTTCCAAAACCCGTAGGCTTACGGTAAACTAAAATTTCAAAGTGTTTGACATTTATTGAAACTAGTGCATCTAAAAATGACATTGCCCCATTTGCCTCACATTCCATAGAAAATTCGAAACTAGCGTACTTGATGTTCTTTCTCTTTTAATACCCTGATATGGTTCTACAATCACTATATGGAATTAAGGAGTACTTGTTACTATTCTAGTGCTTTAATGTACCATTTTGTGAAATCTATTGAAAGATTGGGCTACTTATTGTTGCAGCATGCCCCGTAGACATATTGATATTTAGTTTCATTCGTTGTAACAAATGCAGCGTAGTCCGAATACACACCTTCACTCCCTGTATATAGAGTCGTTATTTACAAATGTCCCAGTAAACGAAGCATTCAAACAAAAAAAATAATATTTTTTATGTATATTTATATATAAAGGGTAAATTTTCCTTCAGCTCTCATGAATCAATAATCGTGACGCGACCGAGCTCTAGCGGGAAAGCAGCTGAAAAATGTTCATTATAGTAGACTCTACGAAAAATATTTTCTTAAATCATTCATTTCCTACAAAATCTTTCTGCACAAGATAACCATACGTCGCTAGCGAACATCTTTTTATGTCATCACAAAGCAATATGGCTTGACGAATGCCCGACTAACTTCAAACTCATTCATTACAAGCGCTACATAGACGGCATGTTCCTGATCGTCAAAAACCCAACCGATTCAGATCTATTTCTACAATATTTAAATAGTAAACACCCAAACATAAAGTTCACCTCCGAAAACCAATCAAATTATTCCATAGCATTTTTAGACATGCTGAAGCCAACTTTTTCGGGTCTCGGAACTAGCTACGACCAATTTAAAATAAATGCAATCAAAACTTTACAGTTTATGGCATACCATTTGTCTTCTTCTTACTTAGCTTTTTCAAACGAAGTAGACTTTCTTCAAACTTTCTTCAAGAATAACGGCTATCCCCACCACCTTTTGGACTATTATTGCAAACTGTTTCTGGACAAACTAGTCTACCACGGAATTACTAACCCTACTATTCATAAATTAAAATTTTTCCACTCCCTCCCGTACTATAGCACAATTACCGTCGCTACAGTTAACTCCCTGAAAACGTTTCTCTCTGAAGCTAACCCGCGTATAAATTTTGTTTTTTTAAACACATTTACCATAGGATCCTATTTTAAATTTAAGGACAAAGCCCCTACACCTTTGCTGTCCGGTGTGGTTTACTGGTACAGTTGCAGAAGTTGCCAAGCTTCGTATGTGGGCAGCACCTGGCAGTATTACAAAGCCCGCATTGACAAACATTTAGGTATATCCAGTAGAACAACATTACCACTTGCAAAACCTGCACATTCAGCTCCCTGTCTTTATGCAGAACAAACTAACCATCCCATTAGCACGAAAGACTTTTCCATTATCGACTTCTCCAACTCAATAGAACTCACAAATTCAGATTCTCTTTACATTCATAAAACTAATCCCAGCCTCAACTTAATGAACGTCAGCCGTTCCTCTCAGTACAATCCACAACTGACATTTTTCCTCCGACTGTACATCCCTTCCGCCCTCGAGGCTCCCTAGCCGACTCGACTTCGCAAGTACTGACTTTGGGACCCTCTCAAGCTTACTACGGTCATTTGCCTCGTACAATTCCCCAAGATAGCATCTCTCTCCCAGTTACCACACTGAAATAAATTTTTAGTTTTGGACATTGATACCGTATCCTTGTTTTTAGTTCTGAAGATGGGCATATAGCTAAGCCCGAAATGGTAACTACATATTTGATGTCTAGAGTTTTTGTTAAGTTCACAAGATAGTTGTGAAATGCATAACAGACGAATTTATGAGTATACGACTTCAGAGTCGGTTTGAGAACGTGGAAAGGTGACTTCAGTTAGTGGAATATGATTCATTTGGCTTTGCTGTAGCAAATGACGTCCCTGCACACAGGTGTAGGCACACCTGATTTGCGTGCTCCATCCTCGTTTGCCGTCGTTTGCGGCCACGACTTGCAAAGAACGAAGAATAGTTTTCAACGAACGTAAACTGAGGTACCTAACGTTCTTGATCCTACCTAATGTTACTGAATGAGCGTCTGCCGTACCTAACATTACGAAATCTATCAGTCCATGAAAAATTGGCGTATCTGAGCGCACGTACTCTCTCAGTACGTGAAAGTCTGGCATAACGTTAGCCCGGTACTTTTTCATGACCACTCATAATTCTAGCAGAGGTATCACGTGTTTCGTATACATAATGAACTTTAGAGCATGGAGAAAGTGTAGAAAGTAAATTAATTTTCTGATGTGAATATTTATCATCGATATTAGCAATGATGATAATAGTAATGATAACTCTGCTAAAAAGATTTAATAAACTAATAATAGCAATGCTGACAAAAATGACATAGGTAGGGCAAAACACAAAAAGACCTCAAAAGTTCATCATTTGGGCCTTTTTATAGTCTTAACAGCACGTATTTTCAAAGTTCATGTACATATGTTTGGGGTTACGTATACATTATAAAAAAAAACACAGAGAAAACATACAAACGAAAAAACAGATTGTCACAAAAAACTGATCGTTTGCGCTTCTCGGAACATTTCTAACATACTCTGAAAGCGTTGTGAAGATCCGTTGGTAACTTTTGAGTTAGGCTGCCAAATGAAAACAGGCAGATTAACATACGATTAAACAAATGTTCATAAAAAAGTTAAACGTACTTTCTTCATGTTATACTTATTAATCAATTTGATTTTAATGAAGATCTGTCCATATATATTTTATTTATCTTGGTGACAGACAGTGAGTGAAGCAGGCCCTTAAGTCGAAAAACACCTCCATGACGGAGGTAATTATATCAGCAGTGCTCTGGGAGTGTGTTCCTCAGCAAAATATTGCGACGTTACTAATTATTGAAGTTAGTTCTGAACCACATAATGCTCTTTGATCACCACAAAAATCGGGTCAGCTATTCTTTGCAGCAGTATTAGCAGTTCCTACAAATTTTATGAAGATCCCCTTTGAACTTTTTTCAATTATGTTCCTCCAACGAAAGAGACAAACAATGCAGCAAACAACCAAATGGACAAATACATCATGATGAAAATTTGGTCATCTCCTCTCGACAATGCTCAGAACATCTGTGAATTTTATGAAAATTCTTCTTTGAATTTTCGGTTCAGTTTTAACAAGCTCGAAAGAAAACATGGAGACACACAGCCAAAGAGACGAACCAACAGATCAACGCAAAAAGTGGCGATCAACATTTTTAAATATTTCGTGCACATTTCATGGAGACCAGGCATAACTCTCAGAATTTTTCTTCCAACAAACACAGAAAGTAACAGAGAGCCGAACAGTTACATGAAAAGCAAATCATCACCAAAATGTGGTAATTTAGTTCTCGCTTTACTTTCAACAGTACATGAAAATTCCATGAAGATCCGTTCGTAACTTTATGAGTTGCTGGGCAAGAACAAACAGATAGAAAAGCAAACGAACAGTAGACAATTACTAGCAAAACATAACAATATGTTCCTCCTTACTTCAGAAACAATCCCCGTAAGTTACAAAAAGATCCATCCATAACTTGTTCAGTAGTGCTTGTGACAGACAAAAAGATAAACTTAACTCCGACAAATAACTAAGCTCCTTGGCGGAGGTAATGCAAACTACTAAAAACAGGAAACTTAAATTAATAATAATTTCGATGATGATGATAATAATTCATCAAATTTTGATATTATTAATATAATAAAAGCAGTAATAACAATAATAATTATCGGAAGGATATCACCACCCGAACTGGATCGGTTGAGCGATGTTTAGCTCTACACTCTGGCGCCGGGTCACATCCCGCGATCTAAGGCTCAGAGCACTTTGCGAATGATGGGCACTGTTCCAAGCAGAGCGCTCTTCTGGAGGGTTCCTGGATGGAGATGGCCGTACCTCAGCTAACGCAGGGCAGTCATGAGATTCTTGGACATTGCCCTCAGAGCTCCTATGACCACTGGACCGACGTCCACCTTCATCTGCCACAGTCACTAGAGTTTGATGGCAATGTCACGGTAATTTTCCTTCTTCTCCGCTTCCTTGTTCACAATTCTGGAGTTGGAGGGGATTGAAATGTCGATTAGTTTGGCCGACTTCTCCTGTTTGTCTGTCACGACGATGTCCGGTCGGTTGGCGTGAAGTACACAATCAGTTTCCATCCTGTTGTGCCATTAAAACTGCACGGCTTCGTTTTGAACCACGGGTGCGAGCTTGTGCTCGTACCACCTCTCACTGACCGGGAAGATATGGATCCGCAGGAGGGTCCAGTGGAGGCGTCGAGCAACTTTATCGTGTCTGCGCTTGTCCTTTTGCGGTAGCACTCCGCAGTCGCTTATCAAGTGGTTGCTGGCTTCATCCGAGCTCCTGCAAATTCTACAGGTACTAGGGACGTTTCTCTTGTCGATCTTGCTTTGGATATACTTGGTTCTGAGGGCTTGCTCTTGAGCTGCCAGGATAGTGCCTTCTGTTTCCCGTTTCAGCTCACCCTTCAGAAGCCAGTTCCAAGAGTCTGGTTCGATTTTGTGCTGAACAGGTTCCAGGTACTGGCCGGACATCTTCATGCTCTTCCACTTGTTAGTTCGATCGAGGCGTCGTCGCTGCTTGAAATGGTCAGCCGTTTCGGTCTCTTTCAGCAACTTTGCCTCGACTAAGCAGCGCGCCCACGGGTCGTCGCTCTCTCTGAAGTGTAGGGAGAGAGCGCGTTTTTCCGCTTCGACACAATCCTCGACGCTGATGAGGCCACGGCCTCCCTCTTTTCTATTAATGTAAAGTCTGCCTGCGCACGATCTTGGGTGCAGCACTCGATAGATGATTATGAGCTTCCTGGTTTTGATGTCCATGTCGGTGCAGCTTTTCTTGGTCCAGTTAATAATACCAGCAGAAAATCGGACTACGGGGACGTCCCAGGTGTTGATGGTCTTGAAAGTGTTGCCCCATTCAGGTGTGATTTCAGGATGAGCCGGAGTCGGGTGAGGTGCTCCTTCAGAATGGAATCTTTCATCGTTCTGTGGAGAAATGGTGTTATACTTCATGACACCCAGGTGCTTGTAACCTATCTCCTCGATATCCTTGATGGTACCTTCTTCGATGGTGATTCCCTCGACTACAGTAACCTCTTCCCTTTCGATGTTAAAAACTCCGCAAGAGTCCGCATTTGCTATCACCAAACTGCATCTTGATGTCTTGGGAGTACTGATGTACTATATTGAGGAGCTGCTCTACTTGGTCCTTTGATTTGGCGTAGAGCTTTAGATCGTCCATGTGAAGCAGGTGGTTGTGCTTCATGGTACGACTGTAATTGTAGCCCTGGCCGGCCTTGTTCAGGATCTCGGAGAGGGCGATCATGGTCAAGACAAATAGCAGTGGAGACATGGGGTCGCCTGGAAGATGCCACTCTTGATGCTCGCCTAGCCGAGGTGTTTATTGACGCTTGTGAGCTGGGTCTTCCAGTTGGGCATGGTCGTCGCGGGCAGATTGCGGATGCTGCCGGCGATGCCGTAGATTTCCAGGCATTCC
The DNA here is from genome assembly GCA_001587735.2 of Parhyale hawaiensis. Taxonomy (NCBI): domain Eukaryota; kingdom Metazoa; phylum Arthropoda; class Malacostraca; order Amphipoda; family Hyalidae; genus Parhyale; species Parhyale hawaiensis. The sequence goes on along the minus strand of LQNS02276883.1, from coordinate 24,403,603 downwards.
AGGATCCAGAAGTAAGGGACCATGTCGAAGGCTTTTTTGTAGCCAACCCAAGCCATGCTTAGGTTTTTCTTTTTTGCTCCTGGCGTTTTTCGAGAGGAGCTTGTCAACGAGCAAATGGTCCTTCGTTTTCCAGGTGCTCCTGCGGCATCCTTTCTGTTCGTCGGGTAGGAGGTTCTTTGAGTCTAGGTGCTGGTAGCCTCGCTCGTAGATTATGCCCGTCAGCACCTTCAACATGAGCGGGAGGCACGTTATAGGGCGGAAGTTGCTAATCCCCGTGCCCTGAGCATTATTATTATTATTGTCTTGAGATGGCTTTATATTAGATATTGAAGAATGCGATGAGAAACACAAAGAAGAAATTTGGTTACCCACGACGTACGTTTCGCTGTCCTCAGCTCATCCACCTGATGAGCTGAGGACAGCGAAACGTACGTCGTGGGCAACTGAATTTCTTTTTTGTGCTTCTCATCGCATTCTTCAATATTATTATTATTATTAACTTGAGGATTTCACGGCCCAATTGTGGATCGGGGTTGAGCGACATTTAGCTGTAGCGCTCTCCGCACTAGCGCCGGGTTGCATTTGCAACCTAAAGCTCAGAGCACTTTGCGACTGATGTGCGCTGTTTCAAGCTGAGCGCTATTTTGGAGGTTGCCTGGATAGAAGTGGCCGCATTTTAGCTCTCGCAGGGCAGTCTTGAGATTCTTGGACATTGCCTCGAGAGCGCCGATGACCACTGGGGCGACGTTCACATTCATCTGCCACAGTAGCTGAAGTTCGATGGCAAGGTCACGGTACTTTTTCTTCTTCTCCGTTTCTTTGTCCACGACTGTGGAGTCGAAGGGGATTGAAAAGTCGATTAGTCTGGCCGACTTCTCCTGTTTGTCTTTTACGACGATGTCCGGTCGGTTGGCGTGAAGTACTCGGTCAGTTTCCATCCTTATTATAGTTATTATATTATGTTAATCTATACTATAATAAGAGAGCTGTCTGTCAGTCCGTCCGTCTGTCCGAAGCCTTATTTTTCCTCTATCTAATACTGAAGAAAAAAATTCCAAGGAACCTAACTTTTTTGATGCGGAGAGGGTATCTTGGATACGGGGAGACACTTTGGCGCTTGCCTGCATGCCCGTGTTTGGACATGTTCATTTTCAACGTTGCTACAGGTGATGTCACTTAATTACGTCTCATCTAGACTATCAACCCTTTTGTTAAGCTGAGATGTTTTCAAATATATATTTGTATGACTTATTCAACGAAAGGGTTGCGCTTGGTGCATGTCAAACCTTTTGTTGAACCGAGATGTTTTCAAATATATATTTCTATGACTTATTCATCAAAAGGGTCGCGTTTGGTGCACTAGTAATAATAATAATTAGGGCTCTCAACACAATTTGATCATTCATGTCTTTTAATTAACATCGCAAATAATTCCTGAGAATTTCATAAGAAACTGTTCATAACTTTTTGAATTATTTTGCAAATAAACGTTACAGCAAACGCAAAGACCAACATACGAACGAATAAACAAATTATCACAAAAATTTGGCCACTCACTCTTCGTAATAAGAAGGAACGACTCCCATGCAGCAATCTTTCCTATCTTGTAAAGATACTACCAAACTTTCCGTTTGTAAGAATGGAGACAGTATGCAGTATGCCAGGATACATAATCAAGTTTGAAGAAATTGCCACGCTATAAATATGGGAAAAGGGGACCCATTGTGCAAGTTAATTAAGTTTTTATTAAAGGGTAGAACCCTTAGTATATACGCTTCTCTAGCTTCGGCCACAATGGAGAACTGCGACTGCTTGAAAGCTGCTCGTTTTAAAATGTTTTAGACGCAGTCCTAATCATTTTCGATTGAAGTCCCATACTGCTAAAGATCAGTACTAATCAAACCTACGTATACGATTTGCTACTCACTTAGGGAGTTTGTTAGACCATTGGCTCGAAAGCGAATCTAAAAATAATGCCTGTGAATCTCGAAGAGAGTTTGATTTGAAAGATCACTTCTATCATCTCATATCCCTGATGTGAGAATTTTTGTTAAGAAGCATGATTCCAAACGGTTGAAGCCAGGTCTAAGCTTGCCAAAACTTTTGCTACTGCTATGGAATACGTATTCACTAAAAAAATTTTTAATAAATCTGCATGGGAAAAGAATAAAGCTTTGCCTGTTGAATTGGATGAGTCAAATAAACCGTTGTCTGCTAAGAGAGATGAGTCAACTTGAAGTTCTTCTAAATTAACGTTCTACTCGAGGATTGCCCAGACGAAAGACTTGCTCAATTTCAAATGTACTCAATTCAAAAGAGATTCGAGCGCTTTACGATCATATATGTCTGGAAAATTCTAGAAGGCATTATTGTCAACGTCAATGGACGAATCCAGGCCAGACACTCAAACCGTATTGGTCGCACTTGTGACGTGCGAATTCCGATCAAAACTGGTGGTGTTGCAGTGGCCACAAAGTATTCTAATAGTTTCGCGGTTCGGGGGGCGAGATTATTCAACAAAATGCCACGTCACATCCGAAATGTCACCGGTACAGAGACTGTGAAATTTAAAAACTTACTGG
>LQNS02276883.1:24361301-24384002 GCA_001587735.2 Parhyale hawaiensis | reverse complement strand
GATACGACCCGGGAAGGGATCAAAGGAAGAAATAGTCAAGTTCATATTTCAGCTTCTATGCGGCTCGCAGGTCTAAGGTAGACGCTTCACGGCCAGACTTGGGACATTTTCAACCTTGGTATGCGTGATACTGGTCCGAGGGTATCATAATTAAAGAACAATGCATTTGTTTGTAGAATTTTCACAGGTTCATTTAGTATTACATAGGGCAAAATTCGGGTGATACGGGACTGAGATATCACTGAAGAATATTGCTTCTGTTCTGTGGAATTCATGAGGGGTTCCAGCTACACCCACAGCAGCGTAATCAGAAGGGTAGGAAGTAACGTTCACATTTTTCTTTAGACTGAATTCGTCAGGATTAAGTGACTGGCGTTATTTATGTTGTAGGTTATGTTACAGGAGCTGTGTTACGTTCGGTACGTTATAGTAGAGTATTGCTTAGATTGCTACATCTTAGAAAGTGGGAGCATTAACTAATCGGTGAATTCCCACCGGTCACGTTGCTTATATATATATGTATACGACTTAATTAGGCTGGATAGACAGACATTGTTGAGTTGGAATGAGCGACGGACGTTTACTCAGACGGGGTGAGCTACGTTATAAGAGCTGCATTAGGTTAAACTGAGGTGAATTGCAATAGTGTAGCGTGGGTTGGTTCATTTTGGAAAGTTTAGTCTTTATTCAACCGTAGAATTCCACGGGTCCCGCTAGTTATCATTATCGTTGTTATATTAGTACTATTATCATTGACACCATCATTTTTTATTAATATAGTTTTATTACTATTATCATTATTGATGAAAACAAAGAGAATCACAATCAATTAGAAATTCGGTTACCCACGACGCGTTTAGCTGTACCTCGGCTCATCAGGTGAGAGGGTCGAAGATGGTCGAATCTGAAGACATTAAGATTTACGGAAAATTTAGCCAGGTTATCAAAGAAAGATGTAGTTGTGATACCGAGTTATCCAAAGCTATAAAAATAATTTTCAAACAAGCAAATGTTTTTCAAATTTTGAAACATTGTCCGCTGCGCCGACTCCAACTACAGCACACAAATGCACCAGGGCGGCCCTTGTGCAGGAGGTTCCTGCCGCCCCGGTGCACCTGCGTGCTGTAGTTGGAGTCGGCACAGCGGACAATGTTTCAAAATTGGAAAAACATTTGCTTGTTTGAAAATTATTTTTATAGCTTCGGATAACTCGGTATCACAACTACATTTCTTTGTGGAAACCTGGCTAAATTTTGCGTAAATCTTAATGTCTTCAGATTTGATCATCTTCGACTCTACCACCTGATAAGCCAAGGTACGTACGTACGGCGAAACGGGTCGAGGGTAATGAAATTGCTAATTGTGCATCTCTTCGTTTTCCTCAGTATTTGAAATTATGCCATCTCAAGACTAGAATCATTATTATTATGATCATTATTGTCGTTTCCGTTATTACCCTTAATAAAGCTACAGATTAATAGCTGGAAGTTCGATTAAAGTTATAGTTGTAAGATTTTCCAACGTACTACAAGAACAAATGCCTTCTATAAAGTGTCATAGTTATGCATGTGGTAACTTTTTAGTTGAATCCAGCCACGTGTATGAGAAGCTTAAAATCAGTGAGAGCTGCCGCTATTGGATTCACTTAGCAGGTGCATGAAGTGGAACCGGCTCAGGTGTATGCCAAGGTTGCTGGCCAACACTTGCGTTTGGCCAACACATGCGTTTCGTGCGTTTGACCAAAACGTGCGTTTGGTTATGGTGTAAACGGTGGATTTTTAAACGTATACTCTAGGATCTCAGTGTTCAGTGAAACCACAATGTCAGCCTGCTAATTTTGTTCATCAATGATCCTATGTATCATCGTTCTGGCCATGGTTTTTTTTTTTCAGCCATACATATTTGGGACAAATGTAATGCATGCTAGTGTAATCATGGGAAATATATGGCGCTGCTTTTTTGAAACTTGCGGAGAACAACACACGTGGTTCGGTGTGTGACTCCACTTTCCGTCTTTTCTTCAATAGGACCCGTAGATCACCTTGGTTATTTTCCTTGTGGTTCTAAATTTGACTCTTAGGAACCTTATTAGCTGTGTTGCCACTGTCAACGATCTAAACGATTACAATAGTTGATTATTTATGAAATCAAGTTTAAAAAACGTGTTAAGCGAAATTACATGCAAGTCCAATGAAACATATGTAGGTAAAAAAATAATTCATTTGTTTTACATTTTCGTGAATTGAGCGTTTCTCACACACTGAAGACGCTTTTAAAAATAGGCTCATAAATAGTCTATTGCAAACAAAGCTATGTCTAACGCAGTCGGAATGGGACATTTTAAAGCCGATTTTTTGGCGCCGTGGTTTTTTTGGCACCGAATATTTTGGCACAAAATATTTAGGTAGGTTAGATTTGGTAAGGATTGGTACGGTTAGGCAAGGTTAGAAAAAGAGCCGTTGGAATATTTGCTTGGTTTAGCACCCAATCACTAGATGCATTAAATAAATCATTTATAGTCAATATTAGTGATGATGTTATATTCTTAACGTATGTGAAAATTGACGAGCGCATATCACATATTCTGCGGCTATTACTATGGTAGGTTTTAGATATTAATCTAAAATATAAGGTTTTATGGTAATTACATCTAGTCCATACATCCTGTTTCAATTCCAATCAACGCCAAAATATTCGACGCTAACAAAATAAGGCGCAAAAAAACCGTGGCACCAAAAAAAAATCGGAGCCAAAAAATCGGTGCAAAAAAGTACCGAACCCTTACTCGGGTAGTGCAAAAGTAAGAGAAACGATTTAGCATAGAATTACCACCCAAGAAATTTCAAATGTACTAAAACAAACAAATTGCTCACGATACTATATCCAAAATAGAGCCATACGATTCCTACATAGAGCCTCATAATTAGGATGCCGCCGATTTCGGACATAAAGAATATACCAGAATCGAAAAAGGCATTAAAAAGCAGTTACCAACCTTGAATACATCCAGAATTGACACAAAATTGAAATATCTTTATCTAGTTATAGAGTTTGAAAAGATTTTTATAAACTAATCATCACATTCTCAGGATAAGAGGAATGACCAGCGTGGCTACAACCATCGTTTGATTTCCATTAGTGAGAGCTAATTTTAGCCTAGGAGTCACTTCAGAGAGATACTGCACGTTTGTGTCAATCGATGTTGTAGCGGGAGAGGGTCGTACACAATAACCTAAACAGCACTTGACGCACACTATGAGATTATTGTGTCAGCCTGGCACGCAGTCCAACACGACTTCAAGAAGGAATATGATGAAACAAGCGTCTTAATTCTCTGACACACTGATTAACCCTCTCAGATTCGTATTAACAGCCGTGGCGTAATGGGGGGCAGCCGTGGCGTAATGGGGGGCAGCCTTGGTGTAATGGTAACGTTCCCGCCTCTGGATCATCAGGTGCAGGGTTCTCCATATAAGTGTCACTGGTTCACGGCAGGAAGGGCATCCTTTGAATGAAAGGCCTAAACTCCAGCAAAGTCCTGGCATTAGCTGGGCACCATCCAAACCCAAGCTCGGTGCAATAACACACACACATTGTTCTCAAAATCATGCCCAGAGTTGTAAACGAAAGTCAATTAGATGAAATCAGATGTATTTCCACCTGTTCTTTCCATGCCACAGTCAGAATTTGAAAATCGCTGAATATTGCAAGTTCAAAATTATTGACGCAGTTTATTATTTTTGTTGATACAAAGTGTGTATACTGTGTAATTCTGCTTTGAAGTCTCCCTACATATATTTATTGTTAGAACTTTGTGTTTGAACAATACTCTTTGTGTGTTTTCATACTANCGTGCTTGTCTGTCTGTCCCCAAGATAACTCAAAAAGTTATGAACTGATTTAGATGAAATTTACAGGGATTGTTAGGTATGTTAGGAGAAACAGATGATTAACTTTTGGTGAAGATATGTCCATCCGTTTGTTTGTTTGTTTGTTTGTCTGCGTCATTTTTCTCGATGTCATAACTCAAAATGTTATGAATGGATTTTGATGAAATTAACATGAGTTGTTAGGTATATAACAAAGAGTAGATGACCAAATTTTGATAATGGTCCGTTTGTTCGTGCGTTCGTTTGTCACTGTTTTTAATTTTATGGTTGTTAGCAAAATAACTCAAAAAATAAGGAATGGATCTTTATGAAATTTATAGGAGTTGTTTGTAATGGTAAAAGACATGAACGATCAAATTTTAGTGCAGATCGGTTTGTTCGTTTGTATGTTTGACTCATATTTGTCATAACGTTTGTTAACAGTATAACTCAAAAAGTTATGAACAGATCTTCAAAAAAAAAAAAATAAATAAGCTGTTATTAATATAAAAAAGGCACAAATGATTAGATTTTGGAGTTTATGCAAAGAAAATTATGGTTTCAGAGCCAATTTGAATTTTTGCTATCGTTGGCTCACTTGGCGGAGGTATGCGCTCTCAGAGTGCTCTAGTTGGTTACTTTGAAGGGACTGTAGGCCATTTTTTTGTTAATATTTAACCGTTATTTCTGTTACTAAAGAGAGCTAGAGCACCACGAATCTCTGGTATGCGTTCAGACTCCAAACCACTTGTTCACCAACATCAACCTCGCCTCACACTTGCGCCTATTCCTCCTCGTACACCTGCGCAGCGAAGCCAAAGATAAATGTTTATTCATATTTAAAGCCTCTAATCCACGTGGCCTGCGTGCAATATAGACTTTTCTGATGCAACAATATTGGCTATGACGTTATTTTGTTGAATTTGATACGCCCCATAGCTTTCGAGCTTTTTAAATAAAAACTTCATCGTGTCTTGCATAAGAAAATTTTGCCTCATCACGCAAATTGTCAAAAAATTTCGTACACTGATATTTAGGTCACCAACAAGGTTTTGCTATCAGGCGCAAAAAAAAACTAGAACGCCTGGTGGCGTAAGACCATCGCCCGCGCAGGGAGCAAATTTCATCGCCGTCATTTTTGATGGCCAGCTAATCTTAAGTTTTTTTAGCACGGGTCACATCCAGTCTGGGAACACCTTCATGTATGGGTTCCCCCTTTCCATCGTCACTAGTGGCCCGAGCCATCATTATGAATGACGGCAGAAAATTAGCACTTCAGGAAAACCCCCGCTGTCTCCTGTGCTTCTTAGGCCGGCTGCCCACTAACAACTTTCGTTGCCGCTAGCAGCAATAGAGGCAACTCAACTTATCCGACTGCGTAAGAGTGGCCGTGACTTCAGCATGACGTCGTTGAACATTGCGCTGTAATGCTTAAAATATCAATCTTTTTGGTCCTAAACCGCTCAAAACTAGGAGCGGTCGTTCAAAGTTCAATATTGACACCCTCTATAGTGTACAAGTTGCAGTAGCGACTGAAATATTTGAAAAGTTTTGATACAGTTAAACTTTGCGCAAGCTGAAGCCGTGCCGTAGCTACGTGAACGGATTAGTTGAGTTGCCTCTATGCTGCTAGTGGCAACGAAAAGTTGTTTGTGGGCAGCCAGCTTAACTGTCTTGGCAACTTTCCTTTCTTCCAGCAAACTGCAAGGGCAGAAGGGCAAGCGGAGCTCACGGCATATCATCTGTAGAGACTCATAGTTCGTAAGCTGAATGAGGCAGTCGATGTACAGGTGCTGGTGTAAAAGCATACCATGAAAGTAGAATAGGCAGCCCACTAATTAGAAAAAGACTGTATCTATGCTGCCACTGGAAAGAATGCTTCACTCTTCTTCAAAACTCAAAATTATGATTAGATTTCAAAAAGCTTGTAATTAAAAATTCGAACATTGGAACGGAAAGCCAGCAATGAGTAGCATATCGTGACTGCCTGATGAATTTTCTCCGATCTAATTCTTTAACAGCGTGACGGAGAGACGGACCAACCAAAGAGCGAACGACAGAGCAAGGAAGATCGGAGCAACCAACAACTGTGTATTATTGTATAGTGGATAATTATGTCCTTTGATTCTCCGTCTGTTAGATCGCCGTTGTTGTGGAAATAGGGGCGCAGGCGCACCATGGGAGCGCTTAATAACAGCGGAAAAATAGCACGCCTCGACGATCTGCCCCGATGGAGGCAAATTCACAGCGTTGGAGAAAATTCAACGCCGTATATTTTTGTAGCCAGTTAGGTCTAGTTTTTTGGCATAGGTTACATCTAGGTCAACCCACCAAACTCCCTACAACAAGCAGCGATTGTTCAACTCCTTCGACCACTTATTGGGTGTACTGAGATACAAATATATAGGTAACTGAAAAACAAACCCAGGTGGTAAAAGCGACCCGGAAAAAAGCCCTGGTAGAAAAAAATAGCTTTCTCTTGAAGTTACATATGAGAGCTCTACATATTCATTTATTTGAATACAGCATATTTAAGTAAACTGAAATGTATTGTACTGAGTTAACTTTGACCCAATATTTGCATGTGCGAACTTAGGTTGTAAGAACCCCTGAAATGGGTAATGTGAGGTTAAGTTAGATTTAGCTAGGTGAGCTTAGGTAAGGTGAAGTTGGGCTACGTAAGGTTAAGTTAGGTTTTTAGGTAAGATCAGGTAAGGTAAGTTCAGGTTCAGTGAGATCAGGTGAAGTGAGATCAGGTTAAGTTGGAGCAGGTTAAGTGAGATCAGGTTAAGTGCGGTCAAGGCTAAATTTTATTTTAGTCCCATTAAGTCCTCCCGTGACACTCAGCTTGCTGGGTCTATTGGGTAAACACTGCTGATGTATGTATAGTTGGGTAATTGCACAAGGATTCAAACCATTAGGAAATGTTAGGTGGGCGAGGCCTGCTTTTCTCTTATTTAGTCGCTGTAATGAAAAAAAAACGTTAAGGTCTAGTTCGCTGAGGTTAAGTAAGGTTAAGTCACGTTACGTAAAAAAGTTGCGAACTCGTAAGTTCGGTTAGAAGAAACTAGGTAATCTAAGTCAGAATAGGTTGGGTTTAGTTAGACGTGGTAAGATGAGGCTGCGGTCAATTACAGAAGCTAGACTAGGGTAAGGATTTATTTCGTTAGGGTAGGTAAATGCAGTACAGTATAATTTAACTCATCCTTATGTAATAAAACGCCTCGTGCATATATTTATTTCGTGTCCGCTTTGGAGGAAATAGATGGGCAAAAAATAAGCCAGGTTACAAATTTTGTAAATCGATGACCAGGTTGCAGAAGATGGCGAACTCTGACCCTTATCCCTTTATCTGAAGATACTTCTTGCTTGAAACACTTCTTGAAATCGGAACACTGTGTATGCAACTTCTGGAGTCCGATTTTATAACATTTTCTCTCAGGTTACGACGTATAAATTCGGCAGATGGTCAGCGAAGCGCTCTCGAGGGGGTGATTCATCACGGGCAGTAGTCAATTGTTTTCTCTAGCTTACTGCTTTTTTATATGACGAAGCAGTTTTCTCTTCATAGGCCAAAGTTTCAAAACTTCAGAGGAAGCAGATATTTGTGTGGGAAAGACGGTATCAACGGTGTCATTGCTACGGAGCGCTAACATTGTATATATGGAGTGTTTTATTTAAGATTTTACTTCTGCCTTGCGATTTTTCCACGCGCGGGTCCACTAGTCTTAAGGGGGCCTTTTCACGGAAAAAAGTCAGGGTGTTGGTCTGTATTGTATCATCTCGTTTGGCGTATCTGTGAATGAGCTATCCTCGGGTGTATAGTTTTTCCACCGTAATCCACAGGAACTGTAACCGAGCAAGCACGTTGCTGCGATGCCTTGGAGTAGTGTGGATGACGCATGTGAAGTGGCCAAGTGTCCTTAGATAGTCACCAGTTGGGTTTCAGCGTGGGTACGGCGCTCGGTCACTTAAGGGTGGGAGCTGAAACCCTGGGTTCTGCCCATTTTGTATGTGACTTATTTACTGGTGAGGTAAACTGAGTGTTGATAATCGCGTTTCCATAATGAGTACTCTATACGTGCTTGCTTATCCTCAGTGTAATGTAATACGTACTGAAGTTTGATGGCAATATGCCCCACCGACGTGAACTTTGTTGAATATGACTTGAAGAGTTTATATCCTGTTCTAGTGTGAAGCTAGGCCGCCTTGTAAAGGATGACTATATTTTCGCGTAATGACATTAATTAGTTTTAGCAACTCATATATGGTTATAAATAATTGACGTAAATCGGTACTTCCATTGTGTGAGATAACCTAGGCAAACAAACGCCTATGTAGGCAGGAGGTCGTGGTCAAAAAATAAGTGCCGCTGATCGCATAATCAAAACGAATACTTTGTACGCCCATGTTTATTACCAAAGTATAGTAAGTCGTAGGTATCTAGTTTTATAACAACTTGTCATGTGATAAGAATTTTAGAAACGAAAAGACCTAGTGTATATATGTCATTTCTTAATGTGAAGCTTGATCATTTTATAAAGGATGACTATATTTACATTCCCAAATGATATCAAAAGCCCTGGGCGTCCCATAAGTAACTGATACTTTCAGCTGGACGCATTCTCAATTGAAAACACGTTGTTTTAATATCTTGTGTACATGATGCTTGACAATAAATAAAGGTGTAAAGGTGTATTATAATAAAAAATGCCAAATCTTCTCCCATTGGTACCAGGAGCATGAAAAGTAAGAAAAAATATAAATAGTGTTGCAATGTCTTATTCAAAAATTTTGGATTAAGAGTATTCTCGGAGTGTGACCTTTAATTCTCTCTTTCTTCCTTTTTTTCTTTTTTTTTTTTTTTTTGCTGGGCTGGTTCGAGAGGGTTGATAGCCTTATCAAGTTTCTTCCTTTCTCACGTCGCTAGTCTAGTCAGTACTATATAATAATTCACGTCGTGTTTTTATTTATATATTTATATCTTCCCTGTCACGCTCTATGGGAATAAGATAGGAGAAAATTCACGCTCTATGGGAATAAGATAGGAGAAAATTCAGGTGCCGATGACGGCATCTTGGATACGGGGGTCGGACTTGAGCGTTCCAGCTGACTGACCTGAGCTCGCCAACATGTTCCTGTCTGGACATGTTCAGGTGCCGAAGACGGTAACTTGGATACGGGGGTCGCACTTGGGCGCTCCAGGCAGAATGCTGAATTTTCATTCAAGAAGCCTCTGAACAGTACTAAGCACAGGAGACAGAGGGGGGTTTCCCCGAGGTGCTAATTGTCTACCGTCATTTATAATGACGGCCCGGGCCACTATTATATTTTAATAACAGTGATAATAATAGCTATGAGACGCAGCTCTCAGAACGGTGTACCTATCTGGTAAGCTACATACAAGAAGTACGGTTGCAGATCTTATAGCTGATCTACACGTTATTCTTTTCCAACATCCTCTTTCATCCGCTCATCCCAATGTACCGTAGAAACAGTTGTTTTATGAGTTTGATTCAACTTGCTGTAACTTGCTGAGTGACATTATTTTGGTAGCGTACATTATTAGAACTTTTGTATTATACACGTTAGCATTTCTATCACCACACAAACTGTTAGTAAGTCTGCATAGCATTGCAATAATGACCGTAGATTCAGTACACTTTTATCTGTTTAAAGGTCATCTACCTTTCCTTTGGTGCTTTATGACAAACAAATTGACCTTCTAGCGTCATACCTTTAACAGAAATGGGGCCATTTTCCATTTTTTTTTTTTTTTTTTTGCAGTCCAAGACGTTAAGTTCTTAGGCCCATCAGAATAATGCAACAATACAGTACTGCTTATTCAATGACGGAGAAGATGCCGTGGAAGAATTTATTTAATTCTACAAGCAATGACATTTTTTCAAGGATACCGTACCCCTAGAAAACTATGTGACACATTTGTTTGAAATGTTTGGATTATGCTTCCTTTGGCAAAATTTCTTAATTGCTTTCACTTCTAACAGCAAGAAAAGTGAGTTAGCCAGCAGAGCTTACACGTGTTCTTCTCCTCCGAAACCTAGCGGGAAAGCAGCTAAGCTGTGTGCTTCGAGCTCGAATAGAATGTACAAATGAAATTGTTGATAATTATTCGATTGTTTATTTGAATGACGCGCAATGTTTCTTGTTTCCATGCATTCATTAATAATAGATATGAAGTTTAATAATTACTATAGATTAATGTGTGTCTCATGAAAGGACGACATTTACAAACGAGAAAGATGATGGTGAGCTAGCTGGAAAACATATAAACTGGCGCAGGGAAAGTAGTTTCAGGAGAGCATTTATGTACAGGTGCAACCACACCTTGCACATATATACCGACCACGCATGTCATATTCGTCTCACATTTTTTAAATGTCGCACCAATACTTTGTTTAACCTAAATACCTTACTTCTTCAGAGAATATGGTCTAAGCACTTGTTCGGTCGATCAAAGCTAGACCCATTCATTCAAATTCTCAGATCGTCGCCTTGGAGTCCCCGCTGTGACTCGAATTTCACGGACTTACCTTATATCAGCTACTCAAGAGACGGCCGAAACTCAACTATATCATAAAATTTCCAGCGGTCTCAGGTGTACTTCGGCTGCTTTTGAAACCATAAGCACGATTCAAAGTAGTGAAACCAAACTGTGATCTCGGTCGAATCGAATTGGTTAGATTGACTTTGAACGAGGTAATCGAGCGAACCTTAACTTAACTTAAACTTTTCGGCTGCTAAGATATTTTCAGATTGAATATTTACCCACGATTTTTTGTTATGGCGCCAAGCGTGGAAATGATGATGTGGATTTATGGAAGATTGCTTAATGCTTATTACTTGAGAAAATTTTTCAGCGTTCGAAGGTATATATTTGGTATAAAGGTATGTATTTCGCTAGAGATGTTTGGATCTGTACACTGGCAAAAGTGATAATTTTATACACCATACAGTAGCTAAAAATTATACAACGCTTTAGAATAAAGGGCCTTCGATATATTACCAATAGATGTTCTGGAGCTGCAATTTGGTATAATATTATTGATGCAGTATAAATGGTATTCAAGAATGCATAAACATGTGTTCTGAAACTAAACATTTCCAGTATTGCTGGGTGAGAGTATAAAGAAATGCCATATAAATGGAATGGAATCTTCTGTTCAAAGATATTTCTTAAACTATTACGCACAGACCACACCCTCTTAAATTACAACGTGGATCTGATGGTAAATGGATTAAAATTCGGAAAAAATCTTCGCCATTCAACAGAGCGACTTCAATCAAGGAGTAAACTGTTTTCTGCAATACAAGAAAATGTATCTTTATCAACAAGAAACACAAATTCGTAAATAGATGATAATTATAAGCTGTGAATGACAAAATAGAATTTTAGGACACCAAAATGACCATAGGAATTAGCGAAAATAAATTTTGTAATTTAGAATCGGCCTCGTGTATGCGTGCTTCATTCCAATAAATGCATTCCTTGCGTCTCCAAGAACATTGTATTTCTCTATTTTTTAGGCCGCTCTGCTAACTGGAAAGGATTTCATTTACTTTTGTGATCACGCCCACTTGATAGGAGGGGCCAGTCAAGTATTGCGTAGTTCAAGTACCGTATAATATTATTGTCTGAACCGAGTAGGTATATTGTTTCTACTAGAGTTTGTCTGTTTTTCTGTCTGTTTGCGATATAACTCAAAACGCTTTGGATGAATCGCCACGAAATGTACAGGAACTGTTATAGGCACTTCACGAGAAGCAGATAATATGTTTTTTTTTTTTTTTTTTGATGCTCCACCTACTTGTGATGCCTATTTGTCTGCCTATCATTCTTTTTTTAGCACTGTATTGTTTGGCGCGGGTTTGCGCTGTCGGAGTGCAGCTGAATAGTATCTATTTTTGTTCATTTCTTATTTCATTTCAATACACATAACTTCACCGTACTTTTTTATTATTCTTTTAGCTATAAATAACATGCAAGTGGAGGTACCAGTCGCAGAAAGAAGCTTTGAATGAAGGCGGAACAAAAAAGTATACGAAAATAAAACGATTCTTTTAAGATTACAATTCAACAAAAATACTTTATTATTTCATTATATTCGTTAACTGTGAGGTTGGTTTGTATTAAGAATAGAATTTTCCGAAACTCTCATTCAATACAATCACTCGGAGTTGAATGCTTACAACGGTCTTAGATCAGTACGGACTTTACTTGAGTTCCTTGCAATGGAAAATACACCCAATTAAAATTGAAATGGTAAAGCACAAAACCTTGGGAAATGACAGAAGGAAATCTCATTAGAAACTTCATATTAAATGCATCTATATCCAAGGGTTCGCCCTTTAAATTATAGTTACTTGTAAGAAACGGGAGGACGGTGCCGATTATTCTGGGAACTGCCGTGTTATATAGAGCAAAACGCGTACCGCAGTACATATATGAACACACAGCTAACGATATCGAAGATGAACGCTCTGGCCGTCTTTGAACACTTGTGGTATGCATGCTTTTTGGGACGATGCTTTACTGAATTCCGTATATTCCACCGAGGAGTAAATATGAGCAAAGTTTCATAGTACTAGTCGGTATGCAGTAAGCGTTACCAACATGTATATAGTGGCACCAAGCAAAACTAGCAAACGCAGAACAATTTAAAATTCTCATTGTTTCCGTTTTTTTCAACGCTGTCAAACAAAGGCTTCGGGTTTGCACTGTCAGAGTTTTCAGGGTTTCAGATTTTTCCGGAGAGAAATATTTACTTCAGTATCACTGAAACCAGTCAGCCCTCTAGTTAACCTCTTAATTTCATTTTATTGACGTCCACAATTGAAATATTTTTTATGAATAACACTATTTACAACGTTTAGACCGTTTTTTAGGCGAAAGATGGTCCAAGCAATCCCCTTGCCAGAACGACAGATTTTTATCGATTTAGCTATTTTTTATTTTAAGTTATGAACGTAACTATTTCTTTAAAACTGAAAATCAGACAGCATCGATCATTTGAAATACCATTTGAAAAGAGGTGAAAACCAGTAAAAATTTAATTACAAAACTACAGAAGCCATTCACGACCGCACCCTGAATGGAAACTCGTAGCCAAAATATATAAAAAATGTTTTTTGTAAAACTCATGTTGTTGATTTCTTACTCAACGGCCAACACCTTTAGCAGCCAGTTCCAGAGGGTAGTGGACTAGATCGTTACGCTGTAACTTTCACTTTGTGGCCCAATCGGTTGCTTCCATACGCAAATCAAGTATCAAAGTTTAATGTGGCGCTGGTGCAAAGTTTATGGGGAAACACACATACACAAAAGTTGCCCATTAACTCAACTTTTCACCGTGATTACAACATACGGAGTTGGAATGTCACGCTAAACCTAAGCGTCATTGCAACTTGACACTAAAAATTTGCAGGTATAATCAAAGCCAGACCTTTGCCGCTTGTCAGATCGTACGAACGGCATGAAATAGCTCATATTTAATGCCGATGCCACACACTATTCAAAAGAACGTGTATCGTCATCTTTTCGTCCGAATGCGTGAATGTACCCATTTAAATAGCAAGCACTTGCATAGAATTTTGAGTTATAAATCCCTCCAGATATATAATGATATGTCCGAAAGTTAACTAACGACTCATTCGGAGTAAACTGAATTGACGGTAAACATTTTAACACCCTTTTTAGGCAATCGCAAAGCTGTGTTTACAAGAGTTCAACATAACGCTTGGACGAAAAGATGATGATGCTCTTTTTTTATTGTTAGCTTGTGTCATGGTCATTAGGTATTCTGCTTAGTAGTTGAGCCTCAGGCAAGCCAAGACCTTGTTCGTGGCTATGTAAAGCCCGATGCAGACGAGCAGCAAAACTTACCGAGAGTGCTATTTTGCCAACAAATGCTCCATCAGACTCGGCAAAATAGGTTGCCTATAGAGCGAATTCAGCAGGATGCGTCTATAGGCCAATCTTCTTCGCAGTTTTCGAGCAATTCAAAGCAACTTGCGGTCCAATTTTCCCTTTTATGAGTTCACTACTATGATACGTAACGCCTCTGTTTTTCTTTAAAAATTACGTTAAATGGTGGCGATTCTAACTGCAAGGTGAAAAGTATAAAATGTCTTTGTCTCGAAGCTACAACGATGACAGCCGCAGGAAACGCACATCTCAGAATTTTATTTATAAACAAGATAATACAAAACATTAACTTGCTGAGTGCTATGCACGGTGTATAAAAACCGGCGTGTAAATAAGCAATACAATTTCTTAAATTAATTCCTTTCTATGCAACTTCCAGACAAATTACCCTAGGACATTGCAACTGTAAGAACGTTTCTCCCGCTACGTGTGCCTTGAAAATGTCGTGCCAATCTTGACGATCCGACAATTTTGTCTGGTCGAAATCAGAAAAGATGTCACTTGTCTGCCACGGCTTTATCGGATGTAGAACTATGTGGAAGGGCTACTATTGCGTTAGTGTGCACCTGCCGTAATAATACCAAAACAGGAAACTTAATAGCTACCCAATATACCAGTAACGGTCGTCATGATTGTCATTCGGTTTGGTAGTCCTTTAGAGCATCTAGATGCTTCCCTGACTTTGTCGATACCTAGTGCAGATAACAGAGCTCTATAGTATGTACAGATCCGTGGGAACTATGCACCTTATCATTCGACGATAATGTCCTTAGCAGCTAATATGAAAGACAATGCTTTCTCCCGGCTGCTCAGTGAGATCTTGCATCCCGAAGTGTATAAACGGCTCAGTATTTAAGCTCTGTCAGCTTAACCCTGGAACTTTTATTATTATAGACAATCACGACGGAATAGGTTCTTTGGGGACCTTTTTAAAATGAGTATAGTTTCATCGATCTTTATGCATATAATCGCAGTGTATAGTTATTCGTTTCGGATTAATTTTCTAGAAACAATGTCGGCTTCAATGCTGTAGCTATTCTAACGTATAGTTTGTCTACAAATTGGCAAATATATATTAACTCTCCAATAAACAAAATAGCGGAGTTGTTTCGAAAGTAATTACTCCAATACTTTATCTTTTACCCAAAATTATCGACATATACGATGAAGAAAGTGACTCTTTTAGAACAAGGTGTTCTTGCTGTTAACCAGTTCATTTCCACACTTGGGGCGCGTTCGATTAGTCAGCGAAGTTACGCCCCAGTGCTTTGACTTGTCCGAATCATGAGACTGGTCATCTGCTTCGACTTGTTGATTCAAGTTTCAGGCATTGACTCTTAATAAGTTTCTTGTAAGGCTTCCATGAACTTAGTCTTATACTCCGTAAAATAGAGATTTCAGTCGGCTCGACATAATCCGGCTGTTTCTAGCACCTGAAACACGATTCAAAGTGACGAAGCAAAAGCTCCTATCTTCCCTTCCGGACTAGTCAAGTGGACAGGGCTTAGATCGACTTCGATGACCCAATCGAACTTGTGTTTAGCCACTATGATCTCTGTACAATTAATTACGGCACTGATGGACCAGGCTGTAGATGAGGGTTGATTCTCTGTCAACCCTCCAGAATTGCCACACCCATGGCTGACAGAAGTAAGAGGTTGACTTACCGCTCGACTCTTCGATAGGTTTCTGCACATCTTACAAGGCGCAAGGTGGCGCAAATATATCTGAAAAAACTCTTATGAACAACGTGTTGTTTGTGTCGGTGGAAGATCAATCTTTTTTGTTTACATTTAGTTTAAATTTAAATGAATTCGTTTTTTTTTATGTTTCTGCTCTGGAGACAAGGCTTCTTAACAAGTTCTGCAGAGCCTTATGCCATGCACTTGTTATAGCGGTTTCTGTTCTCTAGCCTGTTATAAGAAATATGTTTTTGTCTCCAAAATTGAGCAATTTTACCGTTATATAATTTCTTCAAACACTGCGTGATGAAAGCGAAGTAACGCCCAATGTTTTTGTTTTTATAAGGCAAGTGCTAAAGTGATTGAATTTGCTAAGTTTGCAATCGATTAGATTCACGTCACTGCAGTGACTGGTGGAGCTAACGAGTCCGCGCCCTACTCGTTGGTTCAGAGTTTACGTACAGAATGTAAACGTCAGGTGTAGGTAAATTAAAACCTCATAAAAACTGTATTGCTTCAGCGATTTCTTCGAAAGGGGGCTTAAATGAAAGTCAAAAACACAGACTTTATTCTACTTTTTGTCGTGCAAAATAATCTCCTGTGATAGAAATTACACGGTGGAGTCTGTTGGGAACCTGGAAACAGGTTGCAGGCAAGGTTCTACATCAATATCATCCCAGCATGTGAACAATTTTCGTTCAAGGAAGTCAACGCTCTCATCGGAAATCAAGCAGGTCTTCGCTCCAATACTGGCAATATACAAAAATCCACGGGGTTCAAATCTGGCGAGGATGGGGCTAAAAGTCTCTGGACCAGAACGCTTTCAACTTCTCCCTACAGAAGCTCTGAACAAATTCGGCGCTATCTAAGGTCACTCAGTCCTACTGAGGTGATACCCAGCTGTCGCCCATATGCATGGGGTTATTAACCCAGGGCACCACGGCATCCCCTAATATGACCATATGGACTTGCTGGTTGATTTTGGCACCATGTTCATGAAAAAAGAAGTGTTTTCTGCCCAACTGATGTCAATCACACCGGCCCATACCATTACGAACTCGGGTTGTTGGCGCATGGATGCTATGCGTTGTTGTACAAGTTTTTTCTCATAATTTTGACACCAAACCATCAAATAATCCTGCACTTATGGACTGAGTGGACCGTAAACAATTTTTCATAAGTCCACAGAAAAGTTAGTAGCGTGCAGTGCTTCAAACGCCGGAGAAGCAGTCGTGCTCTATTCAGTCTCTGTTTTTTTCGTATTTGACTTGATAGAAGCTATCGCTTCTCATTCTTCTAAGGAGGACACTTCAGATCTTTTTTTTTTTTTAGGTCGCTGCAGACGATAGCCTTATGGCCTTAAAAATGAAAGTCTCGATTGATGTGTGGCTTCGGTATTGAAAGTTTCGACCATACCTACGACAGAGATTAACGCGCCAGCTGCAACTGAAGCCCGTTCACAACTAAATTGAAAATTCGATACATAAGCTGCATCACGAGTAATATTAATATAAAATATAAAAGAAAGATAATAATATATAGACGTCACTTTGCATTGGCGCAATTGCGTTCTCCTGCCGATATGACTGTCGTCTTCAGCGGGCCTTAAGGAGATTTGGATCGCCATGTAGTTTACGTTTGCCTCTTTTGCTGTTCTTCTTGCCCTTCTTTGAAGATTTGTCCTCAGTTTGTTCCTGATGGCATTGATCAACTTCGGCGCCCTGACCGGTCGAGTCGAGGTGGAGCGCTTCTCACCTTTGGAAGATAACTCCCGGTATCCTTGATGCGCTTAATGACCTTATATACCCTAGACCTGCACAGGAGAGACTCTGAAGATTTTGAAATTTGAGCAGCTGTCTTGACGTTCTAATGAAGACTCACAAACCAGGGCATTATTGTCAGTCATACCAGGTAGAATAATAAATTTTAACGACTACGCTCAATATTCGATTACACTACACATCATTCTTTTCAGAATCTGTCAGTGAAGATTGATTAAGCGTTATTTTGAAGTAAGTAGTATGACACTGTCTGCACCTGGCGTTTACACCCGGCATTTCAGTCACGGACAATCCTTTCTTCTAGCCATATGAACGTCAGTTAGTCTACTCCAATAAAATTTCAGCGAGCGTGGATGAATGTCGATATTTGAATCCTGTCTTGAAAGATATTACTTGCTTATTTCTATAATTTCTGCGTATAATTGCAAGAAGTACAAAAAAATTGCACTTCGCCAGCGTGTCATTACATGGTCATAAATGATACATTCCCTTTGATCTCATGAATTAAAATAATAATAATTTCCTGGAACGACAGTCATACCAAACAAAGTGTTGTCAAATCCTTTCAGCGCCATGAACTCACCTTTTCTTTAAATTTTCTTACAGTTGCAATGTCAACCACGAGACTCTTACTACTCTCTTGCATTTTGCTGACAACCTGGCAGTGTTGCAGTGGCAGTAAACTGCTCTTCCTAACGCAGCTGCGACCTCCCAGCCACTGGCAGTTCTTTGGAGGCGTAGTGGAGGCTTTGGCCAACCGCGGTCACCAGGTAAGCACCAAGAAGGGTGTAGACTGTATATACAAACTTGACTTCAAACCGAAGCAGCGAAATAATGATTAAGCGAAAATGTAAAGAAACGAAATCGTAACTGAACGCGCGGCGTCATTCATTTAAAGAAGGACACTTCCACGTGTAGACAGAGACAGAAAAAAGTTGACGCACAGCTCGTGTTCGTTTTCTTGATTGAACGCGTTACGATGAGGGACGTGTGAACATGGCCTAACACTTGCTGTTCGTTCACAGTAACTAAATCAAATCTTCTGTTTAAGTGTCGAGCAAGTTATGCCTCGAAGGCCTAATTTTTGGGCCTAGTAGAACTCGCTCTAAGTTTTTGCCAACAGTGACGATTAAATTCATACCTTTCAATGTCGACGCCACTCTTTGGCATTCTCACGAGCACCGCGCCACTCAGTCAGGCATATCGGTTGTGTATCGGAACGACTGCATGTGACACACTAGCGACGGGTTCGCTAGCTGCTCATCCTCCGTACCTACTGCGAATGTAAACAAAGAACTATAGCAGTGCTGTTCGTCAGCTGCACTGCGTATGTACACGAACGACTATAGCAATGAAGACGGAAGGAGTGCCAAGGGCCTTTATTAGCTTTTATAGTTAATGTATTGGGCAAAAATCAAAGTTTTGATTGAATAACATGCGATTCAAACAAAACGATAGTGCCATCTAGCTCTTCCTCATTTGTATAAAGAATAACACATCTATTGGGACTACTTGCAAGTAATTCAAGCGTAAACTAATTTTCTAATTTCTCACCATTTTCCCACGGCATATCGCTTGGAAAACATTACTATACCTTGAATAAATGGATAGTATTTTTTTAAAATAGCACTTTAATATTCTGTTAAGCTATGTAGCACGAGCGCAGACCATAGGATTTTCTTAGCTGCAGTACATTCTGGAAACCATGATGAAAAAATCAAATACCACTCTACGCTAAGGACAGCGTACATACAGAATTCCATCTCAATTCACAACTAACTTGAAAATATTTTAAGACTGTAGAAAAAAGCATTTTTAAAACGCCTCCCATGGTCATGATGCTAACACGATTCGCCCTGTGCGGCTGTAAGGCCAACTAGTTGTCAAGCGTCCTTTTGCCGCCTAGGCGCGACTTCTCTGGCTCTAGCAACAACTTTGCTGCTTGTAAACGTACGAGCTGCGCATCTTGACATCAGTTGCAACTGTGAGTGCATGGTGTGACCCCTGCATAAGATGTAGAACAGTTCTACATACTAACAGTGACCATTATAGGTTAGTACCTTTAGAGAAACCAAAAGGATCTAAACTTTGAGATTTGATAATTGTTGTCTACCGAAGACCATTGCAGTTTTGGCGAATGTGTATTGTTGCAGGTACAGACACCACTTTGCTACCATTGTGATTTTAGTCTTTTTGTGGTCCGTTAAGTAAAGTAAAAATGTAGGTAAAAAAACCGACGTGTGAACCGAGTTTGACGCTTCTGAATATCACATTATCTCCAACTTCTTCATTCATTCCCAAATATTTTGCTTGGAGCAATAATGTTTATTGTTCTCCTATCCATTTTAAAATGCGAATGTTGCCTATAATTTTCAGCTCTCATCACCGTCTCTTTTCTTTCTTATTCGAAGTATTCTGAGATATTTTGCACATCGTTTCCCGCATTATTAAGGCATAAATCGAACCAGGTACCTACTTACTAATTTATAGCATACATTACACCCTGGGAAATTTATGTTAAGGTGCGATTATCCTTTTAAAAGGTAAATCCCCAGCCTTCTCCTTTTCTGGCCAAAAAAGGTAAATCCAATGAAACTCCAATCAAACACCTTAATTCTTTAGGCGTAAATATGAGAGAGATATCTCGTGCACACTGTTCTCTTTCCGAAACATGTTCTAATCTCCACTTCAGATCGCTAGTAAAGGTTCCTACTACTACTACAGATCACTGTGGTATCTCCACCGGTTAAGACGCATCCTAACGTCACTCTGATCGACCTGGGCGTCAACTTTGCTGATTACCTTCCAAATGGTTTTGAAAAAGGTGGAAGAAGCTTTGTAATTGATGCATATCTTCGAGTGCCAGAGGTTTGCGCAAAGGCGCTTGGAAACGAGAAAGTTAACGATATTCACCCGGACGACTACGATGCGATATTCGTAGCCTCATTTGTCAACGATTGCTTCTGGTCGCTCCTAGAAGATACGTCGGTAAGTTTAGTTTTTTCGTCTGTTTTTCTGGTGGAGTTTCTGTACAGCAGGACATTGGAGGATAAGTAGGTTGACAAAAGCTTCCAGTGATGTTCTGAGAACATTAGAGAGTTAAATAATAATAGTAATAACAAAATTAGTGGCAGTCAAGAATGCAAAATTACAAAGGTTATTGATCCATATACATTCAATACACGCTGCATTGTACAAAATGAATGCCAAGCCAATCGATAGCAAAGTGCTATTTAGGTAAAAAGTTAAAAAAAAGATAAACAATAATACAACTGACAAATTCAGAATATAAATCTGAAGCCAAACATAAAGCTTAAGTCAAATATAAAGTTAGTGAAAAGGTTGATCTAATTTTCTGGCCGGTATCTGGGACATTGGACGTTATACATATAATAAGTTGGAAAAATTGTAAAATTTCCGCAAATTCGTAGATAAGTTCAGAAGGTTGGTTTTGTTAATGATCAGGGCCTGGATTGATCAAAGCAATTACAAGCAGGTAAAGTCCGCCCTCGTACTGCATTTCTCTGTTACCACTTGAACTTTCATTTATGAAGCTTAACCTTCCTTTGCTATATGAGAGCCCAAATATATAGATAGCATGAAGCGAGAGCTCTCAGTGGCCCTGCACACAAGCTTAACTTTTACAATTACATATAAAAGTGGGGTTCCTATATTATGTTTCTCATGGAATTTAACGATGATTCAAGTCTAAAATACGAAAGTCTTACAATCCTGTAAAATCAGTAATTCTGGGCCCTGATTTTTGGTAAATGTAGCATTGGAAAATAGGTTGGAAAAATATAGTACATTTTTTTAGAAAATACGACCGTAATTTCATATGAATGACTTTAACTCTGGATAGGAAAACACGGCGTTGGAGAATAGGTTGAAAAAACATAGTTGAGATTTCTAGAAAATCTGTCGGTTTGACATCCATTATTGGAAATGCGTCGTGTGAAATTCTCGAAATATGTTAGATTTTCGGCTAGTTATTTACTGTTGGAAAATACGTTGACCGTCATGGTTGTAGTAGCTTGTATTTTCTAATAACTTTCAGTTGTTATAGGTCACTTTATTTTTCTGATGTTCTCCTTCAACGGGTACTTTTCCCCTGCCCCTGTGAATGCATCCAAAGAGACTAATACAAAACCTAACTAGAACAACCTACGTTAAATAAATAACTAAATTTGTGTCCCTTCATTGGTTTTGTTATGGGCCCAGTTCATGCTTGTCTTTGAGATTTTCTCTTACCTCCCACTAACTTATAGAAGAGGGTTACCACACCCCTGTCATATATTATGATAAAACCTCTCCAATTTAGCTCCCGTCTATAATACAAATAACTCCTACTGAGGCTTCAATTCCAACTGATTACCTCCGCCGAGGAGGTTATGTTTTTTTTTGGTATCCTGAAGAAAGCCCCGGGAGAAAAAAAACCCGGGTAGGGAAAAAGTCGCGATAGAAAAAAACCACCAGAAAAAACCCCGGTAGGAAAAAAGCCCCGATTTCTCTTGAAGCAATGTTTGAGAACGCTATTCATTTAATAGAAAACAGTATATTTAAGTAAACTAAAGGATATTGTGCTCAACAAAATTTGAACTAGCATCTGCATGTGCGAACGTGGGTTGCAAGAAGCCCTAAAATAGGTTATGTGAGGTTAAGTGAAATCAAGTTAGAATTAGTTGAGTGAGCTTACGTTCGCTGAGATTAAGTTAGGTGAGGTTGGGTTAAGTTAGGGATTGTTGGGCATGTTAACAATAACAGATGATTAACTTCTGGGTAAAATCCGTTCATCCGCTTGTTTATTTGTCTGCCTATTTTTTTTTAGTACCAAGAACTTTTGGGCGGATTTTCATGAAGCTTACATGAGTTGTCAGACATATTAAGAAGAGTAAATGAGCAAGTTTTTGTGGTGATCTGTTAGTTCCTTCGTTTGTCGCTGTGTTTGATTTTATGCTTGTTAGCACAATAACTCAAAAAGTTATGGATAGATCTTTATGAAATTTACTGGAATTGTTGGTAATGTTGGAAGACATAAATGATTAAATTTTAGTGATGATCGGTCTTTCCGTTTGTGTTTTACTTATGTTTGTCATAATGTTTGTTAGCTGCGTAACTCGAAAAATTATGAACTGATCATCAAGAAAACTACAGAAACTATTAATACGATCAAGAAGCACAAATAATTGGATTTTGGTGTTGATAAAAAGAAAATAATGGTTTCTGAACCAACTTGACTTTTTCGTTTCCGATGCCTGTCTTGGCGGAGATATGCGCTCTCAGAGAGCTTGTCATGGTAGCAAGTACCATTCCGCCTATCCACCTACCCACCCCCTCTACCAAATCTACCATGTGTCGCCGGAGTATCTCGAGCACAAAGAGAAACACCCCCCGACGACACCCACCTACCCGTCGGCCCCTCT
>LQNS02276883.1:24338874-24356138 GCA_001587735.2 Parhyale hawaiensis | reverse complement strand
GTGTGCTCCTCTTTGCGTAGTAAGAGACAAACAGAAAACAGAGAACGACAAATAATTTCGATAAGGACGTAGTTTCCTTCTAGTACGTAAAAATTCATGTATTGTGGAAAAGGTATCTGCATTTAACAAAGAGAAGAAATGCAAATTCACGTGCAACACTGAAAAATAGTTCTCTTCGGAATTGTCACTCTCTTCACAAAGTTCTCCAGGGCCAGCCAAGGTGATATCTGCGCAGAACTAAACAACAAAAAAAAAAAACTCACCAGCGCTCGTGATGTAGACAATCTCAGCAGCATCGTCGTCGCAGGCCTGCTCGGCATCTGGGTTGTAGGCGTACGAGAGCGCCAGCAGACACTCGCTCTCGTGCTTGAACATGTACGCGTCTAGGGAACAATCACTCCCATAGTAATTCATATCTGCAACACCTAAGCTAACCTAATGTTCCTCTGAACAAATACTCTGTTTTTAATCTCCTACAGTGAAACGTGTACGCCTCTAAAGAATATAAACTAATTTTGATTATCATATAAGTTTAGTAAGTGAAGCATGGACGTATTTTTCTATTGAGCAAAATATATGTGTGCATATATCCACTGCAGATAGACGTACATTTGTCAGCCTCCAAACCGATCATATTAGTACTACCTGATATATGTAAGCGTGTTGTTTCAAAACTGAACAAACCCTAATGCTGTAATAGCATATTTATATTATATATTCCTGCATTGCTCTATTATCCACTTCGCCGTAAAAACCGGATAAACGTTTAGGTTTGCGTGGTACATGATATAGTAATCCAACAATCTTCGTGTTCTTTATTTTAATTTTGTAGTCATTGAAAGACACACTTAGCATTGTATTTTCCGCAGCAATACCATTGTCTCCTTACTTTCCGCCTTTGCAGCCATGGCACACTCTGTCGGACTAGAAGGACTAGACTGTTGTGGAGATGTCCACTCGATCTCTGCAGCCTCGCTCGCCGCATAGCGGGTGTACACCAGACCCTCACCCACTGCGATGGAGTACAGGCTGCCCCTCACCGTGTTGGCTGCCGCTATGCAGCCATCGAAAAGGTACGACTGCAGCTCGCTGGGCATCCTGAACTGTGGGACAAAACAAAGCAATGGACAACTTTACTGTCAAATTATAAAATTGTTACACGTTTCTGGTTTCACCCATCATCAGTGCCTCTATAAATGAGAATATATACATATTTTTAGAAAGAATAGCTAATGTACATAAAGAAAGGATTTCCTATGAGACTTGAAAACTCCTATTGACTGACATTGAAAAGAGATGAGCACTATTTTGGTCATTTGAAATAGGTTTCTGTTTAAATACATAAAATGATTGAAGAAATTTTCAGTCTAAGCTATTGCACAAAGAAAGCGATTTGAAATTCGCTAGGCGTACACGAGAGCCGCGCCCGCACAAACGAAAATTGGGCCAGTGTAGGAATGTTGCCAGTACGACAGCTCCTTCCAGCGTTCTCAGAAACTCTCTTGAAAAACATACGCGAAGTTGATCCTACTTAAGATGATGAACAATGGTCACAACAATAGTGATTTATAAAAGAGCTCTGTAATTCACGAGGAAGTCTGTCTATGTACTGGAAAAATGAATTTAGTGAATTTTATTCGACAGAATTATATCTCTAAGTCTAAATTAGGAAAGTATAATCTTGATACCTTGGCTAATTCACACCACAGTTTCTGTGACTGTCTGCCAAAAAACGGTATGGCAAAGAAGCGATTGGTTCTGGACGCAAGTACAGCAGTATTTGGCTGGTAATAACTAGAATGGAATTTCGTGAAATGAGAGTAGATCATATTCAATGGAAAACCGTTCTGGCGGAAGCAGTTAACAAAAAATCGAATCTCAGAAGGCATAGTCTGAAAATTGGAGCAAATCTCGTAAGCGCGTGACAGAAGCGTTTTAATGCTATTGATATTGCAAGAACGGGGTGTAAAACTAATATAAATTGTTCCAAAACCCGTGGGCTTACGGTAAACCGAAATTTCAAAGTGTTTGACATTTATTGAAACTAGTGCATCCAAAAATGAGATGGCCCCATTTGCCTCACATTCCATAGAAAATTTAAAACTAGCGTACTTGATATTCTTTCTCTTTTAATACCCTGATATGGTTCTACAATCACTGTATGGAATTAAGGAGTACTTGTTACTATTCTAGTGCTTTAATGTACCATTTTGTGAAATCTATTGAAAGATTGGGCTACTTAGTGTTGCAGCATACCCCGTAGACAAATTGATATTTAGTTTCATTCGTTGTAACAAATGCAGTGTAGTCCGAATACACACCTTCACTCCCTGTATGTAGAGTCGTTATTTACAAATGACCCAGTAAACGGAGCATTCAAACAGAAAAAAATATATTTTTATGTATATTTATATATAAAGGGTAAATTTTCCTTCAGCTCTCATGAATCAATAATCGTGACGCGACCGAGCTCTAGCAGGAAAGCAGCTAAAAAATGTTCATTTTAGTAGTCTCTACGAAAAATATTTACTTAAATCATGCATTTCCTACAAAATCTTTCTGCACAAGATAACCATACGTTGCTAGCGAACATCATCATGAAGCAATATGGCTTGACGAATGCCCGACTAACTTCAAACCCATCCATTACAAGCGCTACATAAACGGCATGTTCCTGATCTTCAAAAACCCAACCGATTCAGATCTATTTCTACAATATTTAAATAGTAAACACCCAAACATAAAGTTCACCTCTTAAAACCAATCAAATAATTCCATAGCATTTTTAGACATCCTGGTCTCAAATCAGGACTCAACACTGACCAGTAGAATCAAAAGGAAGCCAACTTTTTCGGGTCTCGGAACTAGCTACGACCAATTTATAATAAATGCAATCAAAACTTTACAGTTTATGGCATACCATTTGTCTTCTTCTTACTTAGCTTTTTCAAACGAAGTAGACTTTCTTCGAACTTTCTTCAAGAATAACGGCTATCCCCACCACCTTTTGGACTATTATTGCAAGCTGTTTCTGGACAAACTAGTCTACCCCGGAATTATCACCCTTACTGTTCATAAATTAAATTTGTTCCACTCCCTCCCGTACTATAGCACAATTACCATCGCTACAGTTAACTCTCTGAAAACGTTTCTCTCTGAAGCTAACCCGGGTATAAATTTTAGTTTTTTTTAACACATTTACCATAGGATCCTATTTTAAATTTAAGGACAAAGCCCCTACACCTTTGCTGTCCGGTGTGGTTTACAGGTACAGTTGCAGAAGTTGCCAAGCTTCGTATGTGGGCAGCACCTGGCAGCATTACAAAGCCCGCATTTACCAACATTTAGGTATATCCAGTAGAACAACTTTACCACTTGCAAAACCTGCACATTCAGCTCCCTGTCTTTATGCAGAACAAACTAACCATCCCAGTAGCACGAAAGAGTTTTCCATTATCGACTTCTCCGACTCAATAGAACTCACAAATACAGATTCTCTTTACATTCATAAAACTAATCCTAGCCTCAACATAATGAACGTCAGCCGTTCCTCTCAGTACAATCCACAACTGACATTTTTTCTCCGACTGTACATCCCTTCCGCCTTCGAGGCTCCCTAGCCGTCTCGACTTCGCAAGTACTAACATTGGGACCCTCTGAAGCTTACTACGGTCATTTGCCTTGTACAATTCCCCAAGATAGCATCTCTCTCCCAGTTAGCATACTGAAATAAATTTTTAGTTTTGGACATTTATACCGTATATATCCTTGTTTTTAGTTCTGAAGATGGGCATATAGCTAAGCCCGAAATGGTAACTACATATTTGATGTCTAGAGTTTTTGTTAAGTTCACAAGATAATTGTGAAATGCATAACAGACGAATTTATGAATATACGACTTCAGAGTCGGTTTGAGAACGTGGAAAGGTGACATCAGTTAGTGGAATATGATTCACTTGGCTTTGCTGTAGCAAATGGCGTCCCTGCACACAGGTGCAGGCACACCTGATTTGCGTGCTCCATCCTCGTTTGCCGTCGTTTGCGGCCACGACTTGCAAAGAACGAAGAATAGTTTTCAACGAACGTAAACTGAGGTACCTAACGTTCTTGATCCTACCTAATGTTACTGAATGAGCGTCTGCCGTACCTAACATTACAAATCTATCAGTCCATGAAAAATTGGCGTATCTAAGCGCACGTACTCTCTCAGTACGTGAAAGTCTGGCATAACGTTAGCCCGGTACTTTTTCATGACCACTCATAATTCTAGCAGAGGTTTCTTATGCATAATGAACTTTAAAGCATGGAAAAAGGGTAGAAAGTGAACTAATTTTCTGATATGAATATTTATCATCGATGTTAGCAATGATGATAATAGTAATGATAACTTTGCGAAAAAATATTTAATAAACTAATAATAGCAATTCCGACGAAAATGACATAGCTAAGGCAAAACACAAAAAGACCTCAAAAGTTTATCATTTGGGCCTTTTTATAGTTTTAACAGCATGTATTTTCAAAGTTCATGTAGATATATTCATAACTTTTTGGGGTTACGTATAAATTATAAAAAAAACACAGAGAAAACATACAAACGAAGAAACGGTTTGTCACAAAATACTGATCATTTGCGCTTCTTGGAAAATTTCTAACATACTCTGAAATCGTTGTGAAGATCCATTAGTAACTTTTGAGTTAGGCTGCCAAATGAAAACAGGCAGATTAACATACGATTAAACAAATGTTCATAAAAAAGTTAAGCGTACTTTCCTCAAGTTGTTCTTATTAATCATTTTGATTTTAATGAAGATCTGTCCATATATATTTTATTTATCTTGGTGGCAGACAGTGAGTGAAGCAGGCCCTTTAGTCGACAAACACCTCCTTGACGGAGGTAATGATATCAGCAGTGCTCTGGGAGTGTGTTCCTCAGCAAAATATTGCGACGTTACTAATTATTGAAGTAGTCCTGAACCACATAATGCTCTTTGATCACCATAAAAATCGGGTCAACTATTCTTTGCAGCAGAGTTAGTAGTTCCTGCAAATTTTGTGAAGATCACCCCTTTGAACTTTTTCTCAATTATGTTCCTGCAAAGAAAGAGACAAACAATGCAGCAAACAACCAATTGGACAAATAGATCATCATGAAAATTTGGTCATCTGCGCCTCTCGACAATGCTCAGAACATCTGGGACTTCTATGAAAACTCTTCTTTGAATTTTCGGTTCAGTTTTGACAAACTAAAAAGAAAACATGGAGACACACAGCCAAAGGGACGGACCAACAGATCAACGCAAAAAGTTGCGATCAACATTTTTAAATATTTTGTGCACATTTCATGGAGACCAGGGCATAACTCTCCGAATTTTTCTTCCGACAAACACAGAAAGTAACAGAGAGCCGAACAGTTAAATGAGAAGCAAATCATCACTAAAATGTGGTAATTTAGTTCTCGCTTTACTTTCAATAGTACATGAAAATTTCATGAAAGTCCGTTCGTAACTTTTTGAGTTGCTGGGCAAGGACAAACAAAGAAAAGCAAACGAACAGTAGACAATTACTAGCAAAACATAACAATATGTTCCTCCTCACTTAAGAAACAATCCCCGTAAGTTACAAAAAGATCCATCCATAACTTGTTCAGTAGTGCTTGTGTCAGACAAAGAGGTAAACTAAACTCCGACAAATAACTAAGCTCCTTGGCGGAGGTAATGCAAACTACTAAAAACAGGAAAATTAAATTTATAATAAGTTCGATGATGATGATAATAATACATCAAATTTCGATATTATTAATATAACAAAAGCAGTAATAACAATAATAATTATCGGAAGGATATCACGACCCGAACTGGATCGGTTGAGCGATGTTCAGCTCTACACTCTGGTGCCGGGTCACATCCCGCGACCTAAGGCTCAGAGCACTTTGCGAATGATGTGCACTGTTCCAAGCAGAGGGCTCTTCTGGAGGGTTCCTGGATGGAGATGGCCGCACCTCAGCTAACGCAGGGCAGTCATGAGATTCTTGGACATTGCCCCCAGAGCTCCTATGACCACTGGACCGACGTCCACCTTCATCTGCCACAGTCTCTGGAGTTCGATGGCAAGGTCACGGTACTTTTCCTTCTTCTCCGCTTCCTTGTTCACGATTCTGGAGTCGGAGGGGATTAAAATATCGATTAGTTTGGCCGACTTCTCCTGTTTTTCTTTCACGACGATGTCCGGTCGGTTGGCTTGAAGTACACAATCAGTTTCCATCGTCTTGTCCCATTAGAACTGCACGGCTTCGTTTTCAACCACGGGCGCGAGCTCGTGCTCGTACCACCTCTCACTGACCGGGAAGATATGGATCCGCAGGAGGGTCCAGTGAAGGCGTCGAGAAACTTTATCGTGTCTGCGCCTGTCCTTTTGCGGTAGCACTCCGCATTCGCTTATCGAGTGGTTGCTGGATTCATCCGAGCTCCTGCAAATTCTACAGGTACTAGGGACGTTTCTTTTGTCGATCTTGTTTTGGATATACCTGGTTCTGAGGTCTTGCTCTTGAGCTGCCAGGATGGTGCCTTCTGTTTCCCGTTTCAGCTCACCCATCAGAAGCCAGTTCCAAGAGTCTGGTTCGATTTTGTCTTGAACAGGTTCCAGGTACTGGCCGGGTATCTTCATGCTCTTCCACTTCTTAATTCGATCGAGGCGTCGTCGCTGCTTGAATTGGTCAGCCGTTTTGGACTCTTTCAGCAACTTCACCTCGACTAAGCAGCGCGCCCATGGGTCGTCGCTCTCTCTGAAGTGTAGGGAGAGAGCGCGTTTTTTCGCTTCGACGCAATCCTCGACGCTGATGAGGCCACGGCCCCCCTCTTTTCTATTAATGTAAAGTCTGCCTGCGCACGATCTTGGGTGCAGCGCTCGATAGATGGTTATGAGCTTCCTTCCTACGTCTTGATGGTCTTGATAGTGTTGCCCCATTGAGGTGTGATTTCAGGATGAGCCGGAGTCGGGTGAGGTGCTCCTTCAGAATGGAATCTTTCATCATTCTGTGGAGAAATTGTGTTATACTTCATGACACCCAGGTACTTGTAACCTATCTCCTCGATATCCTTGATCGTACCTTCTTCGATGGTGATTCCCTCGGACACAGTAACCTCTCCCCTTTCGATGTTAAGGACTCCGAAAGGGTCCGCATTTGCTATCACCAAACGGTATCTTGATGTCATGGGAGTACTGATGTTACTATGTTGAAGAGCTGCTCTACTTGGTCCTTTGATTTGGCGTAGAGCTTTAGATCGCCCATGTGAAGCAGGTGGTTGTGCTTCATGGTACGACTGTAATTGTAGCCCTGACCAGCCTTGTTCAGGATCTCGGAGAGGGCGATCATGGTCAAGACAAATAGCAGTGGAGACAGGGGGTCGCCTGGAAGATGCCCCGCTTGATGCTCACCTCGCCGGGGTGTTCATTGACGCTTGTGAGCTGGGTCTTCCGGTTGGGCATGGTCGTCGCGGTCAGATGGCGGATGTTGCCAGCGATGCCGTAGATTTCCAGGCCTTCCAGGATTAAGAAGTAAGGGACCATGTCGAAGGCTTTTTTGTAGTCAACCCAAGCCATGTTTAGGTCTTTCTTTTTTGCTCCTGGCGTTTTTCGTGAGGAGCTTGTCGACGAGCAAACGGTCCTTCGTTTCCCAGGTGTTCTTGCGGCATCCTTTCTGTTCGTCGGGTAGGAGGTTCTTTGAGTCTAGGTGCTGGTAGACTCGCTCGTAGATAATGCCCGTCAGCACCTTCAACATGAGCGCGAGGCACGTTATAGGGCGGAAGTTGCTAACCTCCGTGCCCTTAGCAGTATTATTATCATTATCATTATTACTATTATCAATATGGCTTTATATTAGATATTGAAGAATGCGATGAGAAGCACAAAGAAGAAATTCGGTTACCCACGACGTACGTTTCGCTGTCCTCAGCTCATCCACCTGATGAGCTGAGGACAGCGAAACGTACGTCGTGGGTCCGAATTTTTTTTTTTTTTTTGTGCTTTTCATCGCATTCTTCAATGTTATTATTATTAACTTGAAGATTTCACGGCCCAATTGTGGATCGGGGTTGAGCGATGTTTAGCTGTAGCGATCTACGCGCTAGCGCCGGGTTGCATCTGCAACCTAAAGCTCAGAGCACTTTGCGACTGATCGATGTGCGCTGTTTCAAGCTGAGCGCTATTCTGGAGGTTTCCTGGATGGAGGTGGCCGCGTTTTAGCTCTCGCAGGGCAGTCTTGAGATTCTTGGACATTGCCCCAAGAGCGCCGATGACCACTGGGGCGACGTTCACATTCATCTGCCACAGTCGCTGAAGTTCGATGGCAAACTCACTGTACTTTTCCTTCTTCTCCGTTTCTTTGTCCACGACTGTGGAGTCGAAGGGGATTGAAACGCCGATTAGTCTGGCCGACTTCTCCTGTTTGTCTATTACGACGATGTCCGGTCGGTTGGCGTGAAGTACTCGGTCAGTTTCCATCGTTATTATAGTTATTATATTATGTTAATAATAATAATAATAATAATTATAACTAGGGCTCTCAACACAATCTGATCATTCATGTCTTTTAATTAACATCGCAAATAATTCCTGAGAATTTCATACATAAAGAACTGTTCATAACTTTTGAATTATTTTGCAAATAAACGTTACAGCAAACGCAAAGACCAACGAACGAACGAATAAACATTTTATCAAAAATTTAGCCACTCACTCTTCGTAATAGGAAGGAACGACTCCCATGCAACAATCTTTCCTATCTTGTAAAGATACTCCCACACTTTCCGTTTGTAATAGTGGAGACAGTATGCAGTATGCCAGGATACATAATCAAGTTTGAAGAAATTGCCACGCTATAAATATGGGAAAAGGGTACCGATTGTGCAAGTTAATTAAGTTTTTATTAAAGGGTAGAACTCTTATTATATACGCTTTTCTAGCTCGGCCACAATGGAGAACTTCGACTGCTTGAAAGCTGCTCGTTTTAAAATGTTTTAGACGCAGTCCTAATCATTTTCGATTGAAGTCCCATACTGCTAAGATCAGTACTAATGAAACCTATGTATACTATTTGCTACTCACTTCGGGAGTTTGTTAGACCATTGGCTCGAAAGCGAATCTAGAAATAATGCCTGTGAATCTCGAAGAGAGTTTGATTTGAAAGATCATTTCTATCATCTCATATTCCTGATGTGAGAATTTTTGTTTAGAAGCATGATTCCAAACGGTTGAAGCCAGGTCTAAGCTTGCCAACACTTTTGCTACTGCTAGGAATTCGTGTCCACTAAAAAAGAAAGTTAATAAATCTGCATGGGAAAAGAATAAAGCTTCACCTGCTGAATTAGATGAGTCAAATAAACCGTTGTCTGCTAATAAAGATGAGTCAACGTCAAGTTCTTCTAAATAAACGTTCTGCTTGAGGATTGCCCAGACATAGGAAGAGTCTATGCTCTCAGCATCCGAAGCCCGTTCGCAAGCATAAGGGATAGAGTACTCGGAATTGCCATGAACAGAAAATTTGAACCATAATGGAGAAAACAGTAAAATTTTGAGAGACACGTTTTTTGCTCATGCATAGTCTC
This sequence comes from Parhyale hawaiensis, assembly GCA_001587735.2. Taxonomy (NCBI): domain Eukaryota; kingdom Metazoa; phylum Arthropoda; class Malacostraca; order Amphipoda; family Hyalidae; genus Parhyale; species Parhyale hawaiensis. The sequence continues at coordinate 24,346,536 of LQNS02276883.1, read as the reverse complement.
GGAAGAAAACTTAGCTCCCATCACTGTTCCTGTTTGGAACCTAGGTGGTATCATACTACTTTGGCCGAAAATTTGATTTCCTTCTTTTCTCTGTCATATAGAGTACTATTTCTTTAGTGGATAGACTGAAGCGGCCAAAGCACCGCTCAAAACTTTTTTATTGTTTATTAGTAATTTTTAAGGAGCTTCCCTGCCTCAAAGCAATGTTAATGCGATTCAACTATATCAGCCAATTCGAAAGTGGCTCGTCTCTTAATTGACCTTCCGGTGGTGGCCTTAATAGTCTCTTCTTCGAAGTTTAAAGAATTGCAACAAACTTGTTCTACCCCTACAAAGGTCAGAAGTAAAGTAGACACGCCTAGTATTTATAAAACGTTGGCTGGCTGAACACGGATAAATATCTTGCAAATGAATCTCAACAATCCGTTCTTTTGAAGTAAATTCAAAGTTACTTGTTGTGCCTTTAGATTGCTGAGCTAAAATTCTTGAGAGTGTGTTTGATTCTATATATGCAGGTCATTTTTCCCAAATAGGACTCAACGGAAAGTATTTGAAAAATTTATTGGCCTGGATCTGCCATAGATATTGTTTGTTATTGTAGGTTGTGCGATGCTTGTCAAAAAACTAGTGCAAAGGTAGAGTTGCGCCCGCCCCCTTTTGTACGAAGCCTGTTATTTCTTAGCCATTCTAACGGGCCGCAATAGACCTGATAGGAGAATTAATCTTTTCTTCAGAGGGCCACCGCCATTATCTTAACTATTTTGGTGAAGCCGTTGACTAGCCAGAGGCAGTACCACTAATGAGAATCGACACAGTTACCATCTCAGAAGCAATGATGACTGTATTCCCAATTAAGGTTAGGTTTGCCAAAGGGAATTCTAAATAACAGAGGTGGTTAGATGACTTCAGATTTGTTTGGAAAATTTACGAACTGTTATGTCTTGAACCTACTTTTACTACGCCTTGTTGTAGATAGACCCCACCGAAAGAGTGACACAGATTCACCCCTACCGCACTGTTCGCAACTAGAGATCCCCAAGTAATTCTACGTAATTTCACTTTTGAACTACTATTTTGTAGATGAGTGAAGGGCCTCTTTCTATCCTCTCAGAATTTCGGGCGGATTGCTGCAGTACTACTGACAAAGTTAGGTCTTCGTATAACGTGCCATAGACTAACGTAAGGAGTTAAACAACTAAAATTACTGAAGAGAAAGTGAAGAGCTGTGCCTCCCGTTACAAAACAGATTTTGATTAGCGTAGCAAAGTTCGTTCGCTGAAGTCTGGCGATGTAGGTTCAGTGCTGCTATTTCCCAGCAGTACAACTCTTCAACCTCTCTTTTGGGGAGCATGCAAACCTGCCGAGCATCTGAAAGGCTACCAACATTATATCTATCCTATGTCAGGTAAACTACCCTCAGATAGTAAACCTTACAATCCAATGTCCCTTCTCAGTCCAGCGCTCAAGATCCCAGAACGCTTGATAATGCATTGACAAGGGCCTTAGCGTGTCTTAGAAAGGAGATATTGATGGCGTAGCTATTAAAACTTTAGCGCGTAGACCTGCTAAAATCCTACGTAGGTAGGCTTGAAAATGCAAAAGCCTACAAACCTTAGTTCATTCAAAGAGTGGGAACCTCGGATGTTAAAGCATGCGGGCTAGACGAACCTTAGTTCATTCAAATAGTGGAAACTTCAGATGTTAAAGCATGCGGGCTAGACGAGCAAGATGGTACTACTTGTGTCGCAAAAGACTACTAGTTTACCATCTATTAATCAAGATCTAAAATCGGAACAAAAATAAAAGTCGAACAAGCTCCTGCAATCTCCGATTTCCCTCTCCGATTCCCTAGCTCTTAATACAGAATTTGATGAGAAAGTAGGCAATATATGTGCGTAATGAGAATTTTTGAGAGTAGTTCTTCTTCCTCTTTTCGTCCACCTGCTGTAATGATGTGCAAAAAGGACCCTTCATTAGTTTCCTACACACTCGCTGAATTTACCGTGGATGTTAAGATCAAGTGTGTTGATTTTAATTACAATGGAATTATCATCGAAAAAAAAATATCGAAAGTACTCGAGCGAGTACAACTACAAAAATAGGACGCGCGATTCATGCCGAAATACGTGAGTAGAACAGGAAGCTTTGTGAAGGTTTAGAGGACTTGCTTTCCCCAGCAGCAAGTACGAGCTTCTAAAAATATCGCTGGTATATCTATCCACACGCAGGATTCTAGCAAGTCTGTAGGGCATGACGACCACGTTTAATATGACGCTTTTTTCTGGTCTGAATGAAATAATAAGTCTGTTTTCTCTTCTATGACTAAGGATAGTTAAATTCTGTGTCAGAGTTTTCTTATTTTATAAATTGAGTGTAATAATGAATAACGTTCTCGAGCCTATCAAAAATAACACTTTAATTTTTTAATGCTGGACAAGGTACCCTTTAAGTGACTACTTATATATTATTCAAATAGAAATAACAGCAATTCTAAGAGTATGCTGCACTGGAAAACTCGAACTTTGCCTCTCTAGATTAAATTTTTAATTTTCTCTCATTGGTAGCAGCTATTATATAGAAGATGAGTCTACTGAAGGGAGCTAGCAGAGCATTCAAGCGTTCCATAGCATGATCTCTAGTGGGAAAGACGCAAGGTGTGTGCTTAAATCTTCGTAACATGTGCTGATATTTATTTAGTTGCTGAATTTAATTATTAGCAAATATTCATCGTTTTCAAAGTTACTACAATTGTTGATCAAAATGTGACACATGGGGGATAACAAAATGGCGTTTGCAACAGCGTTCCAGGTATGCGCTCAATGCTCAGGTGCAGCTGCACTTGTTGAGCACAGACTAAGAATGATCGTCCTGTCCCCTCCCGAAATGTACTGCGTCATGGGAGACATGTTCCTCACCTAACCTATCCATATTTGCATAAGAGCCCAAATTCAACATTTTCGGGGTTTTGGTTTTCTGAGCTTTCTGAAAAAAAGACAGGTCTTGCCTACCTAACCTCGCCCAAATTTTTTAACATTTGGGTAAATACCCAACTTCCTGGATCTATGCAATTTCGAACCTACGTTTCTAACCCAACTTAACCCAAAATTTGGAAGGGGGTGTACCCGAAATGAGGATTTCTGGTGCGAGTGAGGTATCCTAAGCGCTTTGCTCTTTCAGTCAGAAAATGTCTGGCTTCTTGGAAAGTTTGTGCGGATGGGTGATTAAGAACACTGAAAATTTAGTCGCCAAATTTTGAGGTAGAAAGAAGCGGGGAGATGATAGTGATGATTGTTAGATAGTTGTTACAGCTCGAGAAAAATCTCCTACGTTCGGAGGTACAAATCTGGTAAAAAGGACATGAATCTGTAGACCGGCTTAAGTCTCATAACGTAGTGCATGAAACCGTGCATGAAGAATTCGTTATTGTTGAAGATATTGATAATAGGGATCTGATTTCTTTTATTATCAGGTGAATGCATTATGGATAAAACATACGAGCTATTCACAGACGTATAAACAGATTTTCTTTAACAAAATTTAGCATAAAACGGTGGCGTTTGAAATGAAAATTTCCAGCTGGAAAAGTATTTATAGTATTTTATTTTTGTTGATTTCGCGTCTATATATTTATTAGTTTTCTTTTTTTTACATTTCATTGCAATCAGTTTATTACGTTTCATTATAACGTCCTATAACGACTTACACGGTAATCTTTAAATTTTGCTTGAAACAGCTGGTGAAACATTGCTTCTATCATTTAATCTGGATGTTCATTGTAGGCTTTCACTCACTGAATAACAGCTGCATGCTTCTCAGCCTCTAAACGAATTGAAGGTACATTGAACCTGTTATTTCGTGTATTATGTTCATTATTAGAGAATAGGGGAAGTAAATTAGACTCAAAATAATGCATCTTACCAGTCATTCCCAAACGCAAAAATTTGAGAAAAGAAAAACTTATGAAATTCTCTAAATTTCAACAACCTGAGCCTATAGTCAAGGGTGCGGCACAGAAACTTGCAGATATAAAATGTTAATATAAACGAAAAGAATACAGATATGTTCTATAATTCGTTTCACTTCTCATCTTACATTTTCTGATTTCATTAATTAAACGGTTTAGAAAATGAAATTGGCCAAGTGACGGCCTCTATTGTCAATGCACTGGGTTACCTGATTCTTGGTTTTGTTCAACTCTTGCCAGCATCTTCCTGAAATGCGATCTTCCGTGGCCTGCGCACTCGCCTGATTTAGCTCCATGTGAGTTTTTATGGGGTTACCTCAATCCGTCGTCTATACTGATCGCCCACGGACCCTACTTCATCTAAAGGGCAGCATTTGCCAAGCCATCGCCGACATACCCGTCGATATGGTCGTAAGAGTTGAACGGTACCAAGAATCAGGGTAGTTCAGTGCAATGACAATGGAGGCCGTCATATGGCCGACATCATCTTTAAAACCGTTTAATAAATCAATTCAAAGAGCGTATGATGAGATGCAGAGCGAATTATAACAATATCCCTACTATTTTTGTTTTTATAAATGTTTTAAATCAGCAAGTTTCTGTGCCGCATCCATTTCATATCGTCAGTGCTAGTTTTAACTCAGAACTGCTTTCACTGGAAAATTCACTCAAGGAATTCATGACGTATTTTTCAAATATTTTGCGATATAACACGGCAATATTTTTTTTACCCTTATATGTTAACTGCATTATTTCTACCACCTCTCAGCTCGGTATCGACCCCTCTGAGAACCATGCTAATTACATCCAAGATAAACGAGATAGCTGTCCCTGAACACCTGCGTCGTAAGTACCAAGGTTTTTAGGGTGGCAAAGCTAGTCCCTGGACTTCGTATATTCCATGCAAGACAAAAATGAGGAATGTTATCTAGTATTTGGCGTGCTTTAAGCATTAAAAATATATCATTAGTGGAATGAAGCAAATATAATTCGCAGAGCCGTTGAAAAGTTGCCACAGTTAGTGAAAAAATTCAAAAAGCTCCTCTCAAAGCTTTGTATGTCCCATGCATGGACCATCTAAACAGTCTACGCACAGTACGGTATGCTTTGGACTAGGCAGAAAAAGAAGCGTGCAACTGGTGTAAGCTTCCAATCAAAACTTCATGATAAACAATTAAGTCTATTTTTCAGTCGTTCATTTCACCTTCATTATTCATGCCCTTTCTATAAATTAATTGGATTATCTCTTTTACGTTTCGCTCCACTTAATGAAAGTTTTCGAATGAGGCCCAAATCTACTAGTGGGTTTTTCAATAGCTATCACGTTCGTAAAAAGCTACGATGTGTATCAAAAATTCATCCAAGCAAACTATCTTTTCTGCATTAATATAAAACAGAGCATTGATTAATGTACAAGCACGATATTTCGTCTCCAGTAATGATTTTGTAAAGAAATTGTTGCTTGTCTCCAAGAGTTGAGCCTTGACCAACAAGTTAATGAGCGGAAGTTGGGCTCGTTGATTTTTGTTGCTATCACATGAAGCATGTAGAACCCAAGATAAATATGTAGTTCTGCACCTTTCCCATCGAGTCAAGATGCTTCTGCACCGCAGTGTGAGGGCACTCCATTAGATGCGCCAGCTCTCATGTCGTTTCATGGCGGTTTTCATTAACAAGAGGATTTAATTGTTCCTCATGGATTTCAACTGGACCACCACTACGAGGTGAGTCTTTAAAGTCATTTCCATTTTTATACTTGGCATACCAATAACGAAAGCGTTTTTTCAGCTATGACACCCTCTCTATATATGCACACTGCAATTAACGTGAGGAGCTCTTGGGGCTTTAAAATCTTGGTTGAAAGCACAAAGAAAGATAACGATATTATTCGTTTTTCTCTACCTGACATCCTAATTTGGCGGGCTGAACATGAACAGAAACTCAATAAGAATAGTAGAAAACCAGACAACAGATGTTTTCAAAATATAATTTATAATAAAAAGTTTCCCAAAGAAATAAGGTTTCTACCCAAATACATCGCAGCAATACAAGAATATAGCAGACAATTTATTAAGCAAACACAAAAACACTGTGTATTAACATAGTTATAAAACCCTATAGGAATTAAGCTCGCTATGACTCACTGTGACGTATACCTGGCTAACAAAACCCAACGTTCTAATTTCAGACAAAAAAAGAAATTATACGAAATTTTTACTTTAAAACTATTACTAAAGGTTAGACCCTTTACGAGCAAGAAGCTCAAGTGACGGGGTAATCTGTTCAACAGTTCTCTTCCGACCAAGTCATATTACTTGAGTTTTAGAATGTCAGTGTAGACACTATTGACAATCTTGTGATTAGTATTTACAACAGCTTTAATTAGAGCGGGAAAAATCGTCGTTTTGTTTCTGTCGTTTTCAATTTCCTGATCATTTTTTAATAAGACGAAACTTGGTAATTTTTCTGAAGTCCAGAAAAAGCCACCAGTGCTAATTAGGCACAAATTTCTACTGCTTTTTATTCATCATTTACATGTTGGTAAATTTACACTCGTCCTCAACAGTTACTGTGCTAAAATGAAGCTTTTTTCAACTCTCATGCTCAACAATGTGGTAAATTTCGCATGCATCGTAAAAATTTCCAATGGTTACTGACCATTCACAAGGAAATAACTCAGTCAGTTTCTCTTTTTTTTTTCTCTCTCAGAAATTATACACTTAAAGATTTATTAATTCATCATGCAGCCTGATTGTCTTCTAGACTTAACCCTTTGCCTCCTGACGGCATCGTCAGATGCCACTCTCTATTTTTCCCTTATACAAAAGCTATACATCCTGTGAATTACCCACGACACTGACGGCATCTGTAGTAGCTGATGCAAAAAAAAGACTGTTTTTTTTTTGCAAGTAAAACTAATTTTTTTCTCAAATATGTGTTTAACTAACCTATTTTTCATAAATTTAACAAAAAAAGTGAAAAAAATGTTATCTGAATTTCAGGAGGCAAAGGGTAAGTTAATTCAATTGAACAGTCACGGATAATGTACGAACATTTGAAGATTGTGAAAAAAAACTCCTCCATATTTTGTAGCAGTATATTCCGAAATATTTTCTTTGACACTTCGTTCACAAATATCTGTAGTATCGGTTGGATGAAATATTGATGTTATTGTCTTATTCAGGAAGTATATGCAAAATATACACGATGAGAGGTGTGAGCATCCGACCGAGCTCTCGGCCTGCGCATATAACAATATATGTACATATTACTTCACCAAAACCCCCGCCGTCTTTTGGGCTTCCTCATTTTTCCCCTATCTAATACTGAAAAAAAAAAAATTCCAAGCTACCCAAGTTTTTTTTTCGCCTTTTGAAATCTAAATTTTCTCCTATCTTATTAGTTCTAATTTTCCCCTATCTAATACTGAAGAAAAAGATTGCAAGGTACCGTACCCAACTTTTTTTTTCGCCTGAAGAAAAAGTTTGCAAGGTGCCCCACTTTTTTTTACATTTTGAAATCTGAATTTTCTCCTATCTGATTCCCATAGAGCGTGACAGGAAAGATATAAATAAACAAAAACACGACGTGAATCTACTATATAATAATTCACGTCGTGTTTTTATTTATTTATTTATTTATTTATATATTTATATCTTTCCTGTCACGCTCTATGGGAATAAGATAGGAGAAAATTC
>LQNS02276883.1:24313498-24329928 GCA_001587735.2 Parhyale hawaiensis | reverse complement strand
ATAACTCGTTGTTAGCCACCCCGCTGGTCACGGACTGCAGCATCACCTCTGCACAAGATGGGCGGCGTGCGTAACGTCGCCTGGACCTCGTCCGAAGTATCATCAAAGGTATCAAAGGTAAGGTAGGTAGTAGTTATTGGGAATTCAAATAAAATCTTCCTTGTTAGACTTTGAACGCATGTCTAGCCAAGGTACCCTAATAATAAATGGATTTTTGTATCGCACAGTCAACAGCTGTGATCGTGCAGAAATGATTACCCTTCTTTTTTCTTCATGGAAGCCCAGGCTCACCGTATTTATTGAGCAAGTAATAGGTATGAACAAATTAACATTGTTTGCTATCTATCTCTCCACCTGCCGTCATAGGGGTGGGCGGGGCTTAACACGCTACCCGCACGTGAATTAACCTGTTACGTTACTCAGCCATGATGCAAACTATACTCCTACCACCTAATACAGCTAATGTTAGTAAATAACGCAGTCTTATTTTAGCAAATTTAAGGCTTTACCATCCTGTTGTTAGATATTCTTATGAATGTTTTTTTTTTTCAACTTAGCAGCCCTTCATAATACAGAAGACTCATACTGAGGCTCTAATTTCCTTTGATATTCTTTTACTAAGAACTTTTGAACGCTACTCACGATAATAGTACTAGTGCGGCAGCTGTCATTAATGTGTCAGGAAAAAAATGCATTCACGCTTCTTCTTCCTATAGTAATTTCTGTTCGGTTTCAATGCCTTTATAGCACTGTGAATAGCGAATGTAGGAAGTAAATTGGCAGAGTTTGCAGCAATACAGTTGTCAACTTGGTGTTGTTCTAATTTATTGGGATTTACTATCCCTAAGACTCTAAGATTTAATATTTTCCATTATAGATATGCTAAACGTTCATAAAAGTGTCGAAGAATTGCAGTAAAATGGGAATTGCAGAATTGCATCGCTCGGGGGAGTCGCTGAAGGCTTCAGACATTGTACGAGTGGCTTGTAATGCTCCACGGACTGTTTATCTCATCATGTCGAGTTTGATACAAGGGACTCACAAAGACTCACAGTCCTGAAAGTGGTAGGAAATGCAAAAAAAAAATGCTGTTGAAAAAGCTCCATAGAGGCAGACTCAATCAAGCGATGGCTCAAATGGTAGTAAAATGAAAAGTTAACGAAATGCAGTTTGGCATGACGTCCTACTGTAGGAGGCATACTGTAACATCCTTATAGCAAAATCTCAACCCATCGTGAGGAGAGATGCTTCTTGCTTATCAGTCACGTGATGCATAGTGGAGATCATGCTAAACATATTTGTGGATGAGAAGAAATCGACGGCGAAGGATCGCACGTTGATAGAGTAAAATACTGCTAACTAAATACAGGAATAAATAAAATTAATTTTTTTCTGCTTCCTGTAGTTTTAAATAGTAAAAATTTGAGCTTGAACGGCACGATGTAATTCTTCAATTTTATTCTGCGGCTAGGCTCCTGTAAAAAATATTGCATATAAATACCTAAGATATATGTATATATATATATACAGTTTACTCGTCTTTATTAAGCAATGATCATTGATCACTGATCAATGTTTTTGATACGAGCAGGACCTATTGTCATGGGTCGAGGGATCTGGAGAGGCGGGAACCATCTACTTCAGTTTGGGTTCAGCGGTTAAACCACAGGACTTACCTGAGAAGTGAGTTTCACCTTTTGTTTCCATGTTTAATTTTACGTACTCACAAATTGTACTGTAAACCATGAGACAGCCACCGCTGAAGACTTCCAGAATTTAAGTGACATACGTACAACTGCCTGAACAACATCAAATTTCTGGAAAATGTCAAACCTATTCATTGGTCATTGAAATATATGTGCCTAGGACAACTTGGTCTTGTGAACTGCTAACTGCACGAATGTAGTAACCCAATTTATAATCACTCAATTCCTTCTGGAAAAGGACTCAGGCTACAACTCTCGTGAGTTTAACGTGCAGTTATACCTTGCCTATTTTCTGCCTGATTGTGTTATTTTGCAAGAAAGGTAGTTTTGCTCATTGCATTCCTGGGGAGAAACAAAAGCTTTCGTAGTGAGGATAGCACGACTAATTTAAAATGCGATCAAATGCTTTTATTAAAAACATACCTCCGCATTCCATCTGCCTCTATGTTCATTATTTCCAAAAGGTTGTCAAGGAATAAGGAGCCAATTTTTATAATTAAATATTATTTTTAAGCAAGGTATGAATGTTATCTATTCGTCTGACAACAGGTAATTCTCCAACAGTATTCCTATCACCCCAGAAAGTAAAAATGTTACCTTGAGTTACCTTGAGAGTCTTCGGAAGAAGTCCAGGTGACGTTGCTCACATCATCTCACGTGTGTGGAGTCACTCTGCTGGGTGCCTTCTGTGGTGCCGCAGTTTGCAACCAAAGAGATAGCTAGCAGAGAATTACATCCACAGTGCACGTAACCGCTGACCACTGGTTTATCTGGTATTCTTTTTAAATGTGAATCCAGCAAATTTTTGAACTGTACAGTTTTGATATTAGTGGCGTTTCGAATATGCCGAGGCATTTTGTTAAACAATCTTGCTCCTCGTACAGCGAAGCTATTAGAATATTTGGTGGCCACATCTTTTCCACCATCTCTGCTTGGGATACGGATATCACAGGTCCTTCCAGTTCTTTCCGAGTGTCTGGCGACAATCCGCTCATTCATATTGACAGTGATACGATCCAGAATTTTCCAAACATATATGATTGTAGAGCTGCAGGAGATTCGTTTGGAGCATCTTCGAATGCGTATCATTGCGCAGCCATACTAGTAAAAAGGAATAGCTTTTAATATGTCACTTGAATTAATATGATACCATAGAAACTAATCATCCATTTTTCATTTGGGTACTTTATTTTCCCTTTCACTGCGGAAAAGTTTCCTATGTAATATTTGGCTGTGAAGTACCTACGGATAATTCCATTAAACTTGATCTATTACAAATTGGACCACAAAACTCGAACCCAAGCAATGACTGTTAATGGCTTTCCAGATATAAGATAGTTTTAGATTTCTTAAGCATTGGTATGCCGCTTGTGGATAAGAGGAAAAGTTGCAAAAGAAAAAATATCATCGTTATACCATCATCAGTTAAAAGTATTAGTGCTACATAAAATTGGAAATTACCCATCCGCTACTGAGTAAAGATTCGATTTTTGTGCCTCGCCCCCTTCCTGGTTTCTCATAGGTTTATCTTAATTTCCAAAAGCCAATATTTGGCAATACTTTTTGGCAGGCCATAGAAATATGTTGTCCTGATTTTTTTTTTCAGGTACCGGAAAATTTTTGTGAAGGTGTTTGGCAATCTGTCGCAACGCGTTATTTGGAAATGGCATGAGGAGACTATGAAAGATCTGCCGCCTAACGTGAAGCTGGCAAAATGGCTTCCCCAGCAAGATATCTTAGGTATGTTTATCATTACCTGCGCCAAGGATTAGATTCAAATGGATAGTTGGTAATAGACGGACCAATAGGCGCATTTTCAGAGAGCAGGCGGGACTCAAGTGCACTTGCCCTCAACGAACTTTTGTCATCATTGCAAAATCATTTAGATACCTGAGAAAGAGAACAAGCATAAACTCAGCCAAAGAGTTCATCGTGCAAGCACTATTAATTACTGCAAGTCCATTGAGCACAGAGACGTTAAGTTACCTGGAGCATGAAAGATAATAGATTAGGGTGTCCTCTGAAGTTTTGGGCGTTGCGAGTTGGTGACTCCCGGGGAGGAGTACGTAGTTGTAGAAAGTGTTGCTCCTATTGTTTGTCAAGACGATTTTTAAGCGCATTGACTGTCTCTGCATCGACAACTTTCAAGCGAAGTCTATTCCATATATTCACTATTAGAGGGAAAATTGCTGGCTTAGAGAAGTTCTTCGATCTTGAGATTTTAGCCATTGTTTCAGAGGCGATCATCAACGTCTCATACTAAAAGTCTCGTTGTAGACTTCTTAGTGAAGCAATACAAGCACTTCAATGTTTCTATTAGTTGCCCCCTGAATCGTCTTTACTCAGGAGAAACGGGTCCGGCTTCCTGTTGGAGACACTCGTATGGCTGGTTTCACAAATGAGTTATCAATTTATTCTAAGTTGGATTCTTTCCACTTCATCGATATCGTTACAATGATGTGAAGACCAGAATTGAAAAGGAAATTGTAAACGCTGGCGTACTAATGCTTTGCGCTAAGCAAAGATTATGTCCTTGGATTTGTACTCAAAATTAATGGCAATGAATCTTAGTACTCTGCTTGCCTTTGTGACACTCTTTTCAGCTTGCTGAAATGTGCCGTGGCTTGTTTATGATAGTTTTTCCCATGGCACATTGTTGCTGCTAATTCTATCCGGTTCAATTCTAATGAGGCTGAGGAGTACTTCACTCATCATCCTCCACGTTGCGGCCTATTACATGAGGCGGTCGTGGTCTTGTTGGAGGTCGACTGTATCCCTATAGCCGATGCGGCAACATGACATAATTTAGTGCGTTCTCCAAATTTACTCATTTTACTTCGGATTTTAAGATTAAGATCAATGATGAAATTTACGAAACAGAAGTGGGCCAAACACGCTACCCTGTGGAACCCCCTGTAAGATGAGACCGGCGTCCAGTCGCTCGTCTCTCCATGCAGCTTTACTCGCTGCTGCCGACCAATGAGCCACACTCGGATCCAATGTGATTAGTCTCTCTAGACACCATGAGCTTCTAATTTTCTTAAGGAGATTATTTTTTATCGGTTTGTCTATTACGCTGTTTGTCGGCCTTTTTGTTTGTCTGTCACCAAGATAACTCAAAAAGTTTGACTCATCTTCATGAAATTTAGTGCATTTTATCCAGTGCCAACTCTAGCTAGGCATACTTCTTGTATCAATCTGCATTAGGCCTACATACTGTGTGTAACGTCTAGAGGCAGATATTGATCGATTAATTGCTTGACGTTGAATTAATTGAGTTTTGTAGTAGTCGTAAGTGCTTGTAATTGTGTCGAAAGTCTTCGGTGCCATTCAGCAACACATATATAGTAAAGGAAACGATATTATCTCCGGAGACACTCACTTACGTAAGAGAAATCAAGAGTAGGCTTACAGCAGTGCCCTAACGAATTCTCTCTCAGTGTTAGAGTTACATCCATCCACATGTTATGAGACGTTTGATACGACATAGTAGCAAATCAGGTCTCATTATCAAAGTACTATAACTTCTCACATCATCAGAAAGGAAAGGTGACTGAATATCAAACAATCAAAAAATATGGGCTACGGAACTTCAATTTCAATTCAGTATCAAACGCAGGTGCAGAGCTCCAGCTGGTACTTGTCAACGCTCATTCGTAATAACACTCTGTTTCTTGGCATGTTGTTTGGCTTTGTCGTTCTGACTTGAAGCATTAGTATCAAAAATATTCGTCTACTGAACGGCAAGGGAGACGTCACTCTAAGGAAGGGGTCGGCAACCTTTTCTGAGTGAGGGTCGGATGAAACTTTTATTAGCTAACCGCGGGCCAGCATGATAAGTAAAATCCCACAAGGTGAATACTTTTCGTAAATGTAACATTCACACACCGGACAGTATGTCTCCACGACTCAGCCAGCGGGTCGTAGTGAGCGTTCACCTCATCCGTCAGCTCCTGGAACTGGCGGAGATGAAGGCTACAGAAGAGGATGGAATAACTGACGGCCTTTATTACAACGTTCATGACGTCAACGAGGCTGGCAGACTTATCTCACAGGGTGTCCTGGTGGATGATGCAGTGAATGGCTTGAGTGGTGCACCGACAGCGGAGTGGTCCCTTTCTTCTCCCCTTCCATTGCAAGGGCAGCCTCAGTCAAGACGCTCACGAGACGGGAGGCTACCAGAGAGTGGCGCTCCACACAGTTAAGCACTAACAGCATCAAAAATGTTGCTCCCAGTCGAGGTGCTACGTAACGGGACAAGCTGGGACAATTTCTCTGACACCTGAAAGTCTGATTTAACGCCACGCATCAAAATGGCCCGCTGTGCTATGTTTTTGCTGAGCCGGGCACGATGGCCTTCGCCGATTATGCGATGGCGATGGTGTGAAGACCATCACCATCGGACCATCGGATCTTACGATGGAACATCGCAAAAAATCCATCGGCGATAGCGATGGTCCGATGGAAACTGTATCAAACAATCGGCCAGGGTGCTATGCAGAAGGAATGGTCCGATGAAATGGCTGAACATTCCATCGGAGATGGCATGCGATGGGCATCGTCATCGGTTGTACTTCCGATGCCGATGAAGTAACGAAATAAGGCTAAAACTACAGAAAAATAGCCTTGCAAGTTTGAAACATTTTTTTTTTTAGTAACATTAAAACAAAGAGTGGGTTACAAAGTTTATTTGATGAATTTTCCGAAGAGGTCAGTAATGACATTTAGTATGTTTATTGGCATATTTAGGTAGAATTAAGGCATTCTAAGGCTTTTGAAGAAAAGCACTTTCATTGTAAATGCTTACCATTAGAGGTATTTTTTTGACTTTAAAGTTGCCGTTGTTTCTTGTGAAAGAATTTAAGATGCGCCATTACGGCCGGGGCGCAACATCAAAAATGAAGCCTCGTGATAGTTTTTCGGCAGCAATTCGTTGCTCTTATTCATTAAGGTGAGGCAAGTAAGGACTGGTTCTACTAATATCCTACGATAAATATGTATAAAAAACCAGCGTGAAGCTATGTTGTGGAAAAATATGGTGGCGGGCCGGATGCAGATCCGTCGCGGGCCAGACTTGGCCCGAAGGCCGGAGGTTACCCACCCCTACTGTAAGGTAAAGGGTAAAGGTAACGCCAATTTGAGGGCAGTCCCTACAGGGTAACCCGCAAGCTCTAGATCGTGCAGCAGATATACTGTAGGTCAACCGGCCCCAGAGGAGTGTACGGCTGTAGTCAACCACCAATCGGTAAAAGTTGTGGCGCCATCGACGGAAGGTTCATATGCTACGACCAGTGGCCGATTTTTCCCATTCATGGGAAAAGTGAGTAACTCTGCGGTTGCAGATATTAATTGATCAATAAGCACATCACGTTCTGAAAGAGACTGCTCTCCCGCAATGCTATTCGATCCTGTAACATTTAGTATCGTAAACTCGACACTTTAGCCTGCAGCTGCCGCTAGTGTACCAACTTTCATCAGCTTGTTTTAACTTTAAAGGTAAAGTCAACATGAGCGCACCCCCACTGGGGAAACCTATGTACACTTATTGGTTTGTAGATGTAGGCTAACGAGCGCCAGATGAGCGTACGACTGCAGTCGACTACAGTTCGTCTAGAGCCATGGTGCCAGCGATGGAAGGCTCTGTGCCACTGATCTGTTACCCCTGACCCTCCTCAATTTTGGCAAAGATCTGTAAACCCACAGCGCACACAGACCGTATGACGCCTGATCACGTCAAGCGCCGGGAAGAACTTGCTTACTGTACTTGGCTGGGAGGTTTGAACTCGTGGTCTTGGGCGTCAATGTCAGAATCTTTAGTCAGCTGCTACTCTGAGTCTAAGTTTTCAAAATGACTGATATACCTCTGCTTCCTAGCTTTGCACAGTTATTATTGTTAATTTACTCATACTGCCCAAAGTGAATTGAACATTGAGGAAGTAAAAGAGAAAGACATGCTTGAGAGTAGAACAATGATGATGACTGAAGGAAACAAGATTTCAGTTGGAGTACTGATGCTCTGTCGTCAATTACAGGTAGCACCAGCCAGTAAGAAGCATTGAATGAATCACAAAGCTCAGTTTAAGAATGATACCATCGTTTCCTATACCCACCTGGTCCAGGCCATCCGAAGGTGAAGCTCTTCATCACACACGGTGGACTGTTCAGCACGATAGAGGCGATCTACCACGCTGTTCCCCTGCTGGGCCTGCCAGTGTTCGCTGACCAGATATCCAACATGCAGAAGTCCCGTGCTGAAGGCATTGCTGAGATCATCACTTGGGATGAACTTGCTGAAGAATTGCTGAAGGACACCGTAGCCAGAATGCTCACCGATAAACGGTGAGTCTTGATCCTATATCACACAAAATGCTCGTCAGGTACAGTTATGAATACTAGCTGGACCCGTGGAAATTCCACGGTTAGTTAATGTTCTCACTTTGTAAAATGGAGCAATCCTAACCTAACTCACTGTAAATCGGCCTAATATTCATCCTCAACCTAACCCTACCCCATATCCAAGCCCCAAATCTACCATTTGTCAGAAAGTCATCCCCGTGTCTAAAGATTACAGGGCCTGAAGTAAGCACTCAAACATGGAGCGTTACAGCTATGAGTTAAGATGCAAAAAAAAAAAAAAACTATAGTAGGGATACGATTTGAGCACACCTAGGTGGGCAGTCATTACCCATTTCGCCATCACAAAGTGTGCTGAGAGCACTTCTCTGAGTGAATTTGCCAATCCGTTTGTCGTAATTCTCAGTTCAGAAATCCCGTTATTTGAAAATTCCCCCAGCACGATTCCCTCCTCCTTTTCATTTTCCCTGTTTTTGGACAATCCTCAGTATTTAAACATGTTATTAATGTTTTTAGCTAAGTACAATCCGTTATTTGAAGATCCCCCCAACACGATTCCCTCCTCTTTTCATTTTCGCTATTTTCGGACAATACTCTATATTTAAACATGCTATTAATGTTTTTAGCTAAGTACAATCAATGAGTAAGCGAACTCAAGATGGTAAAACTTTTTCTGTCAGACGTATGATATAGAGAAGCCCGTCTCTGCAATAAAATATTGAAAGCGTAAGAGGTCCTCAGTGTTTAAATGAATGATGTAGAGAACGTCCGCCTGTTATTTTTTTAATAGATTATCACATCCGCAACCTCCGTAACTTGGATATCCGCAGGTATCAAAACACACTCGACAAGCGGTCGGCCATCATGAGGGACCAGCCAATGTCCCCCCAGGAGTCTGTTGTCTACTGGACGGAGTACGTCATCCGCCACCAGGGGGCGCCGCACCTCCAGTCGCCCGTCAAAACCATGGCATGGTAAGTGATACCGTGGATTTACAATTTTATGTTGGATACGTATGCCACCAGGGGGCCCACTTCCACCGGAAATAGAAGCATCAGCATAACCTTTTAATTTGCATATCCGGTTTGCTTGTGTGTGGGCAGTTCCATAACGCGTAGCAACAACGTCTACCTCAACGCACTCGACTTTGACTAGCTCCTTCACAGAATCAAATAGCCTTCTATTTTCAAAATTCGTCTGTTAGAAAATGTCAATAAAGATATTTTAACTAACTTTTATAACCTGATTTTTAGCGAGGCATTTATTATTATCTACATAATAGGAGACTAACCCTTCTTTTAACCTCATTCTTTGAAAACATAATGTTTACGACTGACACTATCAGTTTTTTTTCAAGTTTCAAAAAACAATTCTTTCCGTCGTATTCTGAAAATTTTAATAAGTTTCTATGGATAAAGGCAAATTCTTTAATGTTTCAGGTACGAAGTGTACAATGTAGATGTGTGGCTGCTCATCGTAACGGTGGTCTGCGTAACAACTTCGCTAACTGCAATAATAATATATAAACTTATGAAGAGGTGTTGCTGTGGTGGTAGCAAAGAGAAACCTGCTGTACTCTCGAAAAAGAAACAACAGTAAACTTCAGTTTTATATTTCGAATCCACTTAACTAGTAATTATTTTTTTTATTACGAGTTTACTGTTGCTTCGGTTTCATAAAAATTTTTTACTTGTTTGTTAAAATTTTGTTACCCAATAATGTCAATAATAATACTGATTTTATGAAGTTCGATCATAGCACTTCGTTGCTGGGCTCATTGTCTATTTTCCCATGGATACGACGTCTATGTTTTTTCTGATATAGAGTCGTCCCTGTTTTAGCTTCATTTTTGAGTCATTCCAAGTTTGGATTTCATTGAGAGTCGTCCCATTTTAGATAATTTAAGCTCATCCCGATAATACTTTTGAAAGCATTAACGAAATTTTATTCTATTAATGAATTGCTGCCCATTTATACGAATATACATATGTATGGTAAGCTAGTGCATCCATCCTGAATAAAATTTCTATGTGGACACCTGTACTTTTATTAATTATCAAAATAACTATGGAAAATATATTGCAGAACCATGCACTTCTCTTGATTACCCTATGAAATTGTCCCTTCCCCCAGTCTCGTATCTCTCACCACGATTCTTTCCCCAAGAGCTTTCTTCTGCAATGCCTTCTATTCTGAAATAAACTCATTCTTCAAGTGGTTCTCTCAATTAGGATTCCAACTTGAAATATGTTAATTGGTCTGCCATTCATTGCTCCCGCCAACTTGACATTCACCACAGTGCAGAGTATCACCATCGGAGATGTAACGTACCTTACTTAACAGTCGCGACCACAACACCGACCTCGGCCGAAACCATTCTTTTCTACGACTTTCAAGAACTTTACTGACAAAATCCTTCACAGCCGAAAGAGAGGGCACCATCAAAGGTTTTTTGACCCACCGCAAATACTTTGCGGTAGTTTTATAAAGAGTAATATCTGAATCACGCACTTTATACCCCTTGCTTGAACAATAAACCGTATATTCTGTCCATATTTGAACCGCGTATCGTGTACCCTTTGTCTGAACCACACACCGTGTGACCCTTGCAAGAACCATACACTGTATGCCCCTTGTCTGGAACCATTATGTACTACCAGTCTATGAAAGCCAGAGCGTAAAGTTTTTAAGAATTACTAGAACACTCTGACAGTGCATACCTCCGCCAAACGAGGCAGCCGTAGCGAAAAATTCAAATCGGCTCTGAAACCATGATTTTTCTTTCTATCAACACCAAAATCTGATCACTTTTCCCTTTTAATGATACTAACAGTGTCTGAGATATTCTTGGAGATCCGCTCGTAACTTTTTGAGATATTGCGCTAACAAACATTTTGATAAACATTAGTCAAACACACAAACGGACCAACCTATCATCACCAAAATTTCTTCAATTGTGTCTCTTAACATGACTAACATTTCCTGAAAATTTTATACAGATTTATGCATACTTTTTTAGTCATTGCGCTAACAAACATAAAATCAAACACAGCGACAACAAACGAACGAACAGATCATCACAAGAATTTGATCATTTACTTTCAATAATAAACCCAACAACTCATGTAAATTTTATGAAAATCCGTCCCTTACTTCTTAAAGTTATGGCACTAAGAAAGAATAGGCAGACAAACTAGCAAACGGATGGACAGATCTTCATCAAAAGTTTATCATCTGTTCCTCCTAACTTACCTAATAATCCCTGTAAATTTCGTCAAAATCCATGCATAACTTTTTCGGTTATCTTGATGACAGGTAGACAGACAGAAAGACAGACGGACACAGAGACAAACCCGAGGAAAACGGAACTTCCTTGGCGGAGGTAAAGATAATTATAACAAAACACCGTGTGAAACAGGTCTGATCCATCTAATGCATATACCTTTTCATTGAATCGTACAGCGTGCGCCGCTTATCTGAGCCATGCACCCGAGACACACACTGTGTGCCAGTCTCGGGCACCTCCACAGTTTTTCGTGCAAAGTCTGCGGATTCTGCTATTATATTTCATTATCTCGTTTGCAGAAGGGCAACTTTTTTTGAGGGCCGGTATAGCTATTACTGTCTTTTGCTTCGTGCCCTCCTTACTATTTTCGATTCAACTTTGTGCCTTCTGTTTTTAATATTTTCAAGGCGTCATCGCCGGTCTGGCGAAATTTAGCTAAATAGGCATGGCTTATTTTTCTTAGGCTTCAGGCAGTTGAGTCGTTTTCAGTCTACTGAAATGGATTTCAGGCTTGAAATCTTCACACTGGGGAAACTAGAGACTTTCGAAAGCTCATTCTTGCTGCATAAAATATAATATTTAACTGTCTCCAACGCTGGCTTTCTTCGAACATCGGAAACTTTATTCAAAACGGCAATCCTACCACGTCTGTTGCTTGTCCACTGACCTTGGATTACCTCGACTCAGGGAATGGTCGATAAAGCTCCAAATTTAAGCCTTCGAGGTTTGGCATGTTGTAAACTTCAGGCAGGTGCGCTGGCTTCGACCCATTATGTTGATGAGTTTTGGGCATTGGCCTTTAATCGGTTACCCTTGAAACTTACAGAAACTGAATCTTACTCCACGAAATGGAGTTTTGAGCAAGCTCGACGTAACCTCAACACTTGTAACATGTTCCAAAGTGGGAAAGCCAAAGCTTCCGTCTGAAGTTTCAAACAAGCCAAGCCTCGAAGACTTAAACTTGGCGCGTCATCAAACATTTTTAGAGTCGAGGTCATCCAAGGTCAGTGGACTTGACCTGCATTGAGCTTCGGTGCCCAGTCGAAAGTGCTCTTTGAGCAGACAGGCAGTGGCTTCTTTAGTGCTATCTGTTTTTATTGTTGATGTTCTTTCTAGTAACACTTTCTACTTACCTGTCCTCCCATTTTTTCTTGACATGCCTCTCTAATTGTTACCTTTTTCTAGAAGTACTTTTTTTATTTCGAGTCATTTTTTTCGTGAACTACAGCTGAAAGTCCGCGAATCAACTTCAGTTTTCCACAAAAGGACAATTAAAAATAAACACCGTAAAATGCTTCACAATTTTATTTTATCCATTGCAAAGAAAGCAAGACAAAGTGCCAATTATTTATTTAGTAAGTTAATATTCATGTCTGTGTACATCACTCATTTGAGAGATTTTTCTATCACCCGACAACGAAGTAAGAGAGGTCATAATGTTTTCGTTGAAGATGTAAGTAAATATATAAATATATATATTTGTATATCTGTCCACCCAAACAGTGGTCGAAGGAGTTGAGGAATCTTCACAATTTTTTACAGGAAGTTTGGTGGGTTACTCTAGATGTGACCCATGTCAAAAAACTGGGCCTAGCTGGCCATAAAAAATGACGGTGATAAAATTTGCTCTCCACCCAATCTCCCAAAGACAGGTAGAAGGAGTTGAGGTATGTTCATAATTTTTTGCAGGGAGTCTGGAGAGTTACCTTCAATGTGACCCATGCCAAAAAACTAGGATTGGCTGGCCATAAAAAATCATGGCGATGAAATTTGTTCCCACCGCGGGTGATGGTCTTACACCACGAGGCGTTTTAGTTTTTTCTATGTGATGTAATTCATTAAAATTTAATACGTTATCTAGAATTCAACGTCATCACTAGCAGATTGCTAGGTCACAGTTGAAAAACAATGAAAAATCATCTAGTTCATTCTTGAAATTTCATATATATCAAGTCGATGAGAGCATTTTTGAAATTGAAGTCGAAATAACTATTATTATTATTGTTATTATTATTTTCGTTCCTCCAACTTCACATAAACGAGGCACAACAAGTAGAATGACAATTTTCAGCATATATAAAATCCAATCTATGGAAATTTCTGCTCACTTGGATTGGTACGTCAGCCGTGTCTCTCTCTAAGGAAGTCACATAAGTTTAAGAGCTGTAGTGCTTTCTTTCACTCTATTACCAACTACAGCAACAAGAAGATGCAGGACGGTATCGAATATCCATGTATACGCCTTTCAAATCTATGTTAAAGGGTCCAAAAGTTTATAACTCTGTTTATTTTTACCAACTGCTTGCTGAACAAACTGTATGTGTTACGAGGTGCAGTGTAGTGTAAAGTTCTGCAGACCAACGCTCCGAGCAGCTGCGTGGGCTGCAGAACTGCAAGTCCGTCGAGTAGTCGCCTTTGGAATTCCAGTCGTCAACCTTGGGATGGCTCCCAGTGTTTGATCACATGCCAGGCCTGTTGTGAAGCGACATTTATTTGTAAGAGGTATACTTTGGCAAACACTTAGTACTGCTAAATCATCAATTTGAAAGGATTCTGTGACATGAGCTATAATCTGTTAATTTCAGGAGAGAAATATGATAACGCCGATTCTAATGAGAGTTATAATGCCTATGTTATTAGGTTTCCATGTTGCATTTTTAATAATTGTTAAATGAAATACTTGAACGGTTATTTCAAAGTCTTTTCATGCCTTAATGAGGGGCAGGTATAAGTCCTACGATTACGAAATGAACATTAAAATGTGATGTGTCTTTCTTTAACTCAGTTATTAAAAGGAATTTGTTTAGTGCCCATAGATTCCGGAATTAAACAACAAGCTGTCTGGCGTTGGATCATATCATTACCAGATACAATGCAACTTGACAAACTGTACTGATATCGAGTCGAAAATGCAATTTTACGATAACGCTTCAAAATGAAAATTCAATAAATAATTACATGTTAAAATTATGTTTCAAATAACCATAAAAGATTGCAACGGAAACATAAACAGTAATAAAACATGGTAACGACATCGAAAATAACGGTAATGGACTCTAATATAGTCGCTAAATCGTAAATGACGATAACGAGGTTTAATGAAGACGCGTAGATGACGATACCACATTGTATATTTTTAAAGCCTTTATTTTAAATAAGGATAACACAGC
The DNA here is from genome assembly GCA_001587735.2 of Parhyale hawaiensis. NCBI lineage: Eukaryota > Metazoa > Arthropoda > Malacostraca > Amphipoda > Hyalidae > Parhyale > Parhyale hawaiensis. Next base: position 24,315,412 of record LQNS02276883.1, on the reverse strand, counting down.
ATATAGCTACGATAATGTTTTGTATGGAAATGCGAAAAAAGGATGGTGTATTCTAAAAACATAATTAACGATAACACGTTGCAATGAATCGTAAATGAAATAACCTGTTGTAGCAAATCAGATATAATGGTAATACACTGTAACATAATCGTAAGAAATAATAATGTGCGCTCCACTGAACACTTGCACCCTTCCGTAACTTTATAAATGAAGACTGAGAGTTGTACGCTGAGCAGCTCCGCTTCGGTCTTCCATATCGATAGGAGCTATTGTATAGACATCTCCACCCATTTGGAGTACAACCTTAAACGGTTCCGTGCTGTCGAGGAACCCATTGCTGTAATCATCTGTTGAGACTATTACGAGAACCAAGTATACTCTTACGTGTAACTTTCTTCTAATTACCCTAACGCATATAAGGAATACCCTCAATCGAACCCATTACCGGGTATCGTATCCGGTAACCCCATTACCCGCGCGTTGAGATATAGATCTACCCTTCGTGTGAGTAAAGACAGTAAGAGTGCACACTCATACCTAATAAGCAGTCAAAACGCGTAAAGAAGCCTACAGTGCGCACAATAACGCATTGTATAACTAGAAGACTCTGAGAGCGCATACTTCCGCCAAGCGAAGCAACGGTAGCAAAAAATTCAAATTGGCTCTGAAATCATCATTTTCTTTGTATAAACTCCAAAGTCTAATCATTTGTGCCTTTTGATAGTAATAACAGCTTGTGCAATTTTCTTGAAGATCTGTTCATAACTCTTTGAGTTATACAGTTAACAAACGTTATGACAAATATGAGTCAAACATACAGTACAAACGAACATACCGATCTGCACTAAAATTTCATCGTTTATGTCTTTTAACATTACTAACAATCCCTATGAATTTCATAAAGATCCATTGTATGTTTTTTGAGTTATTGTGCTAACAAGCGGAAAATTAAATACAGTGACAATCAAACGGACGAACAAACGAACGAAAGGATCATCACAAAAATTTGGTCATGAAAATCCGCCCATAACTTTTTGAGTTATGGCATTGAGAAAAATTAGGCAGACAAACAAACAAACGAATGGACGGATCTTCACCAAAAATTAATCATCTGTTCCTCCTTACGTACCTAACAATCCCTGTAATTTTCGTCAAAATCCGTTCATAACTTTTTGAGTTATCTTGGTGACAGAAAGACAGGCAAACAATCAAAGAGACTAACAGACAGACAGACAAAGAGCCAGACTGACAAATCCGACGAAAACATAATCTCCTTGGCGGAGGTAATAATGTAATATTAAAGAAGAGCTAAAACACAATGATAACGGCATTCCAATATAGTTTATACTAGAACTGTACGAAAGAAAAAATACTCTATTTTGGCATTGCCTTTCCCGCATACCTCGTACTTTCGTATATACGACTCGTATATCGCGTAGGAGCGAATTTTTGCCTGAAGAAAATCAGTGGTAGTTTCAACGAGAACCATACCATGTACGTATATAAAGAAATTGCTATGTAGAAAAAAAAGTGACGTATAGCTAATGCAACAGAAAAAGTGCGTAGGGTAACGATAGCGTCAAGCAATAATAATGCAATGAAAAGATAAAGCAATGGAGCTATAAGACAGTATATGTTAACAATGGCGCATTACTTGTATGGCGTCAGTACCTATAGTAGTATGTGGCTTACCTGAAATTTAGGCATAGTATGTGTGCCTTTAAGTGTGTCTCTAAGTCATTATGGCTGAATGAAACCTAGTCTAACCTAATCTATACTATAATAAGAGAGCTGTCTGTCAGTCCGTCCGTCCGTCCGTCCGTCTGTCCGAAGCCTTATTTTTCCCCTATCTAATACTGAAGAAAAATATTCCAAGGCACCTAAATTTTTTTTTGCTGGACCGTATCCAGGATA
>LQNS02276883.1:24300719-24313391 GCA_001587735.2 Parhyale hawaiensis | reverse complement strand
ACTTGGTGGACTTTGTGGACTTTGTGGGCTTGGTGAATGTAGAAGTACTGTATAATTTTTCGATGGGATGGCAAGATGTTTTCAAATACATAGTCTTATGACTCATTCAACAAAAGGGTTGCGTTTGGTGCACTAGTCTTAGATAATCAAACATTTCCTAACCTAGCCTAACCTAACCCAACTCGGCCCATGCTCTGCGGAACTCATTGTAACAAAATTATAAAACCTAAAATCCTAAAAATTCTATGTTATATTTTCAATGGTGCTGCAGATTGACAAATATCGAAACTAGATTTAAGGGAATCAACAATGACACTTTCAGTACTGTTATCTAAGATTCTGTGAAGCGAAAATCAAAAGTATCACGACACTATAAAGCACTGCTGAAACAGTTTATCGATATGGTAGATATTATGAAATGTACCCGTTATCAACAGTAGCAATAAATTTAAGCAATGATGGCCTATAGTACGACGATAACTTAACTTAATACTGGAACAATCAGCGAACAAATCGCATAATGGAGTGTGAACAAGTCCAGTTGGGACGAAAGCGTTATATAAGTAAATATAGGAAGTATTCAATTGTTCCATTTGTATAATTCAATGTGGTTCAGTTATTCAAAACACGGAATTTTAGAGAATTTACGGTATATAAGGAGGGGAACGAAAAAGAATGAGTAGTTCAGGAAAGAGAATTGGAAAAAAAATCAAAGTACAAAAGTGGTACTGCCTGCATTTCTCTATTTTTATAGTGAAACCCAAAATTTATTCTGAACGAACGAAGAAACGGTGAATTGTGAACCACAGTACCAGATCTAGTCGGAAAAAAGGGATCATGGGCAACCCTGTAATGTAGAATGTGTGCCCCATTTCTTAACGTCTATTTCGTTTCTTACCAGTCATCTGATCGGTGCGGCACGTACGTGAGTGATTCTTCCACCCAATTAGATCGTAACATCTGCGGGACAAAAATATTGAATAAAAGTTATCACTCGTGTAGTAGGGGTTTCTTAAGCATTTTTCGTACTATTAAGCGCAAGATCCTTCAGCGTTTGCCGCAATGCCAATTATTCGTTTCGACACGCATTGTAATTCATCCATCTCACCTAGTAAATTTATATGTTCTACTTCTAGAGGATAAATTTGAAGCCCAATTTGCTCTATCACATCCCTTCTCTTCAGTCATCACGTGCTATTTTATGCATTCCAGCAGTGTTATTCCTGAAGGACGCTCAACAAAATCATTTGTAAGCGTTCAATATGATGCTACGATGCAATCGTTATGCTATGAAGATGTCAAATACCAATATCTCCAAAAGCCCATCTGGTACGCAAGTTTCGGTTGCAGGCCTAAGCTCGACATCATTGGTTCTCATTGGGAGTGCATAAGAACTTACGGCTATGGATCCCCCGTTGGTTCTCACACAAACCCCCTGCTGGTTCATGATATTTGAAGTTTCTGTGGCAATATTATATTGTTTTTATTCCATAGATGATAAAAATTATCAAATGTTTCAAGATTATAGGAGGAAAAATATAAGTTTAAATAGTTTATAACATAGACCACACCATACATTGACTGGACACTGGCCCCTATGGCAGATTTCTGTCTCGCAATTGGGCCTGAGTGCACGGTGCGCAGACGCACTTTTATATGTTCGCCCATTATTTTTTCATACTTTGTTTAGCTATTTTACTTAATTTGTTTGCATTCAGTAATGACTGGCGAATATGTGCATACTTCTAAAACTTTATAAGCAACAAATTCACAAAAACATTAAGACTTGAAATATAAGTACAAAGAGCAACTGTTTATGAGCAACTATTACGCAAGAGTTTGTGAATTAAAAAATCTCGTTCTGTAGAACAGAAGCTTTTCAAATTTGTGGCATGCTCATTTTATAATGAAATACCAAGTAAACAGTTGATGAAAGTGTTTATGAAATTTATTTGGTACACGGGCTAAGCGAGATAATCAGAACAGACAGCAGAGCTGAAGGGTGAGTCGGATCTGCTTGTAGATATGAAGGGATGAAGCACTGGCTGCTATGAAGTGATCTAGCTTTGGAACCAGTGAATTGATATTGCAATGATAGCAGTGAAGTGATATAGCATTGGCAGCCGTGAAGTGTTCTGAATAATGAAGCACTGGCCGACATAAAGTGGTGTAGGATTGAGCATTGCCAGCAGTGAAGTGATATAGCATTGGTAACCGCGAAGTGAGACAGCATTGGTAGCCGTGAAGTGATGCAGCATTGATAGCCGTGAAGTGATGCAGCATTGGTAACCATGAAGGGATACAGCATTGGTAGCCTTGACATGATCTTGCATCTTCAACAGTGAAGTGATGTAGCATTGGCAGGCCTAAAGTGATCTAACATTGGCAGTTCTACAATGATCTAACACTGGAAGCTGTGAAGTGATTTAATGTAGGCCACCATGCAGTAATTCAACTCCGGCAATCATTAAGTGATGTAACACTATCATCTATTGAATCTTATATGTAATGGAGACTACTATAAAGTGATGTAACACAGTCATCTCTAAGTCATGCAATGTGGGCAACCACGAAGTGATGTAAAAAAGTCGTATACTAAATTATGCAATGTAGGCTACCATGGAAGGATTAAACATAATAATCCATTGAATCATGAAATGTAGGCAGCGATGATGAGAGATGTACCAGTAACGCACACCACCATGACGTGATGTCGTGTAGGGAACAACCATGATGTCATTCAACTTAGGTAACCATGGAATGATTCAACTTAGGCAACTGTGAAAGTGATTCAATTTAGGCAACCATTATGCGATGTAAAACCGGGAACCATGAAGTGATGAAACATAGGCAACCACAAAGTGGCAGAGTATTCCTACGTAGTAATGTCAAAGGACGTGGGGCAACTGTGAATGGTTCCAGTGATGAAAGGTTGTATCAGCACTAAAATATCATTTAATTGTCTTTTCCCTACTGCCCTGGTGTCATCTCGCGGTTAATTCTGCATTTTTAGTTCATGACTACAAACGTGGTTTTATTTTGGAGTATTACTGTGGTTTTAATCAGGTTTTTCAGTATTATTGGGCTTTCTTAACCTTCGGTTCTTTGTGGCTATTGAGATGAGCTCTACCGAAAGCTCTACATATATCAATTTCTGAGGTTATTGCTTCAAATCCGTCGCTGGAAAAAACTCAATTGTATGTGATATTAAAGTACATTACATGAAGTATCAATGTGCAAATTTAAAAAAAAATGTTATTCCCAGAAATTATAAGAAATTTTCAATTATTCTTGGCTTCCGAAGATACGATATATATCGCCTACTGATGATTAGATTAGATTATATAGGCGGCAGTAGACGAACCAAGAGGCCCATTCCCATAGAGACACCGGAACTCACGCCCCAGCCCTCTATAAGCTAAGACCATTGTTAGTAGGATGTAGAGGACTGGGGAAACGAGAGAAGAAAAAATGGTAGAAGAAAGAAAAAGAAGGGGGAAAAGAACCTCAGCCAAAGAGATGATCACGAATGCACACAAGCATGACCGACAGCAGCTGATATGCGGAGATCAAAAACATAGATGGAACGGAAGTGAGAAGAAGTCGGCTTAAGATAGCCTGGGAAGCTTTGCCTTACGACTCGTGGAGGAGTTCTTAGCTGTGGAGGATGTCTCTCCCAAAGAAAGTCAAGACGATTTTTAAACGAGTTGACCGACTCCGCACAAACAACGTCGGAAGGGAGTCTATTCCAAATGCTGACTATGAAATATGGAAAGAACTGCTGACTTAAGGTTGTTCTTCGAGCTTTATGCTTGAGTTTTTGACCGTTGTTTCTCAAGCGATCATTGAGGTCTCTTTCAAAGAGCCTCTTTGTAGGTACATCGTTGAAGCCATTCAAGTACTTGAATATTTCTATTAGTTGTCCCCTCAGTCGTCTGTGCTTGAGAGAGATCACAACCAGCTCTTTTTGGCGACGTTCATACGACTTGTTCCTCAACTGAGGTATCAGTTTCGTTGCTCTGCGTTGGACTATTTCCATGTTTTCGATATCTTTACAGAGATGTGGCGACCAGAATTGAACAGCAAATTCCAAATGTGGCCGCACTAACGCCTTGAACAAGGGAATGATGATGTCCTTGGACTTGTATTCAAAGTTTCTGGTGATGAATGCGAGTACTCTGCTTGCCATTTTCACACTCACGTCCACTTGATGACTGTGTTGCAGTTTGTTGGTAATAGTGATTCCCAAGTGATGTTGTTGGGTGACAGAAGCCAATACCGTAACGTTCATTTTCAATGGGGTTGGAGGGTTCACCAGCCATACGTGTATTACTGAGCATATGTCGACATTAATGTTCATCTGCCACGTTGCGCTCCATTCCATGATGTGGTCAAGGTCTTGTTGGAGCTCGGCTCTTTTCGTACTGGATGACATAGTTTCGTATCATCCGCAAATTTACTGATTTTACTACGGATGTTAAGATCGAGATCATTGATGTAAATTGAGAAGAGAAGTGGGCCCAGCACTCTACCTTGTGGAACCCCTGATGATACCTGTATCCAGGCGCTCGACTCTCCTTCAAGCTTCACTCGCTGTTGCCGACCCGTAAGCCATACCTTGATCCATCGTGAATAGTCACCCTGGATGCCATGGGCTTCCAATTTTTTCATTATCCGGTGATGGGGGACTTTATCAAAAGTCTTCTGGAAGTCTAGATACACAAGGTCTACACCCTTTTCTTCATCTTTAATATCTGCAACTTTTGAGAAAAAGTCAAATAGGTTTGTTAAGCAGCTTCTTCCATTTCGGAAGCCGTGTTGAGTGTCGGATGCATCCTCAGGGGATCAGTGATGCGCTTTTTCAAGAAGCATTCGATGGTTTTGCTGACGACCGATGTAAGACTGATTGGTCGATAGTTGCTGGGGCTTTTCTTATCCCCCTTCTTGAGTATCGGTATTACATTAGCTAGTTTCCAATCCTGCGGAACTTCTCCCTTTCTTAGAGATCGACTAAATATTTCGAGCAGTGGCTTCACAATGACTGGAGCCATTTCCCGTAGTACACTGGGAGTAAGATTATCTTGGCCAGTGGATTTGTACACATTTAGGTAGGTGACTTCTTGAAGGATCTTGATCACCTTGAAAACAAAGGTGTTTATTGGAGCAACTTGCATCGGTACTGGTTCAGGAATATTCGTAACATTTTCAACAGTAAATACAGAGGTGCAATAGTCGTTCAGGATTGTTGTTTTGTCTCTTAGGTTATTGGTGATTTCACTGTCAGGTCGTTTGAGCAGACCTATGGTTTCTTTTTTGAGTCGTCTTTCATTTACATATTTCTAGAATGCCTTTGGGTTGAGTTTCGCCATAGCGGATACGGAAACTTCCTTCTCCCTTTTTTTGGTCTTGATTATTTTCTTTACATCCCGACAAGCCCTTATATGACTGGACCTGTTCTCCTCTGTTGGATTACGCTTCCAGACTTTGTAACGCACTTGTCACCTAGCAATGCACCATTTGTCTGTCCAATGCAGCCAAAGAGGATCATTACTGATACGAACTCATTTTTTTGGGGATGTGTCTTTCAGCTGCTCTCAGTATGCTGAGCATACTGAGCATTGTTTAACACTGGCGTCGCTCATAGGGGTTTCAAAGTCAGTTGTTCCTATTTTAGTTGCCATTCACTGAAAATCCGCTCGTCGATTGTCTGGCAGCTTGAGATGACTGGCATTAGTGGTGAATTTATTGCCAGTTTTGAGCGTAAATTCAATCATGTTGTGGTCTCCAAGCTGGTCTAGGATGGCTAGGTCAACAATTTCTCAATCAGGAGTGGAGAATACCAGATCTAGAACATTACCGTATCTCGTAGGTTCATTAACGTGCTGAGTCAAGTGGTGGTGGCTGAGCAGTTCGAGCAGTTTGCAGCCTGGGGCTGGACTGCACAAGGTACTCCAATCAATTTGGAGGACGTTGAAGTCTCACGCTAGAATTGCTTCATTCGGAGTATCCAGTGCATTTTCGATATTGTTGTAAAGTGCTGTATTAGTTTCAACGGTACTGAGAGGGCTCCTATAGGCTAGTATAACATTTAACGACTGTCGAATGCCGAGACGAGCATGGGTAGGGATAAATTCATATTCTTTAGTTGCTGCAAAACCGTTACATAGGGGATTAAGATGTTCCTTGATAAATATATATGATTGAACCCCCTCCTCTGCCAGTTTCTGTAGGTCGATCTATGTTGAAAAGTTTGTAGCCTTTCAATGCAACTTCTGCTTCCAAATTCTTGTTAGAAAAGTTGATCCATGTTTCACTGAGTGCGTCAAGATCATACGCAAGAGTGGCTGTCATAGCTTGTAGTTAATTCATTTTATTTGTTATGCTCTGAACGTAGCCAAGTAAGAATTTTACACTAGTCTTTGCATTGCTTCTCCGTGTCCCTGATATGCTGGGAGCGTCCGATTACTGGGAAAAGATTGGGGACATGAGATCAGCAAAAGCATTGTCAGTGGCGGCGAGAGCGCCTATCTGTAGGTGAGCAAGGGAAGATTTTTGTATTTCGGCTTGACATTTGTCAGATTGTTTTACGTCCGCGACTATTTGGTAGACAATATGATTGTGAATTTAGATTCTCTGTTCTGCAACGCATTCATTATGGTACGACGAAAAAATTAATCTTTGTTTGAGGTCTCTGTGATTATTAGAACTCAATTTATTAACACTTGCATAAATCGGCCATCAAGCCCGATTCCGTGAACCCGATTCCAGTGTCCAGTCAATGTATGGAGTGGTCTAAGCTTATGATAATCTTCTACATCAACGTATTGATAAAAACTTCCCCACCATCATCTGCGTAAATATGATACACATCTATTTCATAAAAAATATTGAGTCTCGGTTTTGTTTAGAAAACCACTGACCATTCTTGTACTTTTCAGTGTTCCCGATGATCATGATCAAAGTGACTTTTATCACGGATGTGGTCACAAAAAAAAAATAATTTAATGGTAGGAGGAGGTTAGAAAAGCGTAGAGAAGGTTCTGGCCATTTTTGTTGTCATCGCAATGCTGTTGCCATCGTTTGAATGGACCTAGCAGGTATACTTTTTTCTGTCGGTAGCTCCCGTTCTAACCTAGAGGGAAGTTCAGTTTATGCTTTGGATATCACAACTGGATTCGCATGCATTTAAAAGAAGATTTAAAAATTCGAAATTTCATACTGTTAGCAGTGAAATGCTAACAAGAGAAAACTTAAGACCAAGTTGCTTTAAATAGCAGGAACTCGACTAACAAACGTGACCAAGCTCACTATCCTGGTGAATTCACACCTCAGACAACTTCTTACAAGTGCAAATTTTAAAGCATTCGTGAGCGAGTTGCCTTTCCCAACGACTTTTGATTCTGGTGTGCGCTGGTCTTTGTATCGTGTTTTTGAGAGCATACTAAAATATACATATAATGAATATTCAAAGCAATCGTACTGCAGTAGTTATGTATTTTGATACAAACAAAAAAATCCAATATTCTAGTGATTTCTAAGTCATACCTAAAAATAATTCACAACAATATCTAAAGAAAAAGCAGAAGAAACTATAAACTATTCTCTTGATAACTTACCCTCAATTCGAGCAATGAGGAACTCTTTCTTAGAAGATTGGACGGTAGCAGTCACACCTAATTCGATAGTAACCAAAGTATTCGCTGGAATGTCGTCTTTGTCAAAAACATTCGATCCATCTTCGAAACCGATGCGATACTCAAACATTAAGAGATCACCGTTGTTATCGTAAACGTTGACGTTTAGATAAATGATGATATCGCACGTGTCAAAGTCAGTCCAAGAAATTTCGAGTTTGTTCTCGCTGTTCCTTGTATAGGTGAATGCTTGCTCCATTTGTCCTTGTATCCCTTCCACTGTGGATACAACAAGGAGATTATCAATTAATTATTGCTCAAGTGCCTTTTTGAGAAGATCATCATCCATAGAAAATTAACCCTTGTTGTATATTTAGTTTCTTTTTATTCCTCATATAACGTCGGACAGAGCCCGATCTTCCAAGGCCCCGAGTGTAAGGAATTGCTGTCAACGCCTGAGACTGGTACCACTTCAAGAACTTTAGTTTCGAAAGTTGTAAGATAAATTATGCTATCGCATTTCTATCCAAATTAAAATTTAGAAACGATTAGTTGAAGGTCTATTTGAAACGGAACTTACCACCGCCATTTTCCTACCGCTTTCATGCTATTGCCTTAACCCTACAGAGGGAGATCTCTAGCAAAAAGTTATAACGGAAGAGGTGAGGTGCAATGTACCTCAGCCTAATGATATGCAAATAAATTAATTATTCATTCCTATTTCCGATCAAAAATCAACAGGCATACTCTTCAGACATTCATACATGAATTGAGATATAATTAGAATCATCAATGTAATGGTAAATTATAATAAAACATCATAAAATGAACTTTTCTAGGAGAATGCTAGAAAGCATACAATCATTTATATTTTGTACGAAAACAGTAGCAGTTTGCTCACCTATGCAGGCAGTGTACAACTGTGCATGTGTTGCGGGAACTATGGGGTGCCTGCTGTATTGCAGGGACTGTACTGTCTACGTACGCAGAACAATCTACGTACTACGAGTGTACACAATAATATTCATACAATTATACAGCATACAACGGACTGCGACTGCATTGATGTAGCCTCATTTAGCTAAAGTGGTCATATTTATTATATATATTGTGTATAAAGCTTCGTTTTCCATCAGTAATTATAACCCTGGAATGAAGTTACATGCAGATACACAGAAGTGGAAACATACAGGGCTGCCGGCGGTAGGAATGCAGGGTGTAGTGCACTATCAAAATTTGAACTATTTACGGTATGGAAAAAACCTCTCCCTTACTAAATCTAAGTTCTACACGACGAGAGAAGGGAGCGAAATCGAGAGAAAGCAAATTTTAAGAGATCTTGGGGTGAGAATACAAGATAATGCCACTTTTGAATATCATGTGGCTCGAGTTGTTACTATAGGCAAGAAGTGGAGCGGATGGGTGCTTCGAACTTTCTCTTCACGAGAGGCAGACACAATGATCACCTTATGGAAACAACTAATACTACCAAGGATTGAATACTGTTCACCTCTTTGGATGCCAAGCAAACGGAAAGACTTAAAGCGCCTTGAGGCTATCCGGTGATCGTTTACTGCCAAAATTCTAGGCATGGAAGATTTAAACTATCACGAAAGACTTGCTCAACTTCAAATGTACTCCATTCAAAGGAGATTCGAGCGCTTTACGAACATGTATGTCTGGAAAATTCTAGAAGGGATTACTGTCAACGTCAATGGACGAATCCAGGCCAGACACTCAGACCGTATTGGTCGCACTTGTGATGTGCGAATTCCGATAAAAACTGGTGGTGACGCACTGGCCACAAAGTATTATAATAGTTTTGCGGTTTGGGGGGCGAGATTATTCAGCAAAATGCCCCGTTACATCCGAAATGTCACCGGTGCAGAGACTGTGAAATTTAAAAATTTACTGGACGCATACTTACTGAAAGTGCCAGATAAACCTGTTGTAAGCGGCTACGTGAACTGTGGGGATAACTCGCTGTTAGCCATCCCGCTGGTCACGGACTGCAGCGTCACCTCGGCGCAAGATGGGTTGCGTTGATAACACCACCTGGACCTCGTCCGAAGTATCATCAAGGCATCAAGTCAAGGTATCGCGCAGGTCTCCCTTTACAGGGACTCTTTATAATATAATCTATGGTATTTCTTTTTACACTTTTCATAAAACATGAAAAATGCAATTTTATGAAAAATCACAAGTTTCCAGCAACCCAACTGAAATTTGAAAACAATAAATAAGTAAATTTCTGCAGGGTGAGGTGCAATACGCCTCAGGTCTCCCTTTGTAGGGTTAACTGCAATTTATCTTCCTAGCGCAATCGTGACTACAGAGGATTAAATAGCCGTAACTACGGGTATACAGGATGTTTTCTCACTGGTACAGTAGTATGTAAGATTTTCCACCGGAATTCTGCCTAAATAAATGACATTTGCAATAAAGTACAAACACACCTTGGAACTCTATTTCCTGTGAACCAACAACTATTTTTCCTCTCTGCGTAAGGCAGATAATCTTATTCTCTGTCGAAACGTAAGTTCCACATTCAAAAGAACTTGATGCTGCGATGTCTTCGAAGGTCACTGCACTTTTGGAAGTGTCGTGGTCGTAGAAGTTCTCTAGTTCGATTTCAACGTTAATAGTATCCTCTGGTGGGCAGTCGGAGTAAGTCCAGCTGACAGTCAAAACTCCAGGATCTTCGACGGTCACGGTCTGAGAGAAGTGATCTGGATCGAACGTGCCTATATGGAATATACAGGTAGCATGTTAACGTGAAATTTGCTCATACAAATAGACCTGTTCTCATGTCTGTTACTCCTCATTCTCCAAGCTGTTCAGCATAACTCAGGAAGTTAAAACCTTTTAGGTCTCGTCTCCTAAACGCGTCTTCAATTAAAGATTATCTAAAGTGTATAGCTACGGGCATGGTATGAGCTGGTGAATTAACAATTTCTATCGGCAGTTTAGCAGTTAGGTATCAATCATTTGTATAATTACCTCAACCTAAGAGGTTATGTTTCCATCGGCTTAATGTTCTGCCTGTTATTCTGTCTGTCATCAAGATAACTCAAAAAGTTATGGACCAGTTTTGACGAAATTTGCAGAGGTTGTTAGGTATGTTAGGATGAACTTTTAGTAAAGAGCTGTTCATCAGTTTGTTTGTTTGTTTGTCTGTCTACCTATTTTGTTTTTTTTTTTTTGTTAGTTCCCATAACTTCAAAAGTGATAGACTGATTTTCATGAAATTTACGCGAGCTGTTGGGTTTTGTACAGAGAGTAAATTATCTAATTTTTGTGATGATCTATCTGTTCCTTCGCTTGTTTGTCGCAATAATTAAAAAACATGGATGGATCGTTATGAAATTTTCAGGAATTGCTAGTAATGTTGAGAGATATAATTGACTGAATTTTGGTGATGATCAGTAGGTTCGTTTGTGTGTTTGAGTAATGTTTGTTAGCGATAACTGAAAAATTATGGATGGATTTAATCTATGAAATTTTCAGGAATTGTTTCGAATGTTAAAAGACACAACTAATTAAATTTGGGTGATGATCGGTAGGTCCGTTTGTGTGGTTGATTATTGTTTGTTGGCGCAATAACCCGAAAGTATGGATGAATCTTCATGAAAATTTCAGGAATTGTTAGTCATGTTAAAATACACAACTGATAAAATTTTTGTGATGGTCGGTTCGTCAGTTTGTGTGTTTGACTTTTGTTTGTTAAAATGTTTGTTAGCAGCATAACTCAAAAAGTTATGTACGGATCTTCAAGAAAACTGCGGACATTGTGAAAATTATCAAAAGGCACAAGTGATCAGATTTTGGTGTTGATAAAAGAAAATCATAGTTTCAGAGCCGATATGAATTTTTCGTTACCGCTTGGCGGAGGTATGCTTGGCGGAGGTATGCACTCTCATAGTGCTCTGGTTACCCATGTTTTTAAGAGTGAAGTGCATTCAATGCGCTTTACAGTTTGATAATAATAAGAGTAACGTCATCACAAAATCTGAGCCTGCGGCACGGTAATTGTGATAGCACCTGCACCCTTAGGATATCCATAACTTTAGGAAGCGTTAGGAGAAGCGATGACTGATTACAATATTCTTAAAACAGTCGTTGACACAGTAAAGTAAAAGTACCGGGAATTCTTTTGTACTTCAGTCTAACCTTCGCAACTATTTGCCGAAATTTATACTAAGCATGGCTTCTTAAGTCTAAATATCGTGTGTAAGTTTTGTGATGAACTTTTGAACAAGGAAACGAGTAACAGAGAAAATATACCATTAGCATATTTGAAGTAGAAAAATTCTGTTTAATATTTTAAGGTATGTATTCATGAATGTATTTGCCAGATTGCACATACTACAATCATCACTAAAGAAACTTGTTACCATCAACTTTAAAGTTGCTGGAGCGCAAACAGTCATCACGTTCAAAAATCGTTTGGACAAGTACTGGGCGCACTGGCGTTAAACTCGAAATTCTGTGTGTGCTCATCACTGCGTGAGTTCAAGTAAGCTTTCTTGCCGCGCAACACTACCTAACCTAGCCTAACCCAATCAAACCTTACCTTACCTAACCTTTCCTAACCAAACCTTACATAACTGTTGTGGCTTGATCGTATAGCTAAAGCAGGTTACAAATAAATTCAAAGTGCCGAACATATTATTATAACACAATCACTAAAACACCTTTATTTTCCTTTCTAGTTAAAAGTTCAATAAATCTTCAAACGACAAAATGTGGAGGTACTTAATAAATTGCACTTCTTGAACAGTGATCAACAGCTTTGTGAATAAAGAATAATATGCACGATAGAAAAGACGTAGTTGGACTACATAGGCGAAAGGTGTACAGTGCATAAATATTTAATGTGAGGAGACAGACGTGGGTACAGCGGAATAATGATCTCTGTGTAATAATTCCTAAGGTTTTTGGGGCTGAAAGGTTAGTATTTCGTAAAGATGGCGGGAATTTACATTTCCGAAAAATAGGGAGAATTCAGTACCTTACTTCTTTTAGTTTCAATTTGTTC
>LQNS02276883.1:24287390-24298908 GCA_001587735.2 Parhyale hawaiensis | reverse complement strand
AGAGAGAGAGAGGGGCCGACGGGTAGGTGGGTGTCGTCGGGGGTGTTTCTCTTTGTGCTCGAGATACTCCGGTGACACATGGTAGATTTGGTAGAGGGGGTGGGTAGGTGGATAGGCGGAATGGTACTTGCTACCATGACATCTGAAAAGAACAAATGACAGGCAATTATTAAAAGTGTTAATTCGACTACCACTTCGTATTTCTCACATAGCACGGCGACAGCAAGACGGGAAAGAAGCAAAGGTAAAGAATAGAGAATGGGCAGAGAGTGGAGGACGGCAAGGAGCAACAGAGGTACGAAGAAGGGCCGATCGCGGCGCTGTATGCTCGACCCGGTTTGTCATGCTTCATCTTCCGCTCCGTCGCCTCTTTGCTGTTCTAAGAAGGCAGGATAGGTAGAGTCTTCGACCAATTTCCAACAATAACCTAAAATAACCTTACCTAATCTTACCCTACCTGACTTTACCTAACTTTACCCAAACTTAGCTAACCTAACCTTATCTAACCTAACCTAATCTGCGATACAGCGAGCAGGCACAGCTCACGAACTTGAACACCGCCCGCACTTACACCGACGCCCTTACACAAACGTACATAGCGCATGGCGAGTTTGACGCATGTGCGTACTGGGCGCAGCGCCAACCGCAACTTCAATTACCTTCCTACTTGTCAAAACCTATAATGACGCTCTGCTTCATGTGAAGTTTCGCTTCCATAGTTACCAAGCTCCTGAAACTGATCGAATTTGCCTAGACACCCCACGGACAACAAACAGTATTCCTCTACACATATGACTTTTTTCTACCTAGACATCACATAGTTCGGTGAAACGGCCTGGACCTAAGCTATTCCCTGGTTATTGGCCTTCCAGTCCATCTGTTGTCATCTATTCTAATTTCTTACTGTTGATTCAGTTCTTTCCGGTAGCCGTTTGTGCGCAAAGAGAAATAGAACTCGCAAAAAATCCATCTCTAAAGCGTCCTCCAATCACTCATGTTTGGAAGCTGGATAATGATGAGCAGTGCGCATGATACATTCCGTCTCCCCTCATTCTGTGCATAACATTTATGCATCCATTTAACATTCTACGCCTCTCTCCTAGGTGGAGATTCATATTGAATTACCCCCGAGCCATTCTTCTCCTTGGTTTTACTCCTACTTGCCTCGTTTAGCGAGCCTTCGAAACCCCAAGCATCTCCACGAATCCCACCAGTTCACATCTTCGTTGGCTAACCTTACTAGTACCAGGCGAAATGAAAGATCTCGCACTACCCCTCATGGTGAGTATCGTCTCAGAGTACGTTCCTCACATAACTGCAACTAATTTACTTTCGCGTAATGATTGGCTACGCCACAAAGAAAATGTAAAAGGCAAATGCGGTAAAGAAATAATATAACAGAACTGCATGGGATGTAACCGCAGTTTTAAACATTTTCCTGGCAGCAGGAAGTCACACTGAGTTACCGCTACAGCGGACCTAAATTTGGGAACTATAAGCGTTATAGAAACTTAAACTTGACAACTTACCAGGAATTGGCTCGAGACCGGTAGCAGTGCACTCGTTGCAGCCCAAGGTATCGCCCACCTTCATGCACCCCTCGTCATTGACGCAGTAAGCTGAGAAAAACAGTGAAAATACCTAATGTCTCGTACATGCTCATTTGTAGAAATTAATTTGAATTGTATATTTTTCCTGTAAGAAGTCAACGCGGGAGTCCTTTATCTGGACATTATCGTATTAAATCAGTTTGTACCACGTTTAGAGTGGGTCCTCATATCCGTGTTGAATAATTTTGCCCGCACTAAGTTAACTTCTTGATCCTTGGAAAATAACTAAGGCAGCTCTACACGTTAGTGTTTTGAACGGGTTCCAATTGACTGAGTGCTTAGTAGCGTGGTTGTACACACAACTGTGTTTACGTCATAAAACGACATTAAAATTTTATCTGTCAAATCAGTTTCTTTGGCATGTGTCACCAGGCAAGTTACGGATATCGCTTCAAATTTGTACTAAGATAGAAATGAGAAACAGAACTCTATTCTATTACTTCAACGGGGCAATAAAACATTCGGACGACTAGAAGAGTCATCACGGTCAAAAGACTACAGTGTAAAGCCTACTCTACACCTAAAAATAGTCAAAACAAGACAGACAAAAAAGAAATCGAATTTCATGATTCATATCATGATGATTCATCTTTTTTCTCCCTAAGATACCTCTATGATTATGACCCATTGGCAATAGCCTATAAAGGGTCGGAGCGTAATTCCCGGCTGTTCCCTATGAATGGGTCTGTTGGCCCATTCCATGCCAGCTATCAAGTCTAACATAATCTATTGCTGAGGACTGAGGAGACCATGCAGCCCAACGCAGCGAACAGGTTGAAAACTTACTTGTAGTCCAACCATAACAAATCTCATGGTCACTCCAAACGGTAAAGCCATAAATTAGTTTATTTGGGGGACCAAAATTTTGTGGGAGTGTGATTGAATAGTTCTTGCTTAATATTATTTACTGACTTGAGAAACAAACTGGATAATAGTTTGCGATTGTCATTCTTCAAAGCACACTTGGGTATCAATGAAAGATCCTTAGTTTATTCAAGAAGTACACTTTAGGTAGAAATATTTTTTTCAGTTTGCTAGGATCCAATGAATGAATGCATGCATGCAGCGTAGTGAATAAATGCGCATAGTTTTTATATCGCACAGGCAAAAACTCACATTTGCTCGTGATATAGACAATTTCGGCAGCTTCCTCGTCACAGGCCTGCTCGACTTCTTTGTCGTAGGCGTACGAGAGCGCCAACAGACACTCGCTCTCGAACTTGAACATGTACGCGTCTAGGGAAGAAATACCCGAAAATTAGTTCATTGCAGAAAAAATGTACATACATGTATGTCGGTTACGCATCCAAAAATGTTTTATCACTATAATACAAGAGGCATGCTCAATAATTCGTCTAGTGAACTGAGATTTTTAGGGATTTAAAATTAGTATACCGTACAATAAATATGCCTTCCAACATAAGCTTACTGTGGTGAACTTACAAGTTTCTACCAAAATCTACCAGCATATTAGTTTACTAGCATTATAGCTGCATAGTAAAGCCTGCACTTCTGTGTGAGTAAAACAACCGTTGATCTTTATAACTTACCCTGGATTAACGAAAACGATGGGTAGTTTCTCAGGATGGTAGTTGTTTCATAAAGAAATTATTTCCATCGTCAAGTCCATTACTCGTTCATTTCAATCTATTTTTCTTCACAGTGAATCGATCATGATCTCTTCCATTTTCCACGTAAAGATTTCGGGCTTGGACGGTGCCATGCAAAGACTTTTAAAGGTAAAAGGTAAAGTCAACTTAGACCACACCCTCACCTGGGAAACCCACGTGCACTGGTTTGTGCTGCGGGTTTAGGCCCACTGGCCCCAGATGAGTAAGTGTAGTCTCAGTTGCCCTCGAGTCACCATGAACTATGGGGCCAATTTGACGGAAGGAACAAATGACCCGAGACCCCCAGCCCCCTCATCTCTGAGGAAGGCAGTTCCGCCACGGCGCCGTGCATGCACACACAACTGCCGAGTCAGTACACTAATATCTGCAAAGAGCTCGTGTGCCTCACGGGCATCGAACGAGCAATACTAGGTTTTAGAGCTGAGAACGGAAGCATGCAGCTACCGTGGCGGCGGAACGATTAGGCCTTTCAGGATTGATTCACACCATACTGGCGGTCACGTGCGAGGCACATGCTAGGCACGTCCTATTCCCTGCCTGGTTCATTCACCTGTTTAGTCCGGCCACGAGTCGTGCTCGCATCAGTTCCTTACGTCATATCCCAAACTAATTTCTGTAAAAAAGCTGCCATCGTTATGCTTTATATATTTAAAATACAATATTATAACCAGGCATAGCACATTTCCTTATTCATTTGAACTGATATCCAGCAGTATTTTTTGGATGAAACTTTGAAGAAGCTGTATGTAAATCAGCATATCATGTCTCGGTAAATTTCTACTATTACCCCCCCCCCCCTCACTCAAATTTGTTTCTTTTTGTTGAGATATTTAGGTTGAATAAGGCGTTCTAAAACTTTTCACGGATAACATTTTCGTCGGAAATGCTTAGTTATCGAGATATTTGACTTTGAGGCTCCAATTTTTTTTCCGTGGGAGAAAACAGCCGGCGTCGTTATTTATTTGCTAACGATCCAATAGTTACCCAATTCAACTTAACTCAACCTAAAAAACTTATGAAAAGAGGACCTGGTTTTACGATCACACTGTACGAGTGCGGTGTATTTCCATCGAAAGCGTTATCCCCGAAAAGTCTTAAAATGCCTTATTTTACCTAAATATGTCAACATAATTACTAGATTTGAGGGGGAGGGGGTGGAATAGTAAAATAATACCTTTCTTATAATTACACAAGCCTACATGTAATAATTTTGTATATATTACTGATAAACTATTCTTTTCATTCAGTTCTTTATCCACCTTTTGTATGATCCCATTGTGGTTTTGTCGTTACAATTTTCCAGCATAGGAGCAATTTATGAATTTTTGTGGACAGCAAACAAAGGCAGCAACAAGTGTTCACCAGAAGTCTTAGACACTACTGAACTGTTGCTAGTTCACACTAGCTGAGCAAGGCACGTGCCGTGCTAGTCACCTCCTTGACTAATCAATTTTATCTTTATCAAACCTAGCTAAGCCAATTCTTACCGAACGGTACCTATCGAAACCGAATCTAACTCAACCAATTTACGCAGAACTGGCCTGTCCTGACGTGACCCGCCGTGACCTGACCAAACCTCACCTAACCTGAT
Source organism: Parhyale hawaiensis (assembly GCA_001587735.2). Lineage (NCBI taxonomy): Eukaryota > Metazoa > Arthropoda > Malacostraca > Amphipoda > Hyalidae > Parhyale > Parhyale hawaiensis. The sequence goes on along the minus strand of LQNS02276883.1, from coordinate 24,294,076 downwards.
TTAATCTGGTCTGACCTGCCCTGCCCTTCTCACAGCACAGCTTTCAAATAAAAGAAGCTGCCTAAACAATTTATGGCACTTCTTTTCAAAGTTACAGAATTCAGAGATGATTAAAAAATTATGTGGACCTCATTTACCTGAACTTTCAGAAGACATTTGATAGAGTGCTCCGCAATGGTTAGCAAAAATTAGAAGCCCTGGCATCCCGTGAAACCATTAGCGCTGGATCCTAGCATGGCTAACTGGTCGGCAGCAGCGAGCAAACCTGCTAGGAGAGACGAGCGACTAGACGCAGGTCTCATCTGGGGTTCCACAATGTAGCGTGTAGGGCCCACTTCTATTCATAATTTTCACAATGATCTAAATGTAAACATTCGCTGTAATATCAGTAAATTTGAAGATGACACTAAACTACGCCACTTTGCCAAGATTAGCTCAAATAAGCCCTTGACCGCCTCTTGGCTTGGTCATCTACTTGGCAGATGTGATTTAGCTAATGTCGGCAAATGTTCAGTCATGCATGTTAGACCAGGGCTTGAGCGGGATAGAATTGACAGCTGGCACCCAACAACGTGACCCGGAAATAACCACCACAAACGATCTACAGCATTGTCAGCAATTTGGCAAGAGTGTGAATCAACGGCAAGCAGAGCTCTGGGTTTCATCACCAAGAATTTTTAATGCAAATGTGAGAACATAATCATTCCTATATACCAAGCGCTCATTCACCTGCACTTCAAATATGCTGTTCAATTCTGGGGGCCACATAAGTAAAAAGATGTCCATGAAATGGAAAGAATACAACGCTGAGCAAACAAAATTGATATCTCAACTGCGAGGAAGCTATACAGTAACTGTCGCCTACTGGAAGTGGAACTCATCTTTCTCGAACAAAAACAACCCAGGGGCAACTGTTAGAAGCATCGAAATACTTGAATGGCTTTAACGACGTCTGATTTTTGCGCAAAAAGAAAAAATCTCCATGTGCGAGCGAAGAAAGCTGTAAATGCCCTCACTATCTGGATTTCAACGTTGGCGAACCAATAACTGCATTTAATTTTCAGTATGGGGTTTGCCACTGTTTTCATTGTCTTCAACCTGGTGTAATTTCGTTAATTGATTTCCATTAGGACGCTACAGAATCGCAAAAATATTCTGCCTGACCTATTTTTAGCATATCTATTTTCTTGAATGCGTGACACGAGAGATACAAATATTTAAATAGAGAATCATTCTCAAAGCTCGACCTCTGAGAAGATAAGCAATGCTGACGAGAAAAATCGTATTGGTGCTGGATCTTAATATTATTATTCTAATTTTTTTTGTATCACCAAAACTTACGACGCTGTTCCTCGTGACTCTCCAAGGATTTTCTGCAAATTTCCTGAAGATCCGTTGATAACTGTTTCAGCTATGTTTGATAAACAGTATGGTAAACAGCCCCTCGTGGTTCTGTCCATCGCTGTTCGGTGGTAGGAAATCTTCAAAGCATTGTTTGCTTCGCACAGCAGCACACCACCAACGTTCGGTCTCGACATTAACAAATAATTGTACCGTAGAGTGGAGCGTCTTTCAACTTTTTTATTTTTCATTGAGGTTAGTTCGAAAAAGTTGCCAAATGAATAAAAGAAATTAGTGTTAAAAGCATGTTTCCTAAATGGATATCTTCTACCACCCCAAAGGCCCTTGAAGTTTTAAAAAGGGGTTGTTATGGGCGAATATTTTTTTTTTTTTGTATTCACTAAACAGTAGCTTTACAGCTACACAGTTTTTCCTAGACGGATGTCTTCTACTGTCCCAAGGCCCTTGAACTTAGAAAAAAGTGATGTTGTGGGCGATTTTTTTCTTATCATTTTTTTGTTATTCAATAAGCACCAGCTACACATCAGAGAAACACGCAGGCAAAGTTTTAGCCGGCAGCGAACGCAACGGTAAGTGGGTAGAACATCGGTATGAAGGAGGCCGTGAATCTCATTACGTTTGCCGGACAGCTTCAATATCTAGCGTCAAATGGCATTTTTCGCAACAGCGAGTGCTGTGGCCTCTACCTCCATGTAGATGGTATCAATGCTGCGGAAAATGCCATTTGACGCTTGATGTTAATGCTGACGGGTAGAATTTACTGAGAGACCCGGCCCCCTTCATATACCCCTGCTCTACCCACTTAGCGTTGAGCTGGCAGCCTAAAACTTTGCCTGCGTGTTTCACTTATGTACAACTACTGTCAAATAAGTATAAAAATTTTAAAAAATGGCCTACAACAGCCCTTTTTTTTCAATTTCAAGGGCTTGGGGCGGTAGAAGATACCCGTCTAGGAAAAAATGCTCATTATAAAATTTTTTCTCCTCACTTGGCAAATTTTCCTAACTAGCCACTATGGGAAATCAAAAACGTTGAAAAATGTTCCATCCTGTTGTACAGCCATCACCCTTCCCACAAACATGGATATTGCCAAAGCAGGTGTCATTCTACATAAGTGCCTTCCTATTTTCCGACAGAAATAATTTTTGTCGCTGATCGATTCCCTAACTGCAGTGATTTCTACTGATTTCTACTGGTTGTTCTTCCGCACCTGCCGGCCGTGTGATTGGCGCTCGGGATAATAGGTTTGCAACTCTGATCAGGCCCTAAATAATCGTGATAAAGTCGTGCTCGGCCGTTTCTCCCACGGTCATAAAAAATATGATACCACATTTAATATCCACATGTCCCAAAAATGCCAGTAAATGCCGTGAATATCCTTATAAAGGCCGGTAAATTTACTAAATGTCGTGAATGTCCTGATAAATGCCTAAATTTCTCAGACTGTGTGTATTTATTTCGTATTTGCCAATCACTATATATGTACTGATTTTTGTGAAATTACTACAATTAATAAGATATTGTACATCCTCCCTTACCCTATGATTTCTGGGCAAGGTAAGTGCCCCCAAGGTAACAATGCATACCAAACAAGTTTACTTGCTCAGCGCACCGGGCCCCACAAAGATCGCTCACCTAGCTGACTCGGCACCCAAATTCGGCATCTTTAGTAGCCCAGATCAGCACGCAAGCTGCTGGTACCTGCATATTCATTCCTCATTAAATGGCACTTCCTAAGCAGAGTGCGCTTTTAAGCGGCTATCGTCATAACTGGTCTCTACAACAATATGAGTACAATTGCCATGGTACAGTTAAAATTTTCACTCTGAATGAATAACAGTATGTTTATCAGTCAGTGTTTCCAGGTTACAGAAGCATTAGCTTGCATATCTACTCACCTTCCGCCATCGCAGCCATGACACACTCTGTCGGACTAGAAGGACTGGACTGTTGTGGGGACGTCCACTCGATCTCTGCAGCCTCGCTCGCTGCATAGCGGGTGTACACCAGACCCTCGCCCACATCGATGGAGTACAGGCTGCCCCTCACCGTGTTGGCTGCCGCTATGCAGCCGTCGAACAGGTGCGACTGCAGCTCGCTGGGCAGCCGGAACTGAGGGATAAAACAGGTATTTGTCAGCTTTATGTCAGTTGATTATTGATTAGATTAGACAGGCGGCATTAGACGAACCAAGAGTCCCATTCCCAAAGAGACACCGGGACTAACACACCGGCCTCTATGAGCTATTTACATTATGTTCGTAGGATGTAGAGGACTGGGGAAGCGAGAGGAGAAAAAACGGAAGAGCAAAGAAAAAAAAAGAAAGAGAAAATAAAAAAGAGGTTGAGAAGAATCTCCGCCAAAGAGATGGTTATGAATGCCCGCAAGCATGATCGATAGCTGCTTTTATGCGGAGCTTAAATATATATGTATATGGAGCGGAAGTGAGAAGAAGTCAGCTTAAAATGGCCTGGGAAGCTTTGGCCGTTAAGTGCTTGCGACTCGTGGAGGATGAGTTCTTAGCTGTGGAAGATATCTCTCCCAGTGTATGTCAAGACCATTTTTTAACGAGTTTACCGACTCCGCACCAACAACGTCGGAAGGTAGTCTATTCCAAATGCTGAGTATGAAATAGGGAAAGAACTGCTGACTTAAGGTTGTTCTTCGAGCTTTATGTTTGAGTTTTTAACCGTTGTTTCGCAAGCGATCATTAAAGTCTCTTTCAAAGAGTCCCGTTATAGGTACGTCGTTGAAGCCATTCAAGTACTTGAATGTTTCTATTACTTGCCCCCTGAGTCGTCTTTGCTCGAGAGAGATCAGACCCAGTTCATTTAGGCGACATTCATACGACTTGTTTCTCAGCTGAGGTATCAATTTCGTTGCTCTACGTTGGACTCTTTCCATGTTATCGATATTGCGGCTGGATCTTTCCTTTCCCTGACATACACTATTTTGTCCCGATGAACACTCCGAGCTCTGAAAAAAGCAGACAAGTGCCAAGTAAAGTATGCACCAATTAACTAATACCTGACTAATACCTGTCTTCTGAGTGACGGGGTACTTTTAACGATATGAAAATCTCCCGCGCAATACAATTCCTGAAATTTTGAAGCAGCTACCACACGGCTCGTTAGGAGTCAGTTGCAGGGACTCAATGGCAGATGAAACAAGTGGACCTTCAAGGCTTGGTGTAGTCTGTGAATATTTATGTAACCCTACCAAGCTAAAAAATCATAATTTAGCTTGTGCGTAGCTGCGCCAAATTTTGTTAAGTTAATATAAGCATCATATTCGAGTATAGCTTTGAGGCAACATTTCTTCACGACGAAGTTTGTAGAAAATCCCGCCGGTATTCTTAATACTCCACAGCTGCAGTGTATCAACTGGAAAGCCTCGTGGCGTTAGACCGCCACCCGCGGTGGGAGCAAAGTTCATCGCCGTCAATTTGATAGTCAGCTAATCGTAGTTTATTGGCGTGGATCATATTGAGGACATCCCACCCGACTCCCTGCAAGAAATCATGAACACAGCTCAACTCCTTCTAACTTTTTCAGCTGGAGAGCAAATTTCATCGCCGTCATTTTTTATGGCCAGCTAATCGTAGTTTTTTGGCATGGGTCATATCGAGGGCAAACCCCCAGAATCCCTGCAAAAAATTATGAACATTGCTCAACTCCGAGCTTCGACCACTTATTTTGCGGACAGACCAACAAATATGTAAGCACAGAGAAACTTAAATCGTCAACAAAACAGTATGACTGGTCTTCGCTTCGCTCGAGGGTGATAAATATTAACCGTAGTAAACTGTGTCAACTTCTGGACAGAAATACTCTATATTTTAAAATTTATTCAGGTAGTCGGTTAATTAAAATGATAAGAGTACGACTATGTGAATATTAGATTGACAGGCCGACTCGTTTAATCGTACATATGCATCAGACTCCGTGCGCATCAAAAAAATGGCTAATACTTGCAAATAAACTTTTTGTTTATTCAAAATCGTAAGTTTCGGCATGCAAAAGATCTCAATAATGAGAAATAATCTCAGAATGATATTGCCGCTCCAAGATATCACGTTTATCGAAACTCTTTCGCCTGATAAACTGTACCATCAAAAAGATATGTTACCAAGAAAATGACAACTGCAATTTTTAAATTTTAATAGAACCAATATATACGTTTGCTCGATTTAATATTTTGGTAGTTGAACGATATATGCAACTGATACCAATTAAGTTTCTGAGTTCCATTTTGAGAATGAGCATTTGAGCAGCTCTTTAGTAATGACTATACTAAAATTTCAGAGTGTTTTTTGTTTCAAAGAATATTTGACCCAATATTTTGTTTTGAAGAAAGCTGTTCCTTAGATAGTAAAATACTTGGCCGGAAAGAGAAAAAATTGCATTCATTTTAAAAATTTCAAAGCACAATACCTAAACGACTGACCACATAAAACGTCAATCAGTGAAATATTTGTAGTTTATTAAGTTACTTTTCAGTGTTAGTGGCAGTGGCTTCTTCAACCGGCCGATAAATTCCAGCGTTTAAGCCACATATCTGTGAGAGAAATCATGAAATCAAATCGGCTGTGTCCTCCAATTTTCCACTCAGTCAAATAATAACAATAATAAAAAAGCAAAAATTTATTGACAACTTAAAACGCAACATGTCTCTAACCGTTCGTTAGCACTTTCGGAACAACAGTTTGTTGTTTCGTAAGCTGCTTCGCTAAGATGATCGAAAGATTGACCAAATCAGCTAAATCGTGACAATGTGTATTTAAAACAATTGTTATTAATCATCTACATATAAATTATTGCCATGTCTTCTGCTCCTAAGAAATTCAGCTAAAGGACTCACATCGAACATTGCACCTTCAGTTCGGGAGCTCAATCCAGGTGAAACGCCAGCGGAAATCTGTAAAATAGTCAAAAACAATGTTAATTATTGAAGGTGCACCCCGAGAGGGTGAACCTCCGCCAAGTAACGCAACACTAAACGTAAAAATGACAGACCGACCATTGGAATGCAGGATCATCTTCAAAAATCTAGTCACCTACGGCATTTCTTGTAAGAATCCTAATATTTCGTGTGAATTTTATAAAGGACCATCCGAAAAGGTCTTCGTTCTGTTACTAATGCAGGGGCCACACTAGGCATTCATCCTCGCAACTTGCTGTCTGGACGCGCAGCTCGCTCGTCTTCGAGCAGCAAAATTGCTGCTAGCAACAGACAAGTTGCGCCTACGTGGCGAAAGGTCGCTTGAGGTTTTCTATGGGCAACCAGTTGGTCATACAGCCGCGTAAATCGAATTTGTATTTACA
>LQNS02276883.1:24267017-24286593 GCA_001587735.2 Parhyale hawaiensis | reverse complement strand
ACTAGAGCACTCTGAGAGCGCATACCTCCGCCAAGTGAGCCAACGGTAGCAAAAATTCAAATTGACTCTGAAACCATAATTTTCTTTGCATAAACTCCAAAATCTGATCATTTGTGCCTTTTTATATCAATAACAGCTTGTTCAATTTTTTTGAAGATCCGTTCGACAAATAGACAAACAAACAAAAAGACAAAGAGACAGACAAACACGACGAAAACATAACCTCCTTGGCGGAGGTAATAACATAATTGAAAATGATACTTCATGGTACAATATAACTTCAAAGTTTCAAACAAGCTCCGAAATATATAAAAAACTGAGCACCATAAATTTCCAGCAACTTGAATATGTCATACTTTATTTTGAATAAGTTTCTATGCATCGTGCTCTGAAGATTTCAATTGTCCTTCATATCAAGAATTCGTAATTAATAACTTCACTACTTGAACTAACTGTGAGGTTTCAGATGGAAAATAAGTGGCAATCCTGCAAATTAGCTGGATGAACGCGAAATGATGCCTGTTCAGTACAAAGGAGGTATAGGGTAACATGTCTAGTACCCGTCCACTTGGCACTGAAACACTTCCTGTGTGAAAACTAGCAGTGCTAGAAAGCCGTAAATAGGCTTAAACTGTAGGCTAAGTAGGGCCGCATCATCCCTGAAACTGACGAGTGTTTAAGTGAAAAATAGTAAAACCACCACCATTTATTATGGTTTTATTTTTTTCGCCCGTCATTTTCAGGTATGGTGCGGCACTATTTAGCCTACAGTTTAAGCCTCTGTACGGCTTTCTCGCTTCGCTAGTTTTCACACAGGAAGGTTTTTAGTGCTAAGTGGACGTCTACCAGCATGGTGGACGGGTACTAGCATGGTGGACGGGTACTAGACATGTTACCCTATAAAACTCATTCAAATACTCTATATCTAATATAGAGAGATTAAAAAACAATAAAATGAAGCAATATGAAATAAAAAAAGTAACTTCGCATAACAATTTAAGCTGTTTTTAGCCGTAGTAAAAACAATGAAAACTTTCTTCAAAAAATAATTAAATTGGCGTCAATAGAAAATAGATAAATAAAACTAACTTTAAAATGGTTGATATACGCCGCGCAAGATAAACATCAATTATTGTACTCCTTATCTAATCAAATTCTTGAAACAATTAAGCAGATATTCTAAAATATCTCTAAATGACACCGTCAAGCTCACTCTGAACTTCTACGCTAAAAGCGCGTGATGAAAATAATGATTCTTTACTAACTTACTGTGTCACTTCATTTATTTCCGAACGCTAATTCTATAGACCCATTGGGTCGTCACTAAAACTCGATAGCGGACTCACGTATTATAAAATTTTCACCACCTAAGACACGTGCAACAAACACTTGAAATGCTGAACCGTTTCACTGCCAAAATTTTCTTACTTGCTTCGCAAGGCACAGGAGTGCCACCACCGACAGTCTAGTTTTTGGCGACATCGTGAATGAGGAACCTGTTGAAACCATCTCACAGTATGTACTGACAGCAGTATGTGATTGGAAGACGCGTGAGGGAAGCCCTCAGGTGTGTTACGGAACACCTGTGAAATAGCCTTCGAAATCAAATATAGTTAGCGTTCTATAGCCAAAGGCGCTCTCGCGTGCATTGCTTAAGCCCAATGCAGACGAGGAGCAAAAATTGGCGAGAGTGGCATTTCGCCAACAAAATGTGCTCTGCCAGACTCGGAGAGAAAGTTGCCTGAAGGACATATTGAGTAGCATGCCTCTAGGCCAATGTTTTTTGTCATATTCGATCAATTCAAAGCAATTTGCAGTCCAGATTTCCCTGTAATCAATTTACCTTTACAATATGTAAAGACTGTGTTGTTCTCAACACTATCCTTTGAATGATTGCGATTCCATCTGTCCTTTCAAAAGAATTTCTATCTCGGTTATAACGAGAGTAGCCAACAGAAACGTACTTGACACAAATTGAATTATAAGCTTCAAGAACGTACGAAACACCCAGTCACTGAGTGTTATATGTAGGGAATAATACATAAACAGGCGGATATATATAAGTGCAATAAAGTTTATAGGATCAATATTTTCATTTATTATGTAACTTGTAATAAATTTGACCGAAAACATTGCAACTGTTAGAACCTTTCTCCCACTAAGCGAGTATTGAAATGTAGTGCCAAGCTTGACGATCTGACAAGTTTCTCCCAGCGAGATCTACGATATTGCTCATCTGCCCACTGCTTTATGAATCCTTTGGTAAAATATTGGACGTATACACGAATATCGACCAAAGTAATATTACGTAATAATGTAAATGCACTTATTGTCATTGTTATCATCAACACTATTACGTAATAATATTATTGAAAACGATAAAGAAAATTGTTCTATTGTTCTACTTGTGGCTCTATCCGTTCATTGATCTGCAAGTTAGGCTTTCAGTTTTTGTGAGGAGAAAACGTAGCTTCCAAGAACAGCGACTTTTGAGGAAAAGACACCATTCATTGACAACTAAACTTACAACATACTAGAAAATTACAGTCAATCCTACATTCTTTACCTATGGTTCCATGTATTTTAATTATATTTACCTCTACCAAGGAGGTTATGTTTTCGTCGTGTTTGTCTCTCTGTCTGTCTGTTTGTCTTTTTGTCTGTCTGTCTGTCACCAAAATAACTCAAAAAGTTATGAACCGATTTGGATGAAATTTACAGCGATTGTTAGGTATGTTAGGAGGAACAGATGATTAACTTTTTGTGAAGATATGTCCATCCGTTTGTTTGTTTGTTTGTCTGCGTCATTTTTCTCGATGCCATAACTCAAAAAGTTATGAATGGATTTTGATAAAATTAACGTGAGTTGTTAGGTATATAACTAAGAGTAGATGACCAAATTTTGGTAATGGTCCGTTTGTTCGTTCGTTCGTTTGTCACTGTTTTTAAGTTTATGCTTTTCAGCACAATAACTCAAAAAATAATGAACGGATCTTTATGAAATTTATAGGAGTTGTTAGTAATAGTAAAAGACATAAATGATCAAATTTTGGTGCAGATCGGGTAGTTCGTTTGTATGTTTGACTCATATTTGTCATAACATTTGTTAACAGTATAACTCAAAAAGTTATGAACGGATCTTCAAAAATATTGAACAAGCTGTTATTAATATAAAAAGGCACAAATGATTAGATTTTGGTGTTTATGCAAAGAAAATAATGGTTTCAGAGCCAATTCGAATTTTTGCTACCGTTGGCTCACTTGGCGGAGGTATGCGCTCTCCAGTGCTCTAGTTTTAGTTTGTTCTCTACTTATTAGAGGAAAAGACAACTGTCAGGATGATATTTTCGGCAGAGATTATTAAGTAAATATATACTGAATATATTAATATACAATACACATATATAGATAGGGAACAGTCCTTCCTGAAACAAATTTCATTTAACAAATGACCGTATACATCATTACTTAGAAACATGACCACTTTCCCAATTTTCTTGAACGGTTTTTACTATGTTTTCTTTAAGAACTTTGGTGTCTTACAGGGACCCGTATGTCTACCGTGACCGGAAGTGTCGCCAATACAGCCAGGCAGAGTACACCGTCCCACATTGGAGTTGCCTTATAACTAATACAGAGCATCAGTGATATTTCTTTGCGTCTGATAGCAAAAACAAGCTTGTTCGTGAAAAAACATCAATTGACGAAAATTTTCGACAATTTGCGTGATGAGCTAAAATTTCGCAATGCAAAACACCAAGAATTTCGTGGTTTTATAAAACACGGAGTTATGGGACGTTTTAAATTAGCAAAATAATGCCTTGACTAAAATTGTTGCTTCAGAAAAGTTTCTAGTTCATGCCGGCCACGTACGTCAGAAGCTTTAAAATAAACACCTAACATTAATCTGTGGCTTCGCTGCGCAGGTGCACGAGGAGGAACTGGAGCAAGTGTGAGCCGAGGTTGCTGGCCCACATTTGGTTTTAGAAACATGAGCGCATACCAGAAGCTCGTGCTTTCTAAACTCTCCTTAGTAAGACAAAATCGCTAAGACAAAATGACTTATGGCCAAGATAAAGTGGACATAACAGAGAATTTACACAATGCAGAATCTACTCCACAGTCATACCATTATATACTAGAGCACACTGAGAGCGCGTACCTCCGACAAGCAATTAAGACAACGTAAAAAAATTGGATCTGAGACTATGATCTCTTTTTTTTTATCATCACCAAAATCAGGTCACTTAGGAACAACTCCTGTAATTTTCTTGAATGTCAAACTGTCCTTTACTTTTTGAGCTATGTTCTGTCAAGTTTTTGATAAACACTAGTCGAATGCGCAAACGGACAAACCGATCATCACCAAAATTTTATCCATTCTTATTTTTTTTAGTTAGGCTGCTGGCAAAACTTCTGACAAACACTTAGTGAAACAGACAAACCGATTATCTCCACAATTCGAACAGTTGTGTTTTTTAACATTTCTAACAACCCCTGTAAACTTCATAATTCCGTTCATAACTTTTTGAGTAGCAAGGAGTCGGGCGAGTTGACCAAGGGTATCATAAATGACGGAGTTGAATGTTTTTTTTTTTTGCCTGTCCGCTCAAAAAGATGCAGAAAGAGTCGAGTCATTATAATAACTTTTTTCAGGCGGTCAGGTGGGTTGCCTGCGATGAGATAAAAACAAGAATTTTGAGTTTGCTAGCTGCACCCACACAATGACAGGAGTTGAACAATGTTGATATATTTTTGCAGGGAGTCAGGGGCGACTTAGATATATGAACATTGTCAAAAAAAACTAGAATTGGATGTCCATCAAAAATAACGGTGAAGAATTTCGTAGTCTGTCCACCCAAGAGGCGGTAGAAGGCATTGAGTTATATATACCGGGCATTGCAAAAGTCCTGACCTGTTTTGTATTTTCAGAGTGTGAAACTTATTTATAAGTCTTGATGAAATTTATTGACAATGATTCATTCCTAAACTATTTCAGATAATGTAATAACTGGTAACAGTGCTCATTTTTATACACTGTTGGTAATGGAAACAAAAAGGATAAAGATAGCAACTGTCCTTTGCGCGAGTCACCAGAAGGCGGACATTGTTAGGTTGCAAAATGTCAGTTTATCAAAGGTGAAACGGGTCGAAAACCGCCTTAACAATAATGAAAGCCTCAAAGATCGACCCCGTTCTGGCAGACCACAAGTTATTCAAGGAAAAAAGTGTTCGAAAAGCCATTGAAAATGATCTGAAACTCAAAATGACTGAATATGCGAAGAAGAAGATTGCTGTGTCAACCGTGTCAGCCCACTACTTTACTTGATTCACGTGGTGGATCTCCCGCAATGGGCAAGCAAGTCCTCAGATGTCATTATGTACGCCGGCGATACGAGTGTTTCTGTCGCGGACGGCGATCTTGACAAGGCCGCTGGAAAGCTGGAAGAAGAAACGTGCATCCTGCACTTTTTTACATGCAATAAGTTGGTTGCTAACACGTCCAAGACGGTCTTCATAACCTTCGGTAGTAGCACGCACCCAGATCGATCACAATCCAGGGCGATACAATCGCTGAATCAGACAATGAGCGTTTTCTCGGCCTGTATGTGTCATCCGATTTCGATTGGCGGTCGTGCATAAAAGATCATCTTCTTCCATCGCTGAACTGCAGAGTTGGAATACTAAAACGTCTACTAGCACATGTCCCACGACAGTGGCTAAGAATGCTAATCCACGCATTAGTTTATAGTAAAGTCAGATACGGACTGCCATTGTATGTAAAAATTCGACTTAGTGAACAAGACCCAAAGTGCGGCCTGATGAATCAAATTTAAGTGATATTGAACGACAAGATGAGGCTACTCTTGGGCAAGAGGCGGTCAGACAAGGTGCCAGTGATGGATCTGGAGGAGAAAAATGGTCTGCCCTCTTTAAATCGACTTAGGATTGAGGCCACTTTGGTGGAAGCGTGGGAAATATTCAAGTACAAGACTGAGCCGTGTCTTTCCATGATGAACATGAAACCCAAAATCAGTATCAACACTTGATCACAGGGTCGTGGAGACGTCCTCCTGAGCAATAAGTGGAAACGCGACTGCTTCATAACTCGGGCGACGACCTTGTGGAACAACAACCCACAACTGCGAAGTATTGAGAGAGTTGGCCAGGTGAAGAGAGAAGCGAGGAAAGTTGCGGAAAAATTCCCGTTTTAAATTGTCGATCTTTTGTAGAAAATAGTGATGTAACTTTGTAAAAATGTTAAAAAAAAACTCTTTTTAAACTATCGTACGCTGTACGTAAGGGTGCCATGGTGCACTTGGCAACATCATACAAGTACAAGAGCTGTATAGAGGGAAGGTGAAAAGAGCTGACAGTGTCAGAAATGACCGCTGCTAACTACTGACTTGGTTAAAAAGCCCCAAGAGCGATGTTCCCGCCTTCTTAACGACTTGAAAAGTAATGGAAACCGAGTCATCATTTTCTCAGATGAGAAGACCTTCACAGTGGATCCTGTCTTCAACAAACAGAACGATCGAGTTGTGAGCTTTGGCCAAGACATCTCTCATGTTCGTTATGTCTCCACAACAAAGCATCCGGCCTCTGTGATGATGCTGGGCGTTGTGCCCTCCAATGGTGAAAAGATTCCTCCGGTGTGGTTGCCGGTCGGTTACAGGTTGATAGGGGTTGAATACAGGAATATCATGGCCATATATGTTATTCCTTGGATCAGAAGAATCGTCAAAGATGGAGATTACGTGTTTCAGCAAGATGGTGCACCAGCGCACACGTCGAAAACCGTCCAAAACTGGATGAGCCAAAACATGACATTCTGGCCAAAAGACTTCTGGCCCCCAAAGTCACCTGATCTCAATCTTCTGGACTACAGCGTATGGCTCCATATTGAGAGTAAAGCATGCAAAGGTCGCCACAACAACATTGAGGAGCTGAAAGCCTCTGTGAACAGCACTTGGACCCAGATGAGGAAGGACTACGTCCGTAATGTGTTTAAGGACTTCCGACCACGATTAGGGTGTGTCATTGCTGCCAATGGAGGTCCTATTGAATGGCAAAGTTGTTTAGATCATAATAAACTAATACATTACAAATATTGTTTTATTTCATTATAAATAAAGCTTCTACGAACTAGGGATGGCAAATTATTAAAATAGGTCAGGACTTTTGCAAAGCCCGGTATATATATTTTAGACAGTAGGATGGAATGACTAAGGTTTAAAAACTGCCAATACTCTAAGGTAAGCTGGCCATACAAAATTGCAGCGTTGAATTTGCCTCCTACCGAGGGTGATGGTCTTAGCCTACGCTTCCAGGCGTTCTGGTTTTCAATTATAGAATGATACGTGTAAAACGAACTTCCTGTCTTTGCTTCCAAACTGACTGATTATTTTTCTGAGTAAGCAGAACGAAGAAGGTTTTCCTCTATCTAAGGCTGAAGAGCGTAACGTACAGGCACATGGTTGGCGGATGGAGCCCCAAGTAGAATTATAATATAGCTAGATTACAGTAGAGTTAACTCAACTGTGTCATGGTGCACTTCCAATTTGATGAAGCACTTTTGGGCTTCAGTTTTGGGATAACAGTGCATATGATTCTAATGCATATAAATGCGTAAAAAATGCCCAAATTACCATCGGGATAGCTGGTTTCTTTTCATGATATTGCTGAAACTCAATGAGCAGAAGTGAGTTTTCTGTCAGGACGGTGATTCTGCCGTGATTTCATCATCGTTTGAAGATACGTGACATTTTGGAGAGGCAAGGTCTTAACTCATTTTGAATGTAAAGCTGGCAAGAGCAATACACAGCAGATTCTTTATCATGCTGGAAGTAATGTGAGATAAATAAAAGTACCACTGAAGGAGTGGGTAGAGTCTGTATAGAAGGCGTTGCACAGCACGGTTTTCTTGTGAGGAGAGGGGGGATCATATCACTTGCTGACTGGACCAAAAGGAACTGGCAACTTCATAACGCAAGTAAAAGAAGCGTATTTTCTTAAATTTATTATAATATATTATATATGCTATTTCTTGTCACATACATTACCAATGGTTATTTTCTGCAAATCTGGATATGATTTATCAAGAAACGGGATCACTTTGGCAGGAATAGGGAACCCATGTGCAGCCGCTGCCGCGAGCTCCCTAAGTTCGAATAAAAGAACGTTACGTTAGTGGCGTACAAAAAGCCTGAGTTATACGTTCGCTAGCAGCAATATCTACAGTTATTTGCATTAATGCATTGGAATTTAGTATGAAATAATAAACGGAAATTTGTATTTAGCTTATCCCAAGTTGAAAAGTCCATTAATTGGTATTATAATATCGTATGTGATCTACACAGTGAATAAATTAATATAACTGTACTATAGAAGTTCATCAATTGACGACAAAATAGTATAATAAAGAAAATGGAGTATATTAACGTTACAACGTCATTCCTAATTAATCTTGTACAACTATAAGTTAGTGCAATGCCGCAATAATGTTAGCTCAAGGCCATAATAATCTTAGCGCAAGGCCTTAATAACGTTAGCACAAGGCCGTAATGATATTAGCACAAGGCCGTAATAACATTAGCACAAGGCCATAATGTTTATTAAATTCCTGTCTACAACGCCATGTGGAAGAAAGGTAGTTTTGACACGTCCGTTCAATGTCGCCTTGGCGGCCTCGCAGCAAACGAGGGACCCCCTGAATCCACAGCTTGCTGCAGGAGCACTTTACACCCAAATTGCGGTCAATAGTTTACTAAATTCAGTTTCAAGCGTCCGTCAACTCCCGCCCCGACTCAGATGAAGGTGACCGTCCGACTGCACTACTCCATGGGAAGCTAGAGTAGCCGCCGGACCTCAGGTCAGCGCCCTCTTCTGCCCGAAGAACGCAGATTCCTGCCACAAATTTCATTGAAGTGATTACCGTATATTTCATTATTTGGAAATCTAGCGATTTTTCTAATTTCATTAAGCGCTCTTTGTTTTGTTTGTTAGGAACTTGGGTAAATGTCTTACAGCGACCCGCATGTCTGCAGTGACCGGAAGTGTGACCAATACTGCCAGGCAGAGTACACCGTCCCACACTGGAGTAGTCTTATAGCTAACTAATACACAACATCTGTGATGTTCCTATGCGTCTGATAGCAAAAACAAGCATGTTCGTAAACAAAACATCAATGGACGAAAATTTTCGACAATTTGTGTGATGAGCTAAAATTTCGCATTGCAAAATACCAAGAATTTCGTGGTTTTATAAAACACGGAGTCATGGGACGTTTTAAATTAGCAAAATTATGCCTTGACTGAAATTGTTGCATCAGAAAAGTTTCTAGTTCATGCCGGCCACGTACGTCAGAAGTTTTAAAAATAAACACCTAACATTAATCTTTGGCTTCGCTGCGCAGGTGCACGAGGAATAACTGGGCAAGTGTGAGCCGAGGCTGCTGGCCCAGATTTGGTTTTAGAGCATGTACGCATACCAGAAGCTCGTGTTTATCTATAACTCTCCTTACTATCGCAATCAACATGTAGACCTTGACGAGAAAATGGTCCACGATAAAGTTTCGTATAACAGAGAATTTACCCGAAACAAAACCTATTCCACAGTCGTGCCACATATTTATAAACTAGAGCACTATGAGAGCGCAAACCTCCGCCACGAGAGGCAACGCCAAGAAAAATTAAAATTGGTTCTGAAACTATAATTTCCTATCTATCATCTCCAAAATTAGGCTCACACATTCATCTCGCAATGTTTGCTCAAGCTGGTGGACGCTGTACACTCAGTTCACCGAAAGAGGTACGGCGAAAGCTAGAGTTTTTTTTTAGATTAGATAGGCGGCAGTAGACGAACCAATAGGCCCATTCCCAAAATGACACCGGAACTTACGCCCCGGCCCTCCATGAGCTATTGCCATTTTATGTTAGTAGGATATAGAACCCTGGAGAAAAGAGAGAAAAACAAACAGGTGAGAAGAGTCCCTGCCAAAGAGACGATCAAGAATGCACGCAAGCACGATCAGGAGCCGCTGTCATGCTGAGCTTAGAGACGTCAAGCTGTAGGTATAGTTGGACCAGGAGAGAGAAGAAGACGGATTAAGGTGGCTTCGGAAGCTTTGGCCGTCAAGACTTTGTGACTCCTGGAGAAGGAGTACTTAGCTGTGGAGGATGTTTCTCCCAATGTTTGTCAAGACGATTTTTAAACGAGTTGACTGACCCTGCACTAACAACATCGGAAGGGAGTCTATTCCAAATGATGACTATGAAATACGGAAAGAACTGCTGACTTAAGGTAGTTCTTATAGCTTTATGCTTGAGTTTTTGACCGTTGTTTCGCAAGCAATCAATGAGGTCTCTTTCAAAGAGCCCCGTTGTAGGTACGGTGTTGAAGCCATCGGCATCGGCTTTTGGTCGTCTTGGCCTGCAGGCGTTTAAGTCAGCTGTTTTAAGTTTTCTGCTGGATTTCCTTTAGCAGCATTTTGGGCTTCCCGGTGTTACAAGATGCTTCACTTGGGTTGTATTACCTGTCCGTGGGAGCTCAAGCGTGAAGTTTTAATAATAATAAATACTTGAGTGTTTGTATTAGTTGCCTCCTGAGTCATCTTTACTCCAGAAAGATCAAACCCAGTTCTTTTAGGCGACATTCATACGACTTATTTCGCAGCTGAGGTATCGCTTTCGTTGCCGTGCGTTGGACTCTTTCCATGTTATCGATATCTTTACACAGATGTGGCGACCGGAATTGAACGGCAAATTCTAAGTGTGGCCTCACTAATGTCTTGTACAATGGAACAACGATATCCTTAGACTGTATTCAAAATTTCTCGTGATGAATCCGAGTACTCTGCTTGCCATTTTCACACTCGTTTCAACTTGCTGGCAGTGTTGTAGTTTGTTTGTAATAGTGATTCCCAAGTCACGTTGTTGGGTGACAGCAGCCAATACCGTCCCGTTCATTTGCACTGGAGGTGAAGGGTTCATCAGCCCTATGTACATTACCGAGCATTTGTCGTCCTTAAAGCTCATCTGCCACGTTATGCTCTATTCCATGAGATGGTCAAGGTCTTGATGGAGCTCTGCTCTTTTCGTGGCAGGAGAACATGGTTTAGTAACATCCGCAAATTTACTGATATTACCACGGATGTTAAGATCGAGATCATTGATGTAAATTGAGAACAGAAGTGGGGCAAGCACGCTACCTTGTGGAACCCTGGATGAAACGTGCCTCCAGGCGCTCGTTTCTCCTTCAAGCTTTACTCGTTGCTGCCGACCCGTAAGCCATGCCCTGATCCATCGTAAATTTTTTGAAAGATGACGCATGTCCATTTTCTCAACGCGTTGCATGAGTATAGAGTTCGCTAGAAAAAAAAACAGATAAATACCTGACGTATTCTTTATAGCGTTTACAGATCATGAACAATTTTATGAATAATACTTTCCGCTGAGCAGGAACATAGTAATTGCGCATAACACTAGAAAGCCCGAAAGCACTGTAAGGACTAAAAAGACGCCTTACTTGTTTTGAGAAAAACAGTTCATTGCTCTGTGATGATTTTGCTTTCAATGGTTCATCAGGCCTTAACTACTCTAAACTTACGCTTTTCCACTTGAAATCAGACTGTAGGATCATGGGATAAGATGTGACTTCCAATGGACTCAAAATGCCAGGAAATATATATATCATCGTTCATTGGAATGAGAGACTCTGCTGCGTGCACACTGTGAAGACAAAAGTTGACGCACATATCGTGATCGTTCACCTAAGTGAACACGTTGAAATGAATAACGTGTGAGCACGCCTTTAGTTAAGACAAGTAAATAAATAGCCTGTGCATCTGCGTGTACTTAGTCACAAGTCAAAACAGGGCCTTTGCCACAATGCACCAACCATTACAAAAGATGTTTTTCGATTGGTCAATAAAATGGCATCAGCAAAGCTACAAAAATAATGTGTCGTTGCTTTATCGAAAATCTACATAAAGAGTTCATTAGCTGACATAGAAGAGCATGAATAATACAGATTATATTTTCGTTCATGAGCGATAATCGCAGTTGTGTGATAGAATTAACATACGAGTAGGTATGACTGATCAACACAATTAAACAGTATTCGGTAGGGCACAACTATCATAACAGGTGGTTTGAATCACACACAAGTAATAGGTTCGCTAACGAAAATTTTCCGAACTATAGTATTTGAAGGGCGTTTGATTCAGCAGCAAATTTCAGTCTTTGGCGCTTGTCGTATTCGAATCTTCAGACAAGTGCTTGCGCTTCCACTGCTTGATCCGCGTTTTAGTATCGGAGCCAATTACCAGTGAGAATTCCATTAACATAGTCTTGCTCCGTAAAATGGAGATTTCAGTCGTCGCAACATAATCGAGCTGCACCTGCAACATGATTCAGAGTGACGCTGGTAAGGTTCCTACCTGCACTTCCGGCAAGTGAAGGGAAGTGCGCTTGACTTACGTCGCCTTTGCCGACCGAGTCGAACGTGCCTTGTGTAGCGTGTCCCCTTGTATGGAGTCTCCAAGCCCAAAATTGCTTTGGAATTTCTAGACTGACTTGAATAAATTGGCTTTACCAATCGTCTATTTTGATATATCCCTCTCTCAGTTTGTCTTCTACTTATTATTTCACTTTGAGATCACGAGAAGAAGTTACAATCAGGGTAGCTTCACCTAAATGAAATATGTATGCGTGTCAAACCACATCAGGCTGCAATTAAATTCCACAAACTTAGCCTGTACCCACTGAAATTTCCTAGCTCGTACTGAGACACTGTCACTAAATATTTTGTCGCATGTTAGAAAATTGCGTACCTTCGAGACGCGTGCGAGGAGTACCGTACATAACTTTAACTTAGGCAGTTGTGTCCCTTCATTTGTAAGCATGTACTGAATATAACTTACGTGAATACCAGCTAAATTAAAACAACGTAGGGAGGGAGATCATCAATGCGAAAGCGCTTGTAAAAGTACTGCGCATTTGGAGTGTGTCCAAGAGTATGAAAATATGTGGACTGTGAAATATGTAGTCTAAAACTATATTTAAACGACTTAGTTGGAGTACATCAAATTGGATTTTTTTCACAGTTTAACTACGGGAATCCGGATGTTGCTGGAGTTTATATGCTAAGTTCGTGAATACTATTTCCTTAAGATGGCATTAGTACATAAAATTATATTTGTAGAAAAGTGTGAAAAGCATCTGAAGGAATGTCTTCAACTGCTTCTCATCAGTTTCTACAAGATATTATTTCGCAAGGATTATACTAAGATGATACTAAACTCTATTGTAAACAAGTATTCGTCTAATTTTCGAGCTGTTTAGCGCTCTGAAAACTGCCAGAGAAAAAGCGACGCCCCAGTTATGATGTTTGATAGTTGATGCAGAAGCCATTTATCAGGGTGAACCTAGAAGTAATTTTTTTTTAGGATGCAGACAAACCGATTCCTTCATAAGCCATTTTTAGGGCAGCGCTGTAAGTTTGCCTTGGATTAGGTACGATGCTGTACAGGCAAGTAGTCTCGTTCGTGTTTTCCATCATGTGTGGATGTTTGGAATGATCTTGATGGCTCTGTCTTTGCTGGCGCGGGTTTGTATATTTTTTCATAAATTTGTAAACAGCGGTCTTCTGAGATCTCTGCTCTTCTCTTTCCTTTTTTTGCTTGCTGGGCTGGTTGCGTGGGGGTTCAATAACTTTATTGAGCTTCCACCGTTCTCACGTCTCCAGTCTAGGGTATCTTCATAATCATAATAATAGTGGGTCAGTCACGACGACTTTTCCCATTTCATCAAACTAGAAAAAGGAAGAAGTTGGAACAGCATTTTTAATATTAGCAATATGATCATGATCAACGTGCTATGCGGGTTGATATCTGGAGTCCACAAATCAACGTGCATACTGCATAGCACTCCGAGCCACAGCTCATAACGTTGATTCTACGTTGCATATTTCATTGCCCTGTCTCGGGATACTTCATTACTCCGGCCGGATACTTCATTGCCGTTTGGGGGACACTTCACTGTACTGCTAGCGATGCTACTGCGCGGTTTAATCTTGCAATAATTCACACCGTCCGGAGATTTTGTTCAACTTGAATTACATGGACGACGATGAAGACGTCCCAGTACAGCCTAAAGCCGAGCCCCACTGACACAACAAGAGATGCAATGTGATTTTTGAGGAAGGCATTGCGCCTTGGAGCGATAGTGTGTCGCGCGATCTGGGTTGCGTCAGTGGGGACAGTAGATTGGTGTACCTGATGTTACGTTTTTTCATGCCGTAAATGACGTGCGATGCAACCCAGATCACCCGACGCACCATTGTTCACACGCGTCATGTCTCCAACAAAAATCGCATGGCATTGCCGCTTGTTGTGTCAGTGTGGCCCCGGCCTTAGTGTTCGGTCCGCTACTTGGGTTCCTGGGCGCCGCCTGCAAATACTATCATCTTACCACATCTTCAATAATAATAATTGCTCACCGTACCTTACATCGCTTCTTTACTTGTCTTAGATATGGTTTTTCTTTAGTTTAATCATTAAGTTTATTGAGTCTTCCTTAACCTCCCCGACCGCTGTCACTGGATTGAGCCCTGCTCAGTCCCTGAACAGACATCACTTAACGAAAATCGCTCTCTTCTTCAACTACGCACAGACACAGCTTCTCATCTCCTGCCAGAGAGCGGTCTGAAAATAAGCAAATGTCTGATCGGAACCCGTCACCGAACCCACCAGCAGCAAAATGCGATACCCTGTTTTAGTCAGCTATTGCATACATGTACCTGACGAACCAATAGCCTGTTTTAAAATTCGATTGTACGAGAAAACTGAAGAAAGTTTCATCAACAAAATACATGTTATTACCTCTGCTAAGGAGATTATGTTTTTTTTTTTTTTTTGTCGTGTTTGTCTGTCTGCCTGTTTCTATCTTTGCTTGTCAGCAAGATTACTCAAAAATTTACGAACGGATCTTTACGAAATTTACTGGGATTAGTAGGTATGCTAGCAGAAACAGATGATTAACTTTCGGTGGAAATCTGTTCCCCTGTGTTTGTTTGGCTGCTTATTTTTTTTCTTTATACTATAACTCAAATAGTTATTGACTGATTTACTTGAAATTTACATGAACTGTTAGGTATATTACGAAGAATAAATGATCTAATTTTGTGACGATCTGTTTGTCTGTTCGTTCATTTGTTTGTCGCTGTGTTTGATTTAACGCTTGATAGCGCAATAACTGAAAAGTTATGGATTCACCTTTAAGAAATTTACAGGACTTGATAGTTATGCTAAAAGATATATATGGTGAAATTTTGGTGATGATCGGTTAGTCCGTAGGTGTGTTTGACTTATGTTTTTAATAATGTTTGTTAGCAGCATAACTCAGAAAGTTATGAACGGATCTTCAAGAAAATTACAGAAGCTGTTAATACTACTGAAAGGCACAAATTATTAGATTCTGGTGTGCTTTGCTTACATTGTGAGTAAAGTGGGCATGTTGGCAACTGAACTTCAGTTAATTATCGGTAATAAATTACAGAGAAATGAATTTTATAACCACTGACTTCTCATGTTTACCCTATGGAGTGGCCACTTCGCGCCAGTCGAATATCTATCGCTATCATCTTCCCCAATCATTGTCTTCTACAATACCTTCTATACTGAGTACACTCATGCTTCCAGTGGTTCTCTAAATATTCTCGTTTACCTTGAACTCTTAATGAGTCTGCTATGCATGCTCCTGCCAACTGACATTCAGCACAGCGGAGAGTTCGCCTCTTGGAGATGTCATGTATCGCAAATCTAATAATTGGGTTCGAGGCCAAAACACTGTCCTCGGGTCGTTGGCCAAAGCATTCTTCAGTTCTTTAACTTCCAACAACTTTGCTAAGAACATTCCTCTATAGCGGAAAGAGGGAAGCCAGTATTTAATGGTTATTCATCGCCTCCTACAAATATTTAACCGTAGTTTTAACAAGACTTATTTCTGAATCACACACCCTATAACCCTTGAATGATCCATAAATCGCATATCCAGTGTTTGAATCCTATATCCTGTGTCCGTTCTCTGGATCATACACCGTATACCCTTCGTTTGAGCCATACACCCTACGCCCCTTGTTTGAAATATGGCCGGGTGCCTTTACTCGAACTCTACAACATCTGTCCCTTCCCTGAATCATTCACTATATGTCTGTTGTCTCTACCATATACCGTGTTCATATTTTTCTGAACCTTACATACTGTGTCACTTGCCTGCACCGTATACCGTGTGCTGCACCGTATGCCTGCACCGTATACCGTGCGCTGCACCGTATGCCTGCACCGTATACCGTGTGCTCCTTGAGCCAACTACCTTGTAACCATTGTTTCATCCATACACCGTGTGACCTTTGTCTGAACCATACACCGTTTAACCTTTCAACCATGCACGCAATGCCTCTTCTCTGAACCCAACAACGTGTGCTTCTTGTCTTAACCATACACCGTTCGCCTATTTTCGAACCATATACATCGTGCACCCCTCTCTGAACTATTCAGAAGTATACTCCTAGTCTCAACAACGCATCGTACGTTCCTTATCTGAACCATGCACCGGATACCCTTCACTGTACGAAATACTGTGTAGGTACCGCTTGTTTGAACCATATGAACCAAACACCGTCTACATCTTGTATGAACCACATAAACCATACACTGCGTGACTCATGCCTGGACCATGCACTGGGTAGCCCGTGTCTGAACTAATAACCGTATACCGCTGCTCTGAACCACATACTGTGTGGCTCATGTCTAAACCGTACAGAGCATGCGCATTATCTGAGAATCAAACCGTGTACCCGCGCCTGGGAATTTCAGAGATTTTCCTGCACAGTCTACGGATTCTGGAACTACATTTTAGTACTAAGACTGTATAGTAGCGCAACGCTTAACTTTTGTTGAAAGTAGTAGTAGTAGTAGAAGTTTTTACTAGCGCTTCAGTGGCACACTGCCTATATCGCTCCGAACTATTCCTGTGTTTAACCACAGGCTCGTGCACCGACTAGGGCGCGTTTTAAATTGTCAATGATTTTTGTCTCGGCTTTTCTGCCGGGAGGTCTCAGAGTGGTCAGTGCGCTACTGACAGGAAAAAGGCGCAAGTTGAGCATCTCCAACCTCCGGGCACGGCTGAACGTTTTCGCTCAGCTGCGCTGCACAGGGGAAGGAAACGAAATACAAGAAGGTAGAAGTCTAGCGGGAATAGGTCAGCCACCTCGATCGGTAGCCCACCTCCCGAAACAGAAGGGGAAGTATTGAAAGCCTACCTAACTTTACAAAACTAACGTTCTCAGCAGGAACCGCGGCCAGATGCTACATCCCCTGCGGAGAAGGCACTCGGGACCCTTGGGTGCGTGATGCCCAAACATATTGTGGCAGGGATAGGGCCCGCCACAATATGTGCCTGAGGGCAACTTTTGTTGACAAATAGTTCCATTGCATAGCCTTATGACAGCCGACCTAACGCTTACCGCTCCTTGTGTCTTGCCCTCTTTCTTTTCATCCAACTTTGCGTCTTCCATTTTTGACATTGTATACTTTCATGACGTCATCGCTTGTTTGGCAAAATGTAGCTCAGTAACCTTGACTTGCTTAGAACTTCACACAGATGAACTTGTAGCAATATGTTAAAACGGACTTCAAGAGTTACATTATACCTGACACTTCCTGAAGCTCATTCCTGCTGTCTAAACTGGAGTATTTGTTCGTCTCTAACCTAATTGGGTAGTTTCCCCCGCTTTTTTCTCTTTTCTCCAGTGCTCTATATCCTACTAAGATAATGACAATAGCTCATATGGCCGGGGCGTAAGTTCCGGTTTCTCTTTGGGAATGGGCCTCTTGGTTCGCCTACTGCCGCCTATCTAATTTAATCTAATGTAAACCTGAAACTCCATTCAAAGTGGCAATACCTGCTCACCTCTCTAAGCTTCCAGACAAGAAAAGTCCATTTGCCTTCGCTGACCTTGAAACTGACGAAGCAGCTATAGGCGGTGTTTTTTTTAGATAGTATACATATTACTTTTATTTTCTTCCTGGTTTCATCTTTCATATGCATGAGTCCTAGTATTTCTTGACATGCCTCAATGTAATTCTTACTTTTTCTGAAATTGTCATTAATCGATTAATTTTTTTTCTTAGTGTCATCGTTTTCCAGGAACTGCAGGAAAAAGAGTGCAAATTAATTTCAATTTTGCATAGGGAATCAATAAAATTCACTGGAAAATGCTTCAAAATTTTATTTCAATCATTCAAAAGAAAGCAAAACGAAGTGACAAATATTTAATTAGTAAGTTAATGCTCATATCCTTGTTATTCATTCGCGTGATGTGTTTTTCCATCGAACGATACTGATAAAGATCGAGTAAATACATCATAAAGACTTCATTAGCCTTAAAAGCAGACTGCCAGGTCAAGGTGGAGAGATATAGGTGAAATGCCTAGTTCCTTTTTTTTTTAACTTTATATCAAGTTGACGAGTGCATTTTTGGAATTCAAGCCGAAATAAAGTGCTTATATTCTTTCTTCGGACGTTCAACTTGACGTAGACAGGACAGATCACTTAGAATGTCAATAATTTTGTGCCCATAAATACCAGATCTTCGAAAATTATTGTAGTTTGGACTGGAACTTAGGGCACGTCGCTCTCCAAAGAAGTCAGACGCTCTTAATTAAAATTGTATTGGACTCTGCCACCAACTGGGAATAAAAAGAGAACGGGACTTTATCGAATTTCTATTTATTTGCGGATACAGTGAATGTAAATGACTCTGAAAGTCGTGGGTTTCTATTTATTTTCGAATAGCTTGCTAAATAAACTGTATGTGTCATGAGGTGCAGTGTAGTGTAAAGTTCTGCAGGCCAACGCTCCGAGCAGCTGCGTGGACTGCAGAACTGCAAGTCCGTCGAGTAGTCGCCTTTGGAATTCCAGTCGTCAACCTTGGTGTAGCCCACAGAGTTAGCTTACATGACAGGCCTGTAACGAAGGAGACATTTATTCGAGAGAAACGATACTTCGTCGTATACTTGACACTGACTAAACCATTAATTTAGAAGGATACGGTGAGATGAAATATGTAATTATCGATCCCTGTAGAAGTTACCAAACTTACATAATTGAGTTCCCATGAAGCATCTGTTCTTTTTAATAATTATTATTTGAAATACGTAAACGGTCATTTCAAAGCCGTCTCGTACTTAAAACCAAAGCTGTCTGGGAGCGCATACCTTCGCCAAGTATAGCCATGTTATCGAGAAATTCCTATTACTCTTGAAACTCGGTATTTCTGTATATCATTACCAATATTTGCCTTTGCCTTTGTATCGGAGGCAGCTTAGGAACTACCTCACATGCGAGGCAGGGACACCTGCACCCGTGATGTAGTGTGACTCATGCGTCCACCTGCCCACTCCAGCTTGTATTGGGCGACCCTACCGTGGGGCATAGCCTGGCCCTTGGGTCTTGGGATTGGCTTAGTTAGGTTGGCCCGTCCTGCATTGTGGGCGGCGGCGCCTAGGTTTGC
>LQNS02276883.1:24216610-24252531 GCA_001587735.2 Parhyale hawaiensis | reverse complement strand
TGGCCTGTGGCCGAGAGATAAGTCACCAGCCGTATCACAGATACGCCAGCTTCTCGAACTGAATAAAGCTCGAATTTCCTTCTATCTATTAATGATGAAGAGCGTGACACAAAAAGGTAAGTAGGTACGTATGTACATACGTACGTACGTAGGTACTAGCCTATTAATATATAGATCGTTAAGCAAAGAAACTGTGTGCAAACAAAACACAAGCAGGTAAATAAAGTTCATAAACTTTAAGAATAAGATAGAGAGATATTTACTGGCTGGAACGTCTGCAAATTCCACCCAACAAAAGCACTGTTCTTCAGTGATATCCCCTATCGAATATTGAAGGAACGCGTGAAACATTGACAGGACAAGAGCATTGCTCCTCAATTAGGCCTATATGTCCTCGGACCCGTATCATACATACGAAAAGTAAAAATGTTATAAGTCAGACAGTGAATTTTCCACCTTAGACCTGCGAATACTAGCAGCTTGAATTTAAACTTGACTCCTTCTTTTATTGATCCCTTACCGGGTTGTATCGTAGGCACCTCAAAGGTACGTTTCATCTAATACTGATGAAAATGTCACTGTCATACTAAGTAACTAACAACGTAAGAAACTAACTACTAACTAACTAACTAACTGATAGACAAGCAAAATTATAATATAGATTTCTAAGCAGTAAGTTTGAAAGCCTTCTTTATTTTTATTTCTATTTGACCATCAAGCGTAATTCGTCTTCAAGGAATAAAGTTTCATTCGGCTAGAGCTATTTGACCAAAGTTTGTCTTCCTATCTACCAACAAAACCCAGCAAATAATAAATGAGCAAATAAGAAAGTTAAATTAAATTCTGTTTTTGTATTATTGTAGGACGCGACAGCAAGTTTTGAAAATGTGAACGTGTCTATAGATAGAATTTGGGTTAGAATGAGAATAGAAAACTTCTAAAAGTCTTCTAGATATACGATTTGGCTCATTGGATAATGTTATTTAGCCAACAAATGGACATCTCATGATTGAGCGGCCTTACATGATTATTAACTAGATATGCTTGAATATAATATCTAATACTATATTTGCTGTGACCGTTGGGTCACTACAAACTTATCCAAGCTACTCCATTTCTTCTGCTTGGTTTTTAGATTTGTAGTAAGTTATGTCAAACTTACCAAACAACAGAGGGACAAATATTTTCCGAAATAGGAGTGCTGTAGAGGCGTAGAAGCATGTTGATATTCCTTTTAGCTATATATTAACAGCTGTAGACTGATACTATTCTTCATACGTCTTAGCTGCTGCTACTGGCCACGCTACTAAAATGCTAGAATTTTAATTCTTCCATGCACTCGACGTATATAGCAATCTGTGTCCATCTCGTCCGCCTCATCCAGACTCCCGAAGATTTTTGTTTTACCAACAGGTTCCGGCAACTAGTGCCCTCATTTTATTTTTCCCCGTGCGTAATAACATAGATTGTGCGCAAAGAAGAAAGAACACGAACAAGCAAGTAAATAAATGAAGTTCAGAATTTTAGTTTAATCGTAGACCACACCATACATTAACTGGGCAATGAAATAAATAGTCTTGCAATTGGGCCTGGAAGCCGATTAACATAACTGTTTATCAAATAAGTGCTAATAATCACAGAGACCTCAAACAAGGATTGTTTTTTTCGTCGTATAATAAGGAGTGCTTTGCAGAGCAATGAATCTAAATTCACAATAATATATCTTCTGTAGGCGACATACATCATACCTCCGGACACGAAAAAAATTGAAAATTCATCCTAATTTTTAGGAATACTAAAATTTTATGGAACAAATTGGCTCATAGATACTATACGTAATGTACTTTATATTACATTTAGTTGAGTTTTCTTTTTTTTTTATTAAAGATATGAAACAGTAACCTCAGAAATTGGTGTATGTAGAGCTTCCGGTTAACCACATCCTTATAGCAGCAACAAAAGTAAGGTTAAGAAAACCCAGTAATATCGAAAAAATAATTAAACCCACAATAATACTACATTGGTAATACCACTGAGCTAAAAATACATGTTTAACTATGAGATAAAGATACCAATACGCCTTGTAATGATATTAAAACAAAACAATTTTCGGCTGATAAGACCCTTCATTATTGGAACCATCTAAAGCTGCACGTCGTGATTGTCGATGTCATTTCATATGACTGCTTAAGTATATTACACCACGTTGTGGTTGCCTACGTTACATCATTTCATGCTTTGGTCTGTTTCATCGCTTTTTTGGTGCCTAAGTTAAAACACATCATGGTTGCCGGAGTTGAATCACTCCAGGGCGGCCAATGATGTATCACTCCACAGCTGCCAAAGCTATATCACTTCACGGTTACCAATGCAATATCCCTTCACGGCTATCAATGCTGAATCACTTTACTGCTGTCAATGCCACATAACTTCATGGCAGCCAGTGCTTCATCATTCAGGTCACTTCACGGCCGCCCATGCTATGTCACTTCACTACTGCCAATGCTATATCACTTTACTGCTACAAATGCTATATCACTCCACTGCTGCCAATGCTATATCACTCCACTTCTATCAATGCTATATCCCTTCACTGCTTCTAATGCTAGATCACTTCACTGCTTCCAATGCTAGATCACTTCACTACTTCCAATGCTAGATTACTTCATTGCTTCCAATGCTAGATCACTGCTCTGCTTCCAATGCTGGATCACTTCCTGGCACTTTATGGCTGCCAGCAGCTTCAACTCGCCCCTCAGCCCTGCACTCTGTTCTGATTTTCTCGCTGAGCCCGTCTAACTACCTAATAAATTTTATTAACATTTTAGCCCGTATAGCTACGTAATAAATTTAATTAACATATTCATCAGCTGTTTAGTTGGCATTTCATTACAGATCGAGCATACCACGAATTTGAGAAATTTCTGACCCTAAAAAATGACTGTTTATTTCACTAACTATTGCGAAATTACCTTGCTGAAAATATCACACGATGTCATAAACAGTTTTTCTACGTAATTACATTTCAAGCTTTAATGTTTTTGTGTATTTGTCGCCCATAGAAGTTTTAGAACTATGTACAGGTTTGCCAATCACTACTGAATGTAATGGAATTAAGTCAAATAGCCTAAAGTATAGAAAAGTAATGGGGGAACACGTTAAAATGCGTCTGCGGCACCGTGCAATCGGGCCCAATTGCGGGACAGATATCTGCCTTAGGTGCCAGTGTCCAGTCAATGTAAGGTGTGATCTAGGGCATAATATACATATATTTCCTGCTGGCACTATTCAATCCAAATCTAAGTTCAGAAACGATTAGTTAAATGACTACTTCCACAACTTGCAGACCATTGCCTTAACTGCAATTCATCTTCCTTACCGCAATCATCTTTACAGGAGTCGAAATGGCTGCCCAAGTAAGTTGTTTGGTGTTATTTTTCTCTGACTGGTGCAGTAGCAGATATTATATATATTACCTACATTAGGGATAAAAGTTTGAGATTTCTAAAAACAGAAATGCAAACATACCTTGGAACTCTATTTCTTCTGAACCAATGACTATTTTCCCGCTCTGAGCGAGGCAGAGGAGCTTCTTCTCTTCCGAAACGAAAGTTCCAGCTTGAAATGAACTTGATGCTGCGATGTCCTCAAAACTTATAAGGTAATCTTCATCGTCATACAAGTTCGGTATTTCGAACTCAACATCAATGGTTTCGTTAGCAGGGCAGTCGGAGTAAGTCCAGCTGACAGTCAGAACTCCAGGATTTTCGATGGCCACGGTCTGGGAGAATAAATTTGGATCGAACGTGCCTGTTTGGAGTAGAAGTGAAATGGTAGTGTAATATTTTCTGCAACTAATACACATGTCATTATGATTGTTATTCCTCATTCTCCAAACTGTTTATATAATTTATGAACACAAATCGTCCTGGGTACAGTATCTCATACACTTATTTCTTAAAGTAAAGGGTATTCTAAGTGTACGGCACGCGCACGGCAACATTCGGATGTGAACCAGTGCATTCAGAGTTTTCTTCTTTAATTCAGTATTTATGTCTCAGCCATTAGCACAATTACCGATGCCTTTAGGACTAAAGGTTTTCCTTTTATGATAATTTATTAAAATTTAGAATAACGTAGTGACAATTTCTGAACAGCGACATGCTATTTGTGATATCAACTGCACACTTAGGGTAGTTTAACTATAAGAAGCTCCTAAAAAGTCGTGGCCCGAATACGAGAATAATACAACCGCAGACAAATTAAAATGACGAAAATAATTCTTCTCCTTATTTAGTCTAACCACTCACATATCTTGTGCCAAATTTATACAAAAATGGCTTTATATGTTTAATTTTCGCGGGTAAATTTCAGATGCATTTTTGAGCAAATCGTAGAATCACAGGAAACATATGTCTTCTAGAATTTCTGAGGTAGGAAATTTAAAGAACATTTATTTATAAACGCAAAAGAAAAAGATAAAAGAATCTTGATATTTATCACAAACGATTTAGTATGAAGCGTATATGCCCTTGCTAGTAATAACTTCGGCACATCCACCCCCACTTGGGGTATAAGGAAAAAGCCCCGGTAGGAAAAATGCCCCTAGGAAAGAAGCCCCCTCCTAATAGGCACGAGTACATAGCGAATTTATTGTATATACTAAGTTATATTACAGTAAGTCATGCTTAAATAAATAAATTAAACTGTACTATACTTACCCTACACGGAGCCCTAAATTGATGCTTTTCGTTCTTTTATGTATGCCATTATAGGAAAACCATTCCTTGCTCGCCGAACCTGATCTAATATTTTGCATCACTATCTAAACTAACTTTACAACCTAACCTAACTTAGTCTAACCTATATCTAAGCCTAACCAAACCAAACCTATTCTGATCTAACCTCACATAACCTACCTAACCTAACTAATTCACCTTACTAAACCTAATCTAACTTAACCTCATTGCACTTGACATATTTTAGGGGCTGTCGCAGCCCGCATTCGCGTAATATAGAACTGCTAGGTAAATTTGGCTTCGCATTACATAATATCGTTTATTTTGTTACACGGTACTTCAAAGCAGGTAACTGAGTTGAGCTCTTAAATATACTTTGTCCTATCGGGGCATTTTCAAGGTGGTTTTCTTCCCCCTTCGGGGCTTTTTTCCGGATACCCACATTTGACGTCACCAAATTCTTGCACTGTCTTGGACTGTCTGTCCCATTCGCTTTCGATTATCTTTGTAAAGTAGTCTTATTTGCAGGCTAACGACTTCTAACATTTCCTCTGAATCATATAATGACTTTCCGCAAGCTCTTATTCGGGTTTAGGTCAAGACTTTGTGGTGGCTATTTTATTACATTTATGATTTGATCAAGTAATGTACTGACATTCTTAGCCGTACAGTAAAGTGCATTGTCGTATTCACAGATAGGGTAAAGTAGCCTCGCAAGTCCTTCCAACTAGGAACTCCACATGCCCTTGTCCATACTGCTTGCTAATATATTCTCTTTGGGGCCCAGAGGAGTGCACGGTGACCATCGACCCGAGATTGTTTTAGGTATGGTGTCATGAACGGATTATTTATTTGGCCACTGCGCTTCCCAACCGTAACTTTGGAGCTGATAAGACTGGATTGACGACGTATTACCGTGCTACTAGACTTTCCTCCATTGATTAGAAGAATAGAACGATCGACTAAGTGACAAATAGCGAAGCATCGTCCTTACTACAACTATTGCAACCATCGAAAGAGCGCTTGAGGACGAGACGTTTCTCCAAATACTAGCATGAAGAAGCTTACCTTGAGTTTTTTAATGGGTTACTCTCTATCTGAAATAACCAGATTGCGCTTCCTCTCATTTCAGAAAAACATGTGACCAAACGACGAGTCATAAGGAATTGAATCAGTCATAAGTGATTAGAATAGATAAATGGCAATAGCTGAACTATATAAGGCCAATAGCCTAGACCCAGGCTAAAGCTAAGGGTTATGTCACGATTAAAAAGTCAGATGTGTTAGGGAAACTGTTGTCCATGCGGTGCCCGTGCAAACTTGATCATTGCAAGAGATGGATGAGGGTTAATAATGAAAGATATGTAATGGAAGTAAAATTTTATTTAAAGTAGATGGATGTTAGGTATTGATAAGTTTGGAGGTAATTGAAGTTGTGGAGGGTGCTGCTCCCAGGACATATCCAAACAATTTTTGAAGGTTATAGCCGTTTGCGCTTCAATAACTTCCGAGAATAATGGTTGTGCCTAGAGAGAATTAGAACTTGCATACCAACTGTAAAGTACTTTTCAATCATTAATCTTCGGAAGCTGAATAATAATCAGATAGACATATCCGGAAATAAAATTAAGTACTCCACATCTCTTCTTGCTCTCTGCATAACATTTCTGCATACGTAGAGCATCCTACTCCTTCCCTATCAGAGGAAATCGCTGAGAAATGGTCCGAATCCTTCTTCTCTTTTGTTTTCCCTATCAGCTTCCTTATAATAATAATAAAAATAAAAAAATCTTCATGATCCCCATCATCTCACAGCTTCGTGGGTTAACCTCATTAGTACTAGGCGAACTGAAGTGATTTCGTCCTAATTTATAATGGACTGTACCGTCCTACGGTGCCTTCTTAAGATTAAACTGCAAATATTGTGGTTACTCTCACGTAATGAACAACAAATTAACAGACGACAAAAAGGTAGACAGCAAAATCGGGAAAAATGAATAACAGAGCTGGGACGTAGCCGAAGTCATTAAAATTTGACCCGACTGCACAAAGTAATGTTGAGTTACCGCCAGAGCGGACATTAATTTAGGTAACGATAAGGTTAATAAAAATTTAAGTTCGAGAACTTACCATAATTCGGCCCAAGACCTGTAGCGGTGCACTCGTAGCAGCCCAAGGTGTCGCCCACTGCCATGAATCCCTCGTCACTGAAGCAGGAAGCTGAGGAAAAGCGTAGGTTCTTTATGTCTCGAATAAGGTCACATTTATGTCTCGAATAAGGTCACATTTAGCATTAGAACTTCAATGAAACTGTTAGCCCTCAAATTAGTTTCTTCGGCAAGTGTCCTGTAGTGAAACAGAACCGGAAAACAGGGCTATTTTCTAAAAAAAAAAACAACTAACTCATGCAAGACATCGGTAGAGTATATCGTTTTTGTCAACAAAAGTTTTATTTCTATTTATTAACCGGTTACTTTCCAAGTAGTAAATTGAGATTGGAAGGCTGTCAGTGGCAAGGGGCATCTTGCCCAGGAATCTTGCTATAAGTTAACCTTTTCACTAGGAGCTGTTGTGCTGCGTATAAGCCTTTTCCTACATACTCCCATGACTGACGAGACCAGTCCCAACCAGCGAAAGGGTTAATAACAAAGCTAGTAAAACCATAACAAATCTCAGGGTCACTCCAAACGGTGAAACCATAAATTAGGTCTTTTTGGTTGATTACTCTCACCGAAAATTAGTTGCTGAGATGAGAAGAAACTGTACTATGGTTTATTTGTTATTGTTATTCTTGTAAGCAAACTTGGGTGTTAATAAAATTAATGAAAATTCTTAGTTTACTAGAATGCCCGCGCTGTCAAAAATGACAGCGATGCATTTGTGATGACCCGTTGTCATTGTTCATACTTCCGTAACTAACATCTTTTTCGAGAATAGGCTACAAAGGCAAACTAAGATTGTCATAAGAGATGAATGCTCGGTGTCAAAACCTATAGTTGCAGCAGCATAGTGTCTAGCGATCGGGGCTTCAAAATTCACTGACTTTTTCCTTACTTTTCCTAGATTTTTTCAAATATCCCTGGGTGTCAGATTATCCATTTTCCCCTCGAATAATATGATTACAAATGGGTTAGCAATGGGACTGAAAATGTTATAAATCACCCTCACATTATTAGGATTTGCTGCAAAATAGAGCTAGACAGTCGTCCACCTTTCCTCAGTACAAGAGATAAAAAATTAATAATCCTCACATAACTCAAGCTCTGGTGGAACGAATCATTCATAAAGATGGCCCCACAAAATGAACACCATCCACTGCCCTGCAGAAATTACCCCCAGTATTTTGATTCCTGGTAACTTTTTTCCTGAGTTTTCCCTGTTTTTGTGGGTGATTATTTCCCTTGAGTTTTCCCTGTTCTCCATGTTTTCCAGACTGTTAGACACCCTAATTTATTAGCACAATCGTCCCAAACCTTAGAAGAGGTGAAAAAAAACTTTTACAGTAGCAAGCAGCAAACATGACTAAATTAAAATACTTCGTTCCCTGTAGCGTATCCATGATGCAGACCAGTGAGCCTTCAGTACATCTGCTTTTTCTCTTAAAACTCTTAAAACGAAAGCTATAAATAACTATATAAACACACAATGGTCATTCTTAGTATTTGATTAGATTCAAGAAGCACACCTAGGATACACATATTCTTTCTGTTTGCTGTATTCCAATAAATGCATGTACGCAGAGTATTGAAGAAATTTAAATTCACATCAGCATTAATATTGCAATGGAGAAAACTCACGAGCGTTTGTGATGTAGACAATCTCAGCAGCATCATCGTCACAGGCCTGCTCGTCTTCTGTGTTGTAGGCGTACGAGAGCGCCAGCAGACACTCGCTTTCGAATTTGAACATGTACGCGTCTAGGGAAGAAATACCGTACCCAAATGTTAGTTTAATACAGAGAAATATTGTAATATCTCCATTGAACATCCATGAATGCTTTTCACTGCAGTATAGCAGGCATATGCTCAATGAATCTTCTATTGAACTGAAATTTGTAAGTTTTTAGGACAAAGAAAAATAACTATGAGTCTAGTGGCTGCTTGTAGTGAGCATAGACTCCAGGGCCGAAATTTACTCGAATGCTGGTTAAAACAGCACAATAAATCTTGCGCTTCTGTGCGAGTATAGCATGGAGAATAGCGACCGTTAAAGTCAATAGTTTACACTGAATTACTGCAAGCGTTTGAGAGTTTCTCATGGTAATATATGAATCTTAATATTATTGGAGCTAGGACATTGGAGCTCTTAGCGGTTAAAAGAAGAAGCACTTATAGCGCTATTAGTGTTAAATAGTAGCGATAGAAAAAGGCATCAGGAGCACTTTCGGGAGCGCTTGGAGCAGTTACCGGAACATTTAGAGCACTTATTGGAGCGTTTGGAGTTGTTGCCGGAGCGTTTGGGGACAGTTATCGGAACAGTTAGTGCACTAAAGTACTGTAGAGTTTACACACCTTAGGGAGTTAGAATTGAAACGAGGTCTTGCCTTTGCAAATATTTTGTAAGGATTCAATAGAAGAAATTATCCTGAAAAATTAAACTATACAGAATGTTGGAAAATTCAGTGTAAATATTTTAACAACAAAAAATTAAAGTCATCATAGCCGCACCCTGTGGCATAATTTTTTGGCCAGATTTAGATTTTTAAAAATGTCACAGAGCATTCAATTTTTATTCCGGAAAACCATAATTTACTGTTGAGTCGATTTTGATGAAAATTGGTAGCAAAGTAAATGTTTTAATGCTTCATGCGCACGTGTTGTTAAACTTTGGAAAAAAGTGTAAAATAACTTGGAAAATGACGCTCAAATTTAAAATAAACTGCACGAATTAAGAGTGACACTTGTGAAAAAGAAGAAAGCTATTATGAAAGCCTATTCAAGAAATTCAGATGATTTAATGCCTGACAAAAATAATCAAATTAACTTCATTTGCCAAAAGGAAAACTGGTATAAGTTCACCAGTATTGACGCGCACCCGCATGTTGCTCTGTCACTTCACCAGATAGACATGGCTAGACGAACGCCAGTGCTGCGGTAGGTGGGTTTTCGGATAAAACACGAGTTGTTCTATTTAGAGTTGTTAAGCATGGTGAAATGTACATCCAGTACATTATGTTTGCAGATTAGAATCAAATGATTAGAAAACGACAGCCTAAATCTGATAGGTACGTATTCTCTTATTTCATCACTTGATTGAGTAATCACGGCTTTAAAACCCTAATGAGGTTCATTTCATTTCTAACCGTTGCAACCGTGTCACCAGTATTCAAAATAAATTAGTATTTGTGAGTAAATAAAAATATGAAAGAAGGTTTCGGAAAGAAATTGTGTGAGTAATTTCACTCGACAAAGTTTAAACTCTTAAAGTTTACAGACCGCAACAAAATTATTAGCTTCGAAGAAAGTTTCTGTGCTAGACGATTGGTTGCTTATTGTTTCGTTTATGGACTGTAGGAGTAACACCAATTTTCTGTTAAGGACTTCGCATTTGCTAACGCCGAACTGCATCTTGATGTCTTGAGAGTATTGATAGACGATATTGAGGAGCTGCTCTACTTGGCCTTTTGATTTGGTGTAGAGCTTCAGGTCGTCCATGTATAGCAGGTGGTTGGGCTTCATGGTACGGCTGTAGTTGTAGCCCTGACCGGCCTCGTTCAGGGTCTCGGAGAGGGGGGTCATGGTCAGGACAAATAGCAGTAGAGATATGGGGGTCGCCCTCGGAGATTCCACGCCTGATGCTCACCTCGCCGTGGCGTTTATTCGCGCTTGTGATCTGGATCTTTCAGTTGGGCATGGTCGTTGCGATCAGGTTACGGATGTTGCCGGCAATTCCGTAGATGTCCAGGCATTCCAGGATCAAGGAGTGGGGGACTATGTCGAAGGCTTTTTTATAATCAACCCAAGCCATGCGTAGGTTTTTCTTTTTGCTCCTGGCATCTTTCGTGAGGAGCTTGTCGACGAGCAAATGGTCCTTCGTTCCCCTGGTGTTCCTACGGCATCCTTACTGTTCGTCGGGTAGGAGCTTCTTTGAGTCTAGATGTTGATAGACTCCCTCGTAAGTTATGCCCGTCAGCACCTTCCACATTAGGGGGAGGCACGTGATTGGGCGGTAGCTGCTGACCTCCAAGCCCTTTGCTTTGTCTTTCTGGATTAGTACCGTCTTACCTGTGGTCATCCAGGTGGGTACGGTTCCGCTTTGCAGGCACTGGTCGAACTGTGCAGCGATTCTGGAGTGCAACGATGAGAAAGTTTCGATCCACTAGCCTTACACCATATCTGGTGCCGGTGTTTTTCAGTTCTTGGTCTTCCTCAACTACTTCTTAAGAAGGTGACTGGTGATGGTAAGGTCTGGATCTGCTACGTCGTTCTTTTCCTTTAAGTTGTGGAGCCATTCCGCGTCATTGTTGTATCGTACCCCTTTGCTCCAAATGTCACACCAGAATCGGATGCTCTCTTCTGCGTAGGGTGAGTCATAGCTCTTGTCTTCGCCTCTAAGGGTTTGATAGAGGCGTTTCTGATTGGTGTTGAATAGCTGGTTCTAATGTAATCCAGCTACTCTGGCCTTGAAACGTCTAACTTTGCTCCTTTTAGCAGATAGCCGCTGCTTCAGGGTTTCTCTAAGTTGATTAGGCCGACTTCGAGGCACTGGTACCTCGATTCGAGCAGCATCTTCTTTTCCTCGTCGTGGAGATTTCCTCTACGCCATTCGGAGACTCAGCTGAGATGTTTCCTGATCTCAGCAATGTTCTTTTCGAGGCAGTGCTTCCAAGGAGGATCCTTTCTCTGCTGGGTTCGTTGCGATCGGGGTTGTACCTCAAGAATCTTTACTGCGAGGTCTGCTCCAGCTGTGATAAGGGTGTTCGTCTCTGTGATGTTGTTGGTGTAGATTTTACCAATCACTGAGTCAACGCGAAAAGCAGCTGCTCAAATCTTCGGTTTAGGTAGATATCGTAGACTGGCGTGACCTGCCGGCGTTGCTTCTACACTGGAGTTCTGGAGTATGTCCTATAGCTCCAGTAAGTCACTCCGCTGCTGGTCAGATAAGTTGAGATCAGTTACTTCGTTCCCTGAGTCTCTCAGGCTCATATCGTGGGTCGGTAATTGCCGAGGCTCATGTGATGGCGAGTGGGTGAGGTCTTCCGAGATGGGACGTAGTTTGACAGGAGGGTATCACTAAGCTCCTGGTTAGGGTGAACTAGCGTTTCTTCTAGAGTGGAGTCCCGGAGTAAGTCACATAACTCCAGCGAGTCACTCCGCTGCTGGTCAGACAAGTCAGAATCTGTCACTTCGTTCTCTGATTTGCTCAGGCTCATATTATGGGCCGGTAACTGCCGAGGCCCACGTGAGAGCGACCGGTTGGGGTCGTCAGAGTCGATCTCAGACGGGACAGAGCCTTGGTCGGGGGTTCCCTCCGATGAGATGGGAGGTCGCCTAGCAGGTTCCACAGGTGGGACCTAAACGGGGTCACAGGTCGGGTTGGAACCTGGCGTGCAGGTTCTTCGGCAGATGGAGAGGCAGCTTGAGCTTCCACCCTCGCAGCGATTTGTAGCCGTTCCTCTCCGCTGAGGAGGTTTTTGCTGCAGATTTGCCGAATTTGGCCACTGAGAGAAGACTGTAGGAAATTGCCTGGGATGCCTCTCTTGTCCCACAGCTGCTTGAGGCACTGGAGATAGCCGGGCTCCTCGTGCTCGCTGGTGACGAAGCACTCCTACAGTACAACTCGGTCTTCCTTGGACCACTTGTGGCGCACGCGTCATTGCGCTGGGACAGTCGCCTCTTCCGCCCCCGGCGGAGAAATGGGAGCTTGCTCCCTCACACTCCCCTCTCCAGTCCCATTCACACTAGCGTCGAAATCCTGGCTAGCCAATGCCGACGGGTGATTACCGCGTTCACGAACGGCCCCTGCCTCACTCACAGGAGAGCGGGCGGGCGACATGCCCAATCTCACTGAGGTACCCTCGACGTCGTTTAATGATTATTATCATCATGTTATATTGTATACTATATATTGTTATTATATAATAACTTATATATGCTGAATTATTATCCTACTATTATTATTTTACATTATTATTATGTATTATGTTGTTGATGTTATTATAATATTATTTTTGTAATAAAATTCAAGCAGTCTGATAGCAATGAAAAGTGAAAAAAATGGGAAAGGTGTGAATGAAAGGTGACTAACTCACGCCAACCCAACAAGCGCCGATCAGATAATCAATGATTGTAGCCATTCTAGTTATTTTTGTTCCGTTTTCACATTCTTGTAGAGAAAACTATGGCAAATAATCCTAGACAAAGAATTCGATTTTGAGATGGTTTTCAACGTTAACAGCCCCCATAACCTATAGAAAAGCGAGTTGCACCCATGCTACTCATCCCAAATTAATCAAACTTCAATGAACACTAAATTAGTGGACCTTAACCACTGGCTATGGAAGAAATAAAGTAAGCGCCATCTCTTTGATCAAAATGAATCAAGTGTCCATGTTGGATAATTATACGGGATGGTTGAAATGTTGTCTAAAGCAGAAAACATGTAGCGAAGTTGGTGAAATTGAGCTATCTATGCGCTATTATGAGGCAATTATTAGATAGTTAAAGTTTAAAGAACAACGTAGACCATTAATTTTGTGCATATCATCTAAAACAGATATTTTTTTCAAGTCTAAAGCAAGTAATCGTGTTTGGAATAAATATATTTTGATTTTGTTTTCATCAAGAGGCGCTTCTTAAGCAGAGTGTGCTTTTAAGCAGCTATCGCCGTAAGCTGAGTCCACTTTATTAAACTTAAGAGTACAATAATCCTGATACCATTGAAATTTTGCTCTGAAAGAGTACGGGTATGTTTGTCAGTCAGTCGGGTTACAGCAGCATTAGCTTGTATGTCTGTTTACCTTCCGCCATCGCAGCCATGCTACACTCGATGAAACTAGGACTTGACTGTTGAGGAGATGTCCACTCGATCTCTGCTACCTCCCTCACTGCATAGCGGGTGTACTCCAGATCATTGGACACTGCGATGGAGTACAGGCTGCCGCTCACCGTGCTGGCTGCCGCTATGCAGCCATCGAAGAGGTGCGACTGCAGTTCGCTGGGCAGCCGGAACTGTGGCACAAACAAGTAAATATGTGTTAATTAGATGCCAGTTGACTTTTGCGGCTGTATCTTTCCTTAACATACACTGTCTTGTCTCGCTGCAGGATCTGAACTCTGAAATAAAGCAGGTAAATGTTAAATAAAGCATGCATCAATAGAAAATTATTGCAGCAGTGACCAGAGATCCCTCTCTCTTCACTGGCTAAACACCGTGACCCATGGGAGGAAATATGGATTCACCAATTTTCAGGAAAGTCATTTTGTTGCTTTAATCGCAAATTGATCAGAAATTTTAAAGCAAAGACGATGTTAAAATTTATATCATCTTAAAAACGTTTCGGAGACCTGCTCCATCATCAGTTCTGAAAAATACAAAGTCAAAAGTAAAAACTTTTGCGTCATTCAAACTACACAAAACAGGGTTGATAAAGTTGACTAAAAAAATTATCTATTGACTAGTTTTTAGGGACAAGTTGTCTCAAAAAAAATTTCTATTGACTAGTTTCAGGGGATAGGAACTGTTGTTGCTATTAGGGTCGGGTTTGAGTTTGTGGATATAAAGGGATTCTAAAATTCTTAATTCTACATCACTGTTGGCAGTCTTTAAAACACTAAAACTCTCTAAGAATACATGTGCACCACTGTTCAGCATGCCGTGGAGTTGTCATACTAGACAGACAGCAATATAACGACAGCAGTTTGTAAATTATTTCCGACAGAAGAAAGTTTTTGTAAATTAATGACAACATTGAGAAAATGATCATAAAAGCCGAGGACAAAATCAATAACTTTTTACGTAAATTGAAGGAAGCCGAAGTGCTTTCACAGGAGAAGTACAGTAAGCTGTTTACGTGTGGATCTGGCCCTGGTATCTTATACGGACTTCCCAAAATACACAAACCTAACTTTGCATCTAACTTTCAGTTTCGTCCTATTTTTGCTGCCTATAACACTCCAAGCTTTCAACTTTCTAAATACCTTGTTCCTATTCATAGCCCATTTACCACGAATCAATATACCGTTGACAATTCCACAACATTTTGTTGAAGAACTGAATACCTTTGCAACGCCCAGGACTTAACCATGGTCTCTCTCGACATAGGGGACTTATTCACCAATATACCACTCCGTGAAACTATAGATATCTGCTTCGCCAAATTATTTCCTAATGCTGCAGACTGTGTTTTGGGAATGAGCCGTAATATTTTTGAATCGATGCTTGAATTATCCGTGATGAATTCCATTTTCATATTTTCGACAAAATTTTATCGTCAGACGGAAGGGTTAGGTATTGGCTTGCCCCTTGGGCCAACTTTCGCGAATATCTTTATGTATTTCCATGAAACTAAATGGTTATACGACTGCCCATCTGAGTTTAAACCAGTTTTTTACAAGAGATATGTAGATGATGCAAATTTACTTTCTCGTCACCCCGATCACGCTGAGTTATTCTTCTTAAACTATTTGAACAACAACACAATTGTATTTAATTTACTATAGAACGCGAGTCAGACAATAGCCTACCTTATTAGACTCTCTTGTGACGAAATATGGCAATGTGTTCCACTCCTCAATATACAGTAAACCTTGTTTCACGGGTCTTGGTAGAAGTTTCTTCAGTTTCTCCGCCTTTCGATTTAAACTTAACAGCATTCAAGCTTGACTATCTAGACTCTCTAGAGCATACCGTTTGTCATCTATATTTGAAAAAAATCCACTCTGAGTTTAGCTTTTTACGTTCTTTTTCTCCAACAATGGTTTTCCACTCAATTTAGTCGATTCTCAAATCAAAGAATTTTGATCAAAAAAGTACTCCCCTGATGCATCTCATAATCAAGATGACCTCAGCCTACTTTACTGCTCATTGCCATACTTCTGATACCCTACGGAAAAATTAAGAAAAGAGCTTGTATCACTTTTTACTCAATATTTTAATACTGTTAAACTATGTCCAATACTCGTTAATAATTTCAACATTTTCCGGTACAAGGATGCTCTTCCCACACGGCTACAGTCGTTGCCTATTCTCCAGAGTCGCTGAACACGGTGGGAGGAGCTTCCGTACGGGAAACATATTGGGTAATCCTCCTCATTCATCAGTCCGCCAGGATGCTGAACAGTGTTGTGCACGTGTATTCTTAGATAGTTTTAGTGTTTTAAAGACTGCCTACGGTGATGTAGAAGTAAGAATTTTAGAATCCCTTTATATCCACAAATTCATACCCAACCTCAATAGCAACAGCAGTTCCTATCCCTTGAAGCTAGTCAATAGATAATTTTTTTTTATCAACTTGTCCCTAAAAACTAGTCAATAGATAAATTTTTTTAGTGAACTTTATCAACCCTGTTTTGTATAGTTTGAATGACGCAAAAGTTTTACTTTTGACTTTGTATTTTTCAGAACTGATGATGGAGCCGGTCTCCGAAACGTTTTTAAAATGATATCATTTATAACAATCGTCTTTGCTTTTAAATTTCTATTCATCAATTTTATGTTGGTTCGTTAAAACTCATACTCAACGGTGTCACAAGAAAGTTATCGTTTGTTTGAAGTGTTTCTTAATTAGCGTCAGAGTAATAATTATTTTCTATTCATTGCCCAGTTCTTTAATTGTTATTAAAGACTGTTGGTTTTGCTCTTCACAATTGATATTATCAAACATAGAACGGGAAATTTGCCGCGACAGCACACACCCATTAAGGAAACCAAGTACAGGAACTGGTGCGCATTGAAAATGAATAATTATAAATAGAGCCCGGAGATTGCTTGAATAAATGCTAAATACTTATTTCGCTTAAGCTGCTTAAAAATGGTAAGATTTTCTAGCGCTTAAAATGATTGTAATCACCATTCAACTTTTTGCTAGCGTTTAAAAATTTTTCCTAGTGCTTAAAAAAGTTTGCTAGCGCTTAAGTTGTTCCGGCAATAAGCCTACGTTTAAATTGTTCGGAGACTTTTTTCTAATTTAAGGAGTTATTGTGTGCCTACGTATTTATCGTTCGCAACAAGCCAACAACATACGAGACAATCGCGTACATAAAGCGTCTTTTTTTCTGGCCACATTCGTGATCAGAATCACCGTGATCATGACCATCGCGATCGCTGAAAAGCACAAGAAAGGCCAATGATTTTTGTAAACAAACCCGAGACACCACATCTATTTTTAAAACTTGGATTCCAATCGTAATGGCACAAAAGAGGGGGATAAGTAATTTTGGAAATTTTTATTTATTTCATTAAAGTTGGATAAGTGAACTAGTAGTATTTAATGCATTTTGAACATCCACAGGCTTGAAACAAAGAGCGTGCGCACACGCACGCCAAGGGCATTGCAACGCAACTTAGTATTCGATTGCGCTGCAGCGCCCTAGGCTTCGGCTCAGACTGAAAAGAATATAAAAAATCTATAAAGTACGGGTAGTTTTTGCAGTTTGTACGTAGTGACAAACTGCAATGGTGGAGCTATTAGAAAACTTTCTACGTCTGTGTTAGTTCAAAATTGCGTGACGCACAGTTTTAGCCTGACATTCAAGCACCATGAGTAGGAGTCAAAGCAACGAAACGGCCGAAGGGAAACGTTGCGTGACTGAGTCATTTTTGCGATAGTGTGCCCACATTATAATAAAACTATAATTCTGGAAATCAGAAGTACAAACAATCATAATAATATTGTCTAATTTATCCCTATTTATAAGAAAACATCACGAACGTTTCATTTCAAGTATTGGATTTTTGCTAGTCGAACGGCTGGAATTACTCTTTGATTATGCATAATAAGCCCGCTTGTCAAATCTCGGTTCGATCTATTTTCACCAATAATCACGGTTGACTGTAATCAGGGATGTGTCGCAATCATGACAAATCCAGGTTATCGCAACCTGAAAATAGGTTACCGTAACCCGAAAAGTGGTTATGAGAGCGCCATCTAGCGACGAACGGTGTAGGCTCGGAGATCCTGAGATTTCGTTTAATTGAATTTTGTCATTTTCAGTTCCAAGTAACTGATCTGAGTTACTTATTCTCGTGTACGGAGTTTATTTGTTGCGTATTTGTATGAATTTAGTGCTCTTTTTTACTCAACAAAGATATTTGTGCTCGGTGACCTGCATCACCGTAACCCGTGTTGCAGTCGTCATTCGAGCTATGATTGCCACACGAGTTGCGATTGGCTGGGTCACCGGTGAAGCACCGGTAGCCCAGAAATGATGATTGCGACACAGCCCAGAATGACGTCAAAAAGTGATCACAGAAACTCACGGATGATGCGGAATCAAGCGGGATGATCCACAAGGTGGTCGCAAAAAG
This sequence comes from Parhyale hawaiensis, assembly GCA_001587735.2. Lineage (NCBI taxonomy): Eukaryota > Metazoa > Arthropoda > Malacostraca > Amphipoda > Hyalidae > Parhyale > Parhyale hawaiensis. Next base: position 24,234,325 of record LQNS02276883.1, on the reverse strand, counting down.
ACGCTCCATGCACTTTACGAAGCGCTGTGGCGCAACTCTGCCCCCTCCCACCCAAAAAAATACGGTGTGGCTTCTGTAACTTTTCATACGAAGAGCCCCTTTTTCCCAAACCTACAAACTTTTTCAAGGTAGCCTATGTCGATTGAGTTCGTCTAAGGACTGAAATTCACTTACAATTTCTAACTTGCTTTTGCAGATGATGCTTATCTTGAAAATAATTACCTCTGCCAAGGAGGTTAGGCTTCCGTCGGATTTGTCTGTCTGTTTTTTGTCTATCTGTCACCAAAATAACTGGAAAAGTTATGGACGTATTTTGACGAAATTTACAGGGATTGTTAGATATGTTACGAGGAACATATGATTAACTGTTGGTGAAGATCCGTCTATCCGTTTGTTTGTTTGTTTGTTTGTTTGTTTGTTTGTTTGTTTGTTTGTTTGTTTGGCTGCCTCATTTTCCTCAATGTCATAACTCAAGAAGTTATGAATGGATTTTTATGAAATATACATGAGTTGTTTGGTATATCACAAAGAGCAAATGACCAAATTTTTGTGATGATCTGTTTGTTCGTTCGTATGTTTGTTGCTGTGTTTGATTTTATGGTGGTTAGCGCAATAACTCGGAAAGTTTCGAATGGATCTTTATGAAATTTGCAGGAGTTGTAGTAATCTTGAAAGATATAAATGACTGAATTTTGGTGCAGATCGGTTGGTTCGTTGTGTGTGTAAGTTTGACTTATGTTTGTCATAATGTTTGTTAGCAGCATAACTCAAGCAGTGATGAAAGCATCTTCAAATAAATTGCAGAAACTGTTGACATTATTAAAAGGCACAAATGATTGGATTTTGGAATTTATACTAAAGAAATCATGGTTTCAGATTCAGTTTGACTTTTTCGTTACCGTTGTCTTACTTGGCGGAGGTATGCGCTCTCAAAGTGCTCTAGTTCTAAATGTTCATTCCATTTCGTCACAGATACCTCCAATTACTAATTGAGGCAAATTTGTAGGCCTACAACACGAAAAGGCGAATTCCATGATGCGTGTTACTCTTTGTTACCTAGAGCAGAACGCCGAAAGTCTATGCCCCGCCCGAATAATGCCCGCTTAGAGTGGTTTGCCGGGTAATTGACATAGTTCCAAAATGTTTGAAATGATTTTTAAAGCGCTTATAATAGGAATATGTTGCTGCATATTTGACTTTGTATTTTTTCCCGGCTAAAGTACAATGCATAAATTCGTCAACATAAGCGCTTAATTTGGATGCGATACTTGCTTATTTTTACTGCTTAAAGCGCTCAAGTCGTTGTTGCTTAATATCCGGCTCTAATTATAATATATCACAGACTACACCATACTTGGCTGCCAACTGAAATGGTGTCTTCCAAGTGGCCTTTAAGTCCATAGGCCCTCTCTCTAATAGTGCTCACAATGAAAGACTTTTCACTGATCCAAGTGATTTCTTCTCCAAGAAAGAATCAACATGTTCCAGATATTCTCTTCGTAGATGTGATTCAAAGAGACCGCAGAATAATTCGCGAAGAAACACCATCACCAGAACTTGTGACTTGAACGTTCAAGATAAAGGCTTAAGCTGGGTTGTCTAGATAGCAGAGTTGCAACAGTAAATTGGGACGCACTTCTGACTAACTCAGCCGATAGTGAAAGTATCAATGAGTTATTCGAAATTGTTCTGCTGGAAAAGTGCATGATGTGCCTTAGTCAGGCCGAAAAAAAAGTTAACAAAAGTCGACACCACAAATTTCGTAAAGGAACGAACAAATTGACCAAATGACAGTAATCAACGCGACTGCTGCAGCTGCAAGTTGAGTACAAACAGCAGCTTGGTGAGATAGAAAGTCGTCTCGTAGCATTGTGTGATGAAGAGAAACTAGGAAAAGAAAAGCAAGCTGTTAAGAAAATAGACAGCAATAGCAAATACCTTTTTCACTCTACTGTTCGGTCAAATTGAAAATTGGGCCACTTGTGAGAGACATAGACTTTATTCTTGATAATGGCCAAAAGTGAGCGAAATACAGTTGATCAAAAAAATCTTTGGTGATATAATCCGAAATCCTGTAATTCTTCAAACAGATCAACTAGCCACTGACAAATTGAGTGGCAACAGTGCAGCGGGACCAGATGATGCGCCTAGGCAATCATTATGCTATGTAATCTAAGTATCTCTTACCGGAAGTCAATAAATGAAACAGTGATTCCAGTTACCTAGCTATTTAACATGCAATTACTACACGTATTCCCAAAGCTGGAAATACAGTAGTATGGATCCAACTAACTATAGACTTGTTTTACTACCTAGCCATGTACTGAAGACCTTTGAAGGATTTATAGAAAGCATTTAGCACATCATTTAGAGAGCAATGGCGTACATACATCAAATAAGCTTGGCTTTCGCCATAGAAGATCTGCCACTTCTCAGCTGCTTGAGCATTGTGGTGCTTTTCTAGACTCACTATGCCAACACGAAAATGTGGACATAATCTATTTAGATTTTTCAAAGGCATTTGATAAAGTGGACAACGGAATACTATTACTCAGACTCTTCAATATGGGCATTCCTGGGAAATGCCTTCAGGTTCAATAGGTGGTGCATCTGCATAGTAAACTCCATAATACACTCTAATTCTACAGCCGGCATAAACAGTCATCTATTGTCTAGTATACGAATCAGAGGAGCAGACTGCAAATAATGATTTCTAAAGACACTGAAGAATAGCTGGAATATGCAGTGCTTGTCAAAAGGAGGAGTGATGCAACTTCACAGCAGAACTCGAGTAATTTGAAATGTCTAGTTAAAGTTGTGTTCTTGTGATATAAGCCACCCATGACCCTTTCAGTCACTCAGTACTTAAAATGTTTATTTTAATATATCTTATCACCCCAGCCACAATATCACATTCTCCAATGATTATCAAATCGACAAAATCAACCACGTCCACAAAGTTCATCAAATCAGCAGAGGCCAAGGGAGCTGCCATAAGTAAAATAAATGAGTAATATTTCCGAAAAACTGACAAACAGACATCTTTCTTAATATAGTAAGGATTTATCGAGAGCAGAAAGCTCAGATGCGGTGGTTAGTATCCCAAGATGAAGATCTGCCTTATTTATGCAGCACCCTAGTAAAGCATTTGTATACAAATACTTCCTTTCATCCTGTTGTTGTTTTTTTCATTACCTCCGCCAAGAAGGTTATGTTTTCGTCGTGTTTGTCTGTCTGTCTGTCAGTCTGTTTGTCTCTTTGTCTGTCTGTTTGTCTGTCACCAAGATAACTTAAAAAGTTATGAACCGATTTGGATAAAATTTGCAGGGATTGTTAGGTATGTTAGGAGGAACAGTTGATTAACTTTTGGTGAAGATATGTCCATCCGTTTGTTTGTTTGTCTACCTCATTTTTCTCGACGCTATAACTCAAAAAGTTTTGATGAAATTAACATGAGTTGTTAGGTTTATAACAAAAAGTAAATGACCTAATTTTGGTAATGATTCGCTTGTTCGTTCGTTTGTCACTGTTTTTAATTTTATACTTGTTAGCACAATAACTCAAAAAGTAATGAATGGATCTTTATGAAATTTATAGGAGTGGTTAGTATTGCTAAAAGACATAATCGATCAAATTTTGGCGCAGATCGGTTTGTTCGTTTGTATGTTTATTCATGTTTATCATAACGTTTGTATAACAGTATAACTCAAAAAGTTATGAACGGATCTTCAAGAAAATTGAACAAGCTGTTAATAATATAAAAAGGCACAAATGATTACATTTTAGAGTTTATACGAAGAAAATTATGGTTTCAGAGCCAATTTGAATATTTTCTACCGTTGCTTCACTTGGCGGAGGTATGCGCTCTCAGAGTGCTCTAGTTATTTTTGTCAATGCCATGGCTTCAAAGAATTAAAAGGTGGTTCAAGATAGAGTGTGTATTGAAAAATCTGAAGAGCAATAAGACATTCAAGTGGAACTTTGTTACCCAGCACAACAGCTGATCAAGTGCGGCAGCTGTATAGTGAACGAACTGAAATGCTTGTATTACAACAAATGACATCTCTAGCTTTCATTATCTCGGCATTATATTTACACCTTTCTATGATAATCTTCCAAAATTTTAAAAATCTTAGCGAAATTATCATCACCAACATTGACCCTGCCACCAGATGAACTGAGGTACAACGAAGCGCGCGTCGAGGGTTGCAAAATTACAAATGAATGCCTTCCTTCTCATTTTAAGTCTTTCTTATACGTGTATATGACACTGCAGTTCACGCAAATACATCTCAACTTTAAACAGCTAATTCATCGTGCAAAACAATCAAGACTGGCAAGATTAATTTATTGAAGATATACAACAACAAAAAAAGATTTCTTAACTAAGAAAAATATGGCGTGTTTTTTACTAACAATATCAAAAAAGTGTTATTTCAAAAATACACGAATAAATATGCATAAGGGAGCTACCCACTTTTCACCATCTTACTTTATGTTTTTTATGTTTCACACTAAAGCAGTCGGTTTTTCATTTGTTTCCAAGGTAATATTACCACGCATAACACTGGGCGTAGCAGCCAAGGGTGAACCGTCATTTTTCAGTCGTTTTTAGTCCAGCCTCTATACGAAGTGTGTTTAGTGAAGATAGCAACCATAATGTAGGACACGAACGATATTGTAATAGAACTGAACTTGAAAATCAATTTAGTTTTTCGGCCAAGTTTTCGATCATCGCAACGAAAGCCTGTTACAAGACTAAGTTGGACTAACAACTACGGGAGACTAGTTCACAAAATTCTTTCAAATTCTTACATACCAGTGAGACAGAGCTGACTAAATGCCCATTGACAAGGTGCTCAGAATTACTCTAAACGCAACATAGCTAATACAAAAATTGCAACCTGGCTTATTTTTCGCTAATCTCTTTCGTTAAGGAGCGTAAGATGGAGAAACAAATATTTAAACACACGGCAGCGTTTATCATATTGTTCTTGATTCCAAAATAATGTTGCTCTAGGCGCACTGTCATAAATGATTAATTTATCTGATCAATCGCGATTATAGATACAATACGTTTAAATATAGTATTCTCTTACTTTGAATTGAAGCTTTTACAAAATTATTTGCACCATCTCTAAAACAATTAGTTTAAAATAAGATATCACCTCAAGCTCTTTATGCTAAAATTTCATCACAGACAGATCTCGATGTCACTCCCCGCTGCATAGAAAGTACTTGGAATGAATAAATTGAATACTAATTCGCAAACAATTAAAACAACAAATCCTTGATGTACTTCAACTGTGTCTAACCAGTTCCGAACCAATAGTTTATATATATATTGCTTGCATACATGGATCGAAAGCTCGACTATATATCCTAAAATGCAAACGACGTGACTTAGTGTAAAAGAGTATAGGTAAACATCTACATAGAAAACACCGGCATGTCTTCGACTGATAAGTCTGAGTAAATTACTCACGTCGAATACGGCATCTTCAGCTCGGGAGCTCAAAGCGGGGGATGCACCTGCAGAAATCTGTAATAAAACGCAAAACGACTTTAACTAAGTCTGCACTCCGACAGCAAAGACCTCCGCCCATCAAGATAGTGCTAAAAGAAAGAATGATAGCCAAACGTACTGAAAGATCATCGTCAAACGCTTGTCATCTATTCCACGTGACATTTCTAACAGTTCCTACAAATATCATGAAGGTACATCTGTAACTTTTTCAGTTATATTGTATTGCTATCAGGCGAAAAGAGAGATAGACTGAATAATAGAAAAATAGGCTAATGAATCATAATCAAAATTTAATCTTCTGGTTACGTTCCTAGAAATTCTGGTAAATTTCAAAACGATCCATCCGTAATTTTCTTTGCTACCTCACAAAAGGACAAGAAAGCAAACAAACGCAGGCAAACGCCAGTATACAAAATACTTCTTCGGTAGAGGCAATTATTCTCAAAACAAAAAAGTTAAAATATTGCTTTTAATATCCTTGAAAACATTGTTTCAATATACAGTAAAAACTTCATAACAAGCGCCAAAACTGAAAAAAATCCTTTCTCTCTTATCGTTGTCTCCGTAGAACATTGAACCTTATTCATAGAAGGTACTGTAAATTTCTTGAAGATCCGTCCGTAAGTTCAGGAGTTATGGTCTATCAAATATTTTAATAAACATTACTCAAACACCCAAACGAACGAATCGTTCTTCACTAAAATTTGATTTTTATATCTTATACCATTTTTAACAATTCCTGTAAATTCTATAGATCGGTTCAGAGTTTGTTGAGTTATTTTTCTAACAATCATAAAACAAAATAGAGACAGACAAACAAACATATCATCACAAAAAATTGGTCATTTACTCTTCGTAGCATTTCTAACATCTTGTAAAGTTTCAGAAAAATTCGTCCATAACGTGTTGAGGCCGTGAGAAAAAAAGAGGCAGCAAAACCAACAGCTAACGGATAAGGGCATCTTCACCAAAATTAATCATCTGCTACTCATAACATACCTGTTACTTTAGTAAAGATCTGACCGTGTCTTTTGAGTTACTTGATGTCAGATACACATAGACATGCATAGAGACAGACAAACAAGCAAACTCGATGTAAACATTCTCCTTGGCTGAGTTAATTATATTATCAACAACTGTAACGATAGTCCGTGATGCCGTTGCTTGGCTAACACCAAGTTCTTGACTGATATCTTTTTGATAGTCATGAATCACTGAGAAAACACAAACATATTTTCATTCTAGGGACAGATGACAAGGCGCATCCCCGAGTTTCTTCATTAGTGCCTAAAAATCTGTCCACAAACCACTGTACATTTTGTTCTTTAACACGAAATGATATCTTAAGATCACGATCAACTGTAGGTAAACAGGGCATGCAATGTTTAATTAAAATGCCTCACATCCACAAAATCTGCCATCGTGCTGAGACTCGGACAAAACAGCCTTTAATTTCTAACTGAAGTCTGCTACTGAGCAGATTCTGCGTTTTTTAAGCATATGCTCTTCATTTGAATAAAGGGTCTTGTTAATGTATAACCATCTATTTTTATGCGGGTATGAGGTTATGCTTTTGCTCTACATGTATAAGGTTTTGCTTGACAATTTTATAAACACAAGTAGAAGGATTTCTTTCATATTTTGAAAGCATATGCATATCCTTTTCTTTAACGATCTGTACACAGTGCTATTATGTGATATTGGATCTTCTTTTTTCTATTCCTTTGTTTCCTCCACCCGCTGGGCTGGTTGCGTGGGGGTTTGTTAACCTCATGGAGTTTCTCCGTTCCTACGTCGCCACGCGGTTTCCACGAGACAAGCAGATTTATTCGTGAGAGAAGGGGTTAAGCACAATTAATTTTCACCAGTTTAGAATTTTCACCACTTTATCTGAATTACTGTCTATGCACCGTGCACTTAATTAATTCAATTATTGTTCATAGCCAAAATTTATATATAGGCTAATATCAGCGCCTTAATGTAAGGGACAAAATAAAAGTGTATATCAGACCTCCTGTTATAATACATGAACGACAAATCAAGGCTATTCAGCGAAAAGTAGGAACAAACTTATTTGATTTTAAATTTAATGTAGATGAATGCAATAAGATGAATAGAAGTAAAAGTATTATAAAAAATAAAAGCGATATCGCATCAAAGAAACAATAAAAATTAAAATCTAAGCTATTTTAGGTAATAATAGAAAAAATAAAATCTTCGATCAAGAAAGTAGAATCAGCAAATTCATAACTATAAAAGATAACTAAAAATAAAATAACTTTTGAAAATCTGTATTACACTATGAGATTCGCACTGATCGTGTATACGTTGCCAGTTTATCGTAAATCTAGTGAATTTTTCAAGTTATTCAGTCACTTCGTTGAACTTCGAATACTCGTTTACGAAAATTCATACTCTTTTGGCTTATTGAAATAACTCGATAGCTGACTCAAGTCTTAAGAAGAAGCTTTAACAACACAAAAAATACGAGCAATGCCCGTGCAAGATTTCATAACCAAATGTTTACCTACTTGATTCGCAAAGCACAAGAGTGCCAGTTTTGTCACTAGTGAGAGTCTTGTTTCAGGACGCATCATTGATCGGAGAACCTATTGGAACCAATTCACGATATGTACTGTAGTACGCAGTATGACAGAGGCCTGAGAGAAGCCCTCAGGTGTTTTGCGGAACACCTGCAAAACAAGCTTCTAGGTGAAAAATAGTTCCCTGGCGCTAACCAATACGTGATCTTGTACGCAATGCTTGTGTGGAATCTTGGACGGGCTCACCAATACCTACCAACAAAACATTAAGACAAAATGTTTGGAATAATGATATGATCGAAACGCGTAGCAATAGCGTAAACCTCAACGCACTCAACATTGGTCAGCTTATCCACAGAACCGAACAGCCTACAATTTTCAAAATACGGTTGTTGGAGAGAATAAATAAAGATATTTTAACGAAGAAATATGGCGTGATTTTTAACCAGACATGTTTGAATGAGAGCAATATAATATAAATATAACTAATGTTACTGTTATCACCAATATCTTGAAATAATTTAATTTATCATTGATGAAAATATTCTACTTGTGGTTCTAGCATTCCCATTGTTCGTTCATGCTGCGTTCGTTTGTCAGGTTCTACCTGTCGTACCCTTTTGACCAAAGTTTCGGAGCACGCTGGCCGCAGTTGTAGGACCGGTCTTCCTCTCGCTCCCCCTTCGATCTCTTCTGTCAGATCACACGCTGAAATTTGTAGCGTCCCAGTCTCGTTGAATGATTTTAAAATACTAGGAAGCACTTCTTACGAAACCGATCTACGCATCCTCGAGTCCTTGTACATTTTCAAACTTATTCCTGCCTTAAATGATACACAAAGTGCATTTCCGCTGAACATTACTAACACTTAGTTCACCAGGCCAGATTTTCTACCCTTTTTTATCTGCTGTGGTTGTATTTTTTATTCGTACTCTATTCACTTTCTGATTTCATACGCTCGTAGACCAGCTTCTTTATTAGTGTTAGTTGTTAGAAATAGCATTTTGATTTGGTGCAGTTTAATTTTGCCTTTTATTTTGCAACAGAATCTTACTGAAGATGGACTGTTGATCCGACACTTTCACTTTTTATTCAATGATAACCTCTTGAATTTTAATAAAATGACTTTACGCATAGCAATTTTCTCCTAACTTTTCATTTTAAGATTTAGACGCATTATTCTCAAGTAATTTTAGATCATACTAGAGAACAGTATTGTATATATATATATCTGCATATTACAAACAGAAAAATGGTTGTTTGCCATTAAGCAAAATTAATGAACTGTAAACTACCTTATCGTTTGAATTTGCGTCAATGCACATTGTCGTTTGTGATGAACAACACAAAAGAGCGTTGTGATGGACAACAGTGTCTTATACGATTAATTATATTATTATTGCTTAGTAGGTAAAATATTGCTTCGTTAGTGATAAGAAACCAGGTATTTTTTGTCGTAAGGAACATACTTTCTGCGTGTAAGGGAACAACCCTTCCTGAGACAAATTTCCTTATTTTATTATTGTTTAGAAGCCTATTCATATTTTTTTATTTATTTTCTACAATGCTGTTTGCTTTGTTGATCTAAGAAAGTGATTTACTGCCTTACAGGGGGGAGCAGGCCTATAGCCGGCGGTCCGGCTATAGGCCGGACCGGGATAAACATGGACAGAAGCGGGATATTTTTTATCACCCGCAAACAAAGTGAAACAGGTGATAATGTTTTAATTGAAAATTTAGGTATATATTTATGTATATTTTGGCATAGGAAAAAATCCCCGGTAGGAAAAAAAACGCCTATTTTCTAATGTACATTTAGTGCCCATACGTAGTTATTTTCAAGCAAGTTATATTAAGGGGGCCTTTTCAAATTTTTTTATTTTTGAACCGATTTTTCAAAAATTTGCACATAGGACGTAGAATTAAAAAATAAAAACATTTTGTTCGTGTAACTTTTTCAGTTTAGGCATTAGTTTTTTTTTCAGAAAATTAGATTTTCATTTTTTCTTTTTGTTATAAATTTTAAAAAGAACGTAAGTCAATGAGTTTTTATGCTACACTAAAAACAAAGACAGTTTTAGAATCCTTGAAACATTCCTAACAACGCTAAGATGTTTTTTTAATTTCCTTTCCGTTTTTCTAATGACATGAGACTTTAGATGGGTTAACGAAGAATTCATAAAATATGTAAATTTTCTTGATATTTCATATAATAAAAAAACTAAAAGGAAATTGATAAAATCCCCACAATCTTTTGTAGGGAATCTTTCAAGGATTCCAAAACTGTCTTTGTTTTTAGTGTAGCATAAAAACTCATCGACTTACGTTCTTTTTAATTCTGAAAAATCAAATTTTTCAGGACGGCAAAATTTATGTTTTTGTGGATGAAATTTTTGAAAAATTCACTGTATGCAGTGGAAATCTACTTGAAATGTTTTATCTACAGTGCATTTCCACCTACAAATATCTTACATTTGTCATTCACTAATAAAAATATGAAATAGCTATGTATTACATGAATAAATAATGAAAAAGTCTATTTTTGACCCCTTCCGGACCCTTTGCACCCCTTTTTTGGGGGGTTCTAGTGCTGCTAGCCCCCTAAAAGTTTGGGATGTGATAGCCCTTGGTATAGAGATCTTTTTGCAGCAAAAAAGAATAAGTAAATTTTTGACCCCCTCTTGCTGCTAGTCCCTTAAAAATTTGGGACGTTATAGCCCATACCTGAGGACACTTTTTGAGCATAAAACAAAACATTGAAAATTTTGACCATTTTCCGTGAAAAGGCCCTTTAAGACTAGTATAGGTATAGGATCAGCGTTCGCCATCTTCTGCAACCTGGCCATCGATTTACAAAATTTGTAACCTGGCTTATTTTTCGCCTATCTATTTCCTTCAAAGCGGACACGAAATAAATATATACACGAGGCGTTTTATTATATAAGGATGAGTTAAGTTATTCTGTACTGCATATACATACCCTAACGAAACAAATCCTTAACCTAGTCTAGCTTTTTGTAATTGACCGCAGCCTCATCTAACCACATCTAACTAAACCCAACCTATTCTGACTTAGATTACCTTGCTTCTTCTAACCTAACTTACGAGTTCGTAACTTTTTTTACGTAACGTGACTTAACCTTACTTAACCTCAGCGAACTAGACCTTAACGTTTTCTTTTCATTACAGCGATTAAGTAAGAGAAAAGCAGGCTTCGCCCACCTAACATTTCCTAATGGTTTGAATTCTTGTGCAATTACCCAACTTTACATACATCAGCAGTGTTTACCCAATAGACCCAGCAAGCTGAGAGTTACGGAAGAACTTAATGGGACTAAAATAAAATTTAGCCTTGACCGCACTTAACCTGATCTCACTTAACCTGCTCCAACTTAACCTGATCTCACTTCACCTGATCTCACTTAACCTAACCCAATTTAACCTGATCTCACTGAACCTGATCTTACCTTATCTGATCTTACCTACAAACTATACTCACCTAACTTAACCTTACGTAACCCAACTTCACCTTACCTAAGCTCACCTAGCTAAATCTAACTTAACCTCACATTACCTATTTCAGGGTTTCTTACAACCCACGTTCGCACATGCAAATATTGGATCAAATTTAGCTCAGTGCAATATATTTCAGTTTACTTAAATATGCTGAATTCAATAAATGAATATGTAGAGCTCTCATATGTAGCTTCAAGAGAAAGCGTTTTTTTTCCTACCGGGGCTTTTTTCGGCGTGGCTTTTTTCCACCTGTTTTTTTTTTCGGCAACCTGAATATTTGTATCTCAGTCCACCCAATAAGTGGTCGAAGGAGTTGAATAATCGCTACTTGTTGTAGGGAGTTTGGTGGGTTGACCTAGATATGACCTATGCCAAAAAACTAGACCTAGCTGGCCACAAAAATTGACGGCGTTGAATTTTCTCCAACGCAGTGAATTTGCCTCCACCGGGGCAGATCGCCGAGGCGTGCTATTTTTCATATGTTATTAAGCGCCCCGTTCCTACTTCCACAACAACGGCGATCTAACAGAGGGAGTATCAAAGGACATAATTATCAACCATACAATAATACACAGTTGTTGGTCGCTCCGATCTTGTTTGCTCTATCGTTCGCTCTTTGGTTAGTCCGTCTCTCCGTTACGCTGTTAAGGAACTAGATAGGAGAAAATTCATCAGGCAGTCACGATATGCTACTCAAGGCTGTCTCACTCGTTAGAATGCTTCCCTATTTAATTGCATGTTTTTTGAAATTCAATCTTTATTCTGAGTTTTGAAGAAGAGTGAAATTCTTTCCAGTGGTAGCATAGATACAGTCTTCTTCTTATTAAAGGGCTGCCTATTCTAACTTCAAGCTATGCTTTTAGAGCAGCACCTGTACATCGACTGCCTCATTCAGCTTACAAATTGTGAGTCTCTGCAGATGATATGCCGTGAGCTCCGCTTGCCCTTCTGCCTTTGCAGTTTGCTGGAAGAAAGTTTCCCCCACCAAGACAGTAACAAGCACAGGAGACAGCGGGGGTTACATGAAGTGCTAATATTCTGTCGTCATTCATAATGACGGCTCGGGCCACTAGTGAGGATAGAAACGGGAAACCCATGTATGAAGGGGTTCCCACACTGGATGTGACCCGTGCCAAATAAAAAACTAAGATTAGCTGGCCATCAAAAATGACGACGATGAGATTTGCTCCCTGCGCGGGTGATGGTCTTACGCCACAAGGCGTTCTAGTTTTTTGTGTCTGATAGCAAAACCTTGTTGGTGACCTAAATATTAGTGTACGAAAATTTTTGACAATTTACGTGATGAGGTAAAATTTTCTAATGCAAGACACGAAGAAATTCTTATTTTAAAAAGTTTGAAAGCCATAGGGCATATAAAATTCAACAAAATAACCTCATAGCCAATATTGTTGCATCAGAAAAGTCTCTATTGCATGCAGGCCACGTGCATTAGAAGCTTTAAAAATGAATAAACATTTGTCTTTGGCTTCGCTGCGCAGGTGTACGAGGAGGAACAGGCGCAAGTGTGAGCCGAGGTTGTTGGTGAACAAGTGGTTTGGAGCCTCAACGCATACCAGAGATTCGTGGTTCTCTAACTCCCGTTAGTAACAGAAATAACGGTTAAATATTAACGAGAAAATGGCCTACAGCCCCTAAAAAGTAACCAATAACAGTACATTTACCCATAACAAAGCATTCTTCAAAGCCAAGCTAAATTTAAATAAATGGACGACCGTGTGCTTAAGAGCGTGCCTCAGCCTTTAGTTAAAACGAATATATGAAAAGCCAGCACATTTACATTTGTTTCTGGAAAATCAAGAGTAAGTCTTGACCACAAAACATTTACCATTGCAAGACATATGTCGATTACTCAATAAAATTGACTTTAACAAAGATACGGTGATAAGATGTCGCTCGTCAGTGGCAATACCAGAGAGTACGTTACCTAAAAAAGCAGCATGCATTCGAAGATCGTACTTTAAATAAAGAGTGAGCGTCGCACAAGCTTGAAATACCATAGTTGTGATTGAACAACACTAATTAAGTACTGGATGTTATTTCGTAGAGATTTCACGAATAAAACTTTAAACACCGACAATAAACAGCTACTTGTCTAAATCTCGGGCTTATTTGTGCTCTGAAAATTGGCAGAAAAAAAAACGACGCTCTGGTTATCATGTTCAAAAGTTGATTCAATTAAATGTCATTAGGGAGAGTGAACCAAGTGTTATTTTTTTTTTTCAGGATGCAGACGAAATTATTCCTACAGAAACCCATTTTTTTAATGCCGCGCTTTAGGATTACCTGATGTAATTCATAAAATAAAAAAATCTCATTTTATCAAACGAGAAGAAGAAAGAATTGGGAACATTTTTTTAGAACATATTCGACTCTCTAGCTACTCTATGATCATGATGCCATTCCAACCTATGGGATCCCTTGTCAATAGTCAGAAAATAATCATTGGCAATGTATATGTTACCAGAATTAACATTAACATAACAAATTGTAAAACAATGCTTTTCAGTTCCATACGATTTTAAAGTGTTCATTTCTTTTCGATCATCATCATCATCATCATCTATCCCAAGAACCGGCCTCTGCAACGCCTTCTACAGAGTCAGCCCACTCTTCCAGTGATTCTCTACTTCTTCTGGTTTAACTTCGAGCATGGTAACGAGTTTGCAGTGCATTGCTTCCATACACCTGCCTCACATTCAAAATAGTAAGGAGTTTGCCTCTCAGAGATGTCCTGTCGTGTATCTTCAGCAGAATGACGAAACCAATACAGAATCACCGGCGTGACCGAAAAATTGCTTCTCCTCATTGAGCCGAGAAAATTGTTACGAACATCACTGTGCTGCGGAATGAGATGGAAGCAACCACACTCAGAGTAATTTTAACATTTTTATGCACTTTTATATATCAGAATTATGTACGCCTCAGCTCTAAAACCGAAACAGACAAGTGCATTATCATGACATATTTCAACAACGCTAAATCTCCTGTAATGTTAATAATAATCATGTAGTATCTCGATATAGTAAATACACCAAAGTAGGTTTCTCTTTTGCTTCTATTGTAGAATGTGGAAGATCTGTTTGTAAAGAACAAAAGAAGTAAGCGCTCTGACAATCCCAGAATCGAACATAGCCGTAGAAAACTTTTACAATCGTCTGCAGCACCCATCCAATCTCCTGTTGTTCAAAATACCAGTATTATATTGCCAAAATTGTATAATATTTGAGGTACAATGAAATCTACGCTAGGTGTGTCCACTGTATGCTACATAGTGAATAATTATTATTGGCATAATATTAGAGTTTGTTAAAGTGTACCACGATGATGCATATAGAGCGTTATGATACACTTCACACAGTGATGATGCTCATGTATCTTTCGCTTTGGGCAACTTGAGATGCATCAAAATGCATCAGAAAACCGGTAAAATTTTTGCAACTGAATAGACAAAATTCCAAATTACAATGGCGATTTGCATACTAGCATGAAACCACCACTTGCTTCGTACGTGTAGCAAAACTACAAAACTTTTTAATTGTTTTTACGAATATATGTTTTTCTCCCGCACTGTCGTTTTTAATGGCACACTTCACTATGCATGAAACTCCTATAGGTGCATCCAACGTCTCTGTAAAATACCTATGTTCATCCTAATTTTTTTTAGTGTTGTTAGTCCTCGCCTTGCTACATGTAATTCAATCAAGAATTTCTGAACCATTTACAGTACACTTCTTGCTTCAGTCATAAACTGCATTGCACTTTTGGAACCTCAACTTTTCTTGCAAACTCCACGGATGTCGAAATATTCATTTTCGTAAGGGATTGTACTATCGAAATTAACAGCACATTTTGTCTTGAATAATCGCGTTTCACATCTTTATGTGGATTAACCAATCTAGTACCGTCCCTTCTTTCTGGCCCTCCTTGTTTTTTTTTCGATTCAACTTTGTGTGCTGTGTTGAAATACTCTTACTGCAATATCTCTTTCTCTGTGAAATAAACCCCAGCTGGCTTGACATGTTTCAATTTTGGACAGGTCCACTGGCTTTCATTTTTAAAATCATAGGCTACCCGTTAATCGATCACCCATAAAACTTCCGAAAGCTCAGTCTTGCTCCATAAAATGAAGTTTCGAGCCGTCTCTTACAGAGGCTTTTGCTTTAAGCAATTGATACCCAATTCAAAGTGGTGGTCAAGTTAACGATCCCAGTTTAGATGAATTTTTTTCTTGTTACATCACAAACTAATCTGGTGATTGCAGGATTGGTTGACCTAGATGTGACCTATGCCAAAAAACTAGACCTAGCTGGCCACAAAAATTGACGGCGTTGAATTTTCTCCAATGCGGTGAATTTGCCTCCACCGGGCCAGATCGTCGAAGCGTGCTATTTTTCCTATGTTATTAAGCACCCCCATGGTGCGCGTGCGCCCCTACTTCCACAACAACGGCGATCTAACAGAGGGAGAATCAAAGGACATAATTATCCACTATACAATAACACACAGTTGTTGTTGTTCGCTCCGATCTTTCTTGCTCTATCGCTCGCTCTTTGGTTGGTCCGTCTCTCCGTCACGCTCTTAAGGAATTAGATAGCAGAACATTTATCAGGCAGTCACGATATGCTACTCAGAGATGGCTCATCCGTTACAATGTTCCCCTTTTTAATTACAATCTTTTTGAAATCTAATCATAATTTTGAGTTTTGAAGAAGAGTGAAGCATTCTTTCCAGTGGTGGCATAGATACAGTCTTTTTCTAATTAGTGGGCTGCCTATTCTACTTTCTTGCTATGCTTTTAGAGCAGCACCTGTACATCGACTGCCTCATTCAGCTTACAAACTGTGAGTCTCTACAAATGATATGCCTTGAGCTCCGCTTGCCCTTCTGCCTTTGCAGTTTGCTGGAAGAAAGCCTCCCTCGCCAAGACAGTAACAAGCACAGGAGACAGCGGGGGTTTCCCTGAAGTGCTAATTTTCTGTCGTCATTCAAATGATGGCTCGGGCCACTAGTGAGGATAGAAACAGGGAACCCATGCATGAAGGCGTTCCCAGACTGGATGGATGTGACCCGTGCTAAAAAAACTAAGATTAGCTGGCCATCAAAAATGACGGCGATGAAATTTGCTCCTTGTGCGGGCGATGGTCTTGCGCCACGAGGCGTTCTAGTTTCTTTTTTTTTTTTGCGTCTGAAAGCAAAACCTTGTTGGTGACCTAAATATCAGTGTACGAAATTTTTTGATAATTAGCGTGATGAGGTAAAATTTTCTAATGCAAGACACGAAGAAGATCTTATTTTAAAAAGCTCGAAAGTTATAGGGCATATAAAATTCAACATAATAACCTCATAGCCAATATTGTTGCATCAGAAAAGTCTCTATTGCATGCAGGCCACGTGCATTAGAAGCTTTAAAAATGAATAAACATTTATCTTTGGCTTCGCTGCGCAGGTGTACAAGGAGGAACAGGCGCAAGTGTGAGGCAAGGTTGTTGATGAACAAATGGTTTGGAGCCTGAACGCATACCAGAGATTCGTGGTTTTCTAACTCCCGTTAGTAACAGAAAAAACGGTTAAATATTAACCAGAAAATGGCCTACAGCCCCTCCAAAGTAACCAATAACAGTGCATTTACCAATAACAAAGCCTGCTTGAATGCCAGGCTATGTTTAACTAAATGAACGACAGTGTGCTTAAAAGCGTGCCTTAGCCTTAGTTAAAACTAAGAAATGAAAAGCCAGTACATCAACATATGTTTCTCGAAAATCAAGACTAAGCCTTGACCACAATGCATTAACCATTGCAAGACGCATGTCGATTACTCAATAAAATAGACTTTAGCAAAGATACGGTTATAAGGTGTCGCCCGTCAGTCGCTAACAGGTAATACTGTTATATACGCGATTCGCACATACAACATTCCAATGTGTTAGCCAGTAACATCCAAATGTATAGACGTAGTCTTTGTGTCATGCGAAGTCATGCCTTAACGAAAATAGTGACTGTGGAGTAAAACACGAGGATAAAATTTGAACTAATATATTGTAAATCTGACAGATAAATAGGTTTCATGGAAGGGACCGTGTCTTGCCAGACAAGGGATCTCGTGGGCTG
>LQNS02276883.1:24173614-24204280 GCA_001587735.2 Parhyale hawaiensis | reverse complement strand
ATCTTAGTAGAAGCACGTGACGTCAACCTTCTAACATGCGGCTCAAAAGTGAGCTTCCCATCAAAGACGACACCTAGAATCTCCAATGAGCTAGACTCCTGAAGCAAAGTGTCACCAATCTCTAGTTGGGGATGCTGCGGTCGTAATATTAGAGTTAGGTAAAGTGTGCCACGATGATGCATATAGTGGTATGAAACATTTCACACATTGATGATGCACTTGTATCTTTCGGTTTTGGGTAAGCCTAAGATGCATCAAAATGCATAAGAAAACCGGTAAAATTTCTGCAACCGAAGACGAAACTTTAAAATACACTGGAAATTTGCATACCAGCATGAAATCTGCACTTGCTTCGTACGTGCAGCACAACTACAAAACTTTTTCAATTGTTTTCACGAAGATATGTTTATCTCATGCAGTGTCGTTAGCATTGGCACACATCACTATGCATCAAACGCATACGTGCATCCAACATCTCTGTGAAATACCTATGTTCCCCCTAATTTTTTTAGTGTCGTTAGTTCTCGCCTTGCTACATGTAATACAATGAACAATTTCTGAACCATGTACCGTACACTTCTTGCTTCAGTCATAAGGAGGTCTTTTTCCAAATTTTTATTTTTTTATTTCTGAACTATTTTTTTCTGAAATTTGCACATATGATGTAGAATTAAAAAATAAAAACTTTCTTTTGCTGTAACATTTTCAGTTTAGGCCTAAGTTTTTTCAGAAAATGAGATTTTCATTTTTTTTCATAAATCTAAAAAAAGACAGTTTAGGAATCCTTGAAATATTTCTAATAACGCTAAGGAGAGCTTTTTTCAATTTCCTTTTCGTTTTCTATTGACATGAGACTTTAGATGGGTTACGGAAGAATTCATAAAATATGTAAATTTTCTTGATATTTCATATAGTAAAAAAAACTAAAAAGAAATTGAAACAAATCGATCCTTAGTGTTGTAGGGAATTTTTCAAGGTTTCCAAAACTGTCATCGACGTACGTTCTTTTTTATTCTGAAAAATCAAATTGTTCAGGGCGGCAAATTTTATGTTTTTGTGGATGTTTTTTTTCAAAAAAATGCGCTGTTTGCAGTGGAAATGCACTTGACATGTTTTATCTATAGTACATTTCCACCTACAAATACCTTACATTCGTCATTCACTAATAAAAATATGAAATAGCTATGTATTAGATGAATCTGCTGAGGGTTTTCACCATAGGTATGTTACACGTATCATAATTACCATTTCACAGCAATAAAAGCTTTTTCTGAACCCCTCCGGACCCCCTTTGCCCCCATTTTTAGGGGATTCTAGTGCTGCTAGCCCCCTAAAATTTTTGGACGTAATAGCCCCATACCTGAGGACACCTTTTGAGCATAAAACAAAAAAATCGAAAGTTTTGACCATTTTCCGTGAAAAGACCTCCATAAACTGCATTGCACTTTTGGAACCTCAACTTTTCTTACAAACTCGACGGTTGTCGATGTTCTCATATCGTAAAAGATTGTACTAGCGAAATTAACAGCACATTTTGTCTTGAGCAATCGCGTTTCACATCTTCATGTGGAGTAACCAATCTAGTACTGTCCCTTGTTTCCGGTCCTCCTTGTTTTTTGTTTTCGATTCAACTTTGTGTACTGTGTTGAAATACTCTTACTGCAATATCTCTTTCTCTGTGAAATAAAGCCCAGCTGGCTTGACAGGTTTCAATTTTCGACAGGTCCACTGGCTTTAATCTTTAGAATCAGAGGCTACCAGTCAATCGATCGCCTTTAAGACTTCCGAAAACTCAGTCTTGCTTCATAAAATGAAGTTTCGAGCCGTCTCTTACAGAGTCCGGTGCTTTGAGCAATTGATACCCAAACTCCACTCTGATGTCCCAAACAAGCCAAGCCTATTGCGCTTAATTGGGCTCGAATATGACCAGACAGTCAAGTTAACGATCCCACTATATATGAATTTTTTTCTTGCTACATCATCAACCTATCTACTGATCGCAGGATTGGTTGACCTGCACCGGTCTGGTTCTTAGCTCCCTTTAAAATTACTTTGAATTTAATCTTAGCTTGCTCTCCAAAAAATATTTTTACAAACATAAGCGCAAAACGATACAAACTCCTGCAAAATTATTTTTACAGAATGGAAAATTAAATAAACACTTCAAATTGCTTCACAATTTTATTCCAATCATTGAAAATAAGCAAGATAAATTCTAGATGACAATCTATTCAAATGACCAATTGTTATTCATGTATGAATACCTCACTCATTTACATGCTATTTTCTTAACTAATGTTATCGATCACGATTTAACACAATGAAAAGAATTCCTTATCATCATCAGAAATTTGCTAGGTCACGTTTGGAAAATGTAAGTAATAGCATCAACATTACACTCAAAAATCGAGCGTCAGAGGGACGAGTGCATTTTTAGAATTCAAGCCGAAATGGAGTGCGATTTATTTTAACGTCCATCTTGAAGCTTATGTTTGTCTGCCCATCAACTTGGTGGAAGAATTTACCGAGGCAGAACATACTAAAGAACATTTTTGGATACGAATAAACACCAGATCTAGGCAAAACATTATTCTTTTGCATTGGTAAAGTTCTTTTTAAATCACATCGCTCTCAAAAGAAAATAGATGCGCTTTATAGCTGCAGTTTTGTGTCCGACTCTTCCACCAACTCGGAGCAAGATGAAAATGGGATTGTTACGATTTTTCATTCATGGCCTTTTGAAATCGTCGTTAATGGCTTCAAAAGCCGCGTGACTCTGTTTAATATTAAGCATGGCTTGCTAAACAAACTGTATATGTGTTAAGAGGTGCAGTGTAGTGTAAAGTTCTGCAGACCAACGCTCCGAGCAGCTGCGTGGGCTGCAGAACTGCAAGTCCGTCGAGTAGTCGCCTTAGGAATTCCAGTCGTCAACATTGGTGTGGCTGCCAAGTTTTGCTCATCACATGCCAGACCTGTTGTGAAGCAGACATTTTGTTTTATTTGGGAGAAACAATACATTATCATGTACTTATTAGAGTTAACAGCGAAACGAGTGAGAGTTATTGCACAACCGTAATTATAGGCTTCCTATGATGCATTTGTTGTCTATAATTATTAGCAGTTACAATGCTTGTTACATAGCCATAATGACTACATATATATGTATATATACTTAGATTATCATTTAGACAGTTTCAACTTTGATCAGGAAGATGCTTGAAGACAACACAAGTATCATCTGCAAATATCCTGACCCGACAAGACTCTCCATAGGAGAGGCTCTTCACATTTTAGAAGAGTCTCCTAATATAATAAATAGTCAATGATCCGTATTTGTAAGAACTTTAAAATTATTTTCGTAAGTTGCGTATCTTAGATGCATGTTGTGTATACTTAAGTTCACCAAAATTTCAGAATTTTTACCGCGAATCTTGAAACTGGATGCGTGAAAACATTCGAAACGTTGATGCTTATAAATTTCTGCTGGGCCTTGTAGAGAAACTGAAAATGACTCTCGGAAATATGATTTTTTACTTACCTTCAACCGCCAAAAGTTTGGTGCGAAACATTGGGAAATGCAGCAGAAAGATCGTCAACAAAGAACAGTCCCTGGTCTTTAACAGAACGTGTCTAAATGAAAATTTATTACCTGCTTATACAAATATAATACTTAAATTATAGTAGGAACAGCTATAGAAGTCCCATATGATGAAAAGATACAATTGTATTGAAACCCCAATGTAACGTTAACGAATAGTAACGAAAAAAAAATATAATGATGTTTCACTGTAATGAAATCACGTAGAACGATAGCGCATTACGCATATTTATTTCGTGTCTTACCAGCCTTCAGTTCGGTGCAGGACTGAGGAGCAGCTCTTTCGCCCATTTAGACCGTAATTCCTGCCGGGTAAAAATAGAATACGGTAAGTCATTGCTTGTGTAGTAATTTTCAGTGTCAATCCTAATATTTATGGGGTAAATTGCGTTTTAATGCACATAGCCTAAAAAAAAAATTTATTCGATGTACTTTTTGCTGTAGGATCCAAATCTGAGAACAGTTTTTAGTGGTCGTCTCTACTTTTTTGAAATACATGACTTTGAACTTCCCATTGTTTCCCTATGGGAGAAAATACTCGGTGATGACAGGGTGGACTGGAACACCTTTAAAATAGGTCTTTAAACCTAACCTAGCGCGTAAGCTAACCAAACCTAGGTTAGGTTAAGTTAAAAAAACTATTCTAAAGGTGTTCCATGACTCTCTTCTCATCGCCTCGTATTATCTCCCAGAGTAGGAAAACAGTGGGAACTTCAAAGTCATGTATCTCACATAGTAGAGCTGACCACCAAAAACGGTATTCAGATTTGGATTCCACATTAAAAAGTACATCGATTAAAAAAATTTTGGCTATGTGCATTAAAACAATACAGTAATACCATTTTTTGTACTATGAACCGCACAACTTTGAGGGAACGCCACAATCTCAATAATAAATGTCAACAAGCATTGGAATGATATTGTTCCACGCACAGCTTCGTTTGTTCTACTTTGTGTGTACAAATCTGCAATCACTTTTGGTCCAAAGGGCCTCATGTTCTAGTCAGCACACGCTGTTGCTTGCATTTTATCCGCGTTATTTACCTTGAACGCATACTGGAATTATTCCTAGACGTTTCATACATACAAATGCTATTCCTACGACAGTGTCATATAGGAATACAGTAGCTACAAAAATCCGACGTGCTAACCAAATCCCAGTAGCCTAAGATCTGCACCCAATAGTTGAACAGTTCCGATTCTGAAGCCCGCGGCCAAAGAAGGTAATAACCATAAATCGATAGAACAGAAATAGAAATT
The DNA here is from genome assembly GCA_001587735.2 of Parhyale hawaiensis. Classification (NCBI taxonomy): domain Eukaryota; kingdom Metazoa; phylum Arthropoda; class Malacostraca; order Amphipoda; family Hyalidae; genus Parhyale; species Parhyale hawaiensis. Next base: position 24,199,422 of record LQNS02276883.1, on the reverse strand, counting down.
TTGTAGCAGATACGAGTCGAGTTCACTCTGCAATCGTCCATTGTCTGTACGAAAAGTTCAGCATTTCATTTCTTTTATTGCGCCGAGCGTGCTGAGCTGCCGCCAGTCTGGGGTTTCGGTGCGGTTTTGATGCTCGGTCACCTTAGGCCGGAGATAGACCGGAGCAACAAGCGACGCAATGCGATTTTTACGGGAGTCGTGTTGCATCAACGCACGGGTGCCGCGAGGTATCGCAGTTGCGTCAGTGGGGACAGCAGACTGCTGTACCCTTCGTTACATTTTGTCGTGCAACAAATTTGTCGCGTTGCACGTCGCTTGTCTCGTCAGTTTGGCGGCGGCCTTAACGGGTCGGAAACTGAAACCCCAAATATGGTGCTTGTTCATCACATTCTTAGACCTCTTCAGGGCTATTGGCATTTTTTTTCTATTATGCACTTTCTCTCTCTTTGTTGTTCGCTCTTATGAGACCTTCTGGTAAATTATGAAAGCGAGCATACGCCAATTCATTCACACTGTTGTTTTTGTGAGTCAACTCGAGGTTATTAGATTAGGGAATGATACCAGTTAGGTGTTTTGTTATTTTTTTCAATTTGACTTTGTTTCCACTTCTATTTTTTTGTGAAACTGTATTATCTTGCAACGATGTTTTTCTACAACAGGTTTTTACTTCGTCGTTCTAGTGCTTTAAAATTTTGTTACCTGTTTTGAGATCCAAGAAGCGATTAAGCTTATAGCGACCTTTTGTCATCTAAATTTTAATTATGACTAGATATGTTTTTAATTGGTTTGACAGATAATTTTTTATCGAATTTCTATGGAGTTTCAAACATTTGAAGAGAAAAATGAGACTTCACAATGACAGTTTCTAAACCAAGACATACGGCGGGTAACATTTTCGAATATTATTTGGTAGACACACTGTTAATTGTTTGCTATGAAGAGTTCGAACACATTCTCTTGCGTACAGGACGTAGAAAATTGCGGTACGCAAGCGGCTAAAAAACAACATTTACATGGGTGATTGCCTTTTTTATTGTTCTATACCAGAGATGGGTGAGGACGCTTATTATTAATACCTAATAGTAATAAAAATGAGCACTGACCGAACATCAATTCCTGCAGCACTATTACTATCGGAAACATGACTTATTGATGAACCCTTTTCACTGTAATGTTTTAGGTATTTAATAACCAGGCAGAAATACTACCACTATGGTCAAACCAGCGTAAGGAGTCCGATGGGCGTGGCTAAAAACGCAAAAAAATAAAAAAGAACTTGGCCAAATCTCACTTAAGCGCGCGGTATAACTTGTCTCACTCGATAAATTATATTTGTATTCGAATACTCAAAGTGCATTAGTTAATAGATTAGATTTGGCACTACTGCGTTCAAATCAGCCCGGCCCTTAAAGGACTGCTTACGTTGGTTTGACTTTAGCTATATTATAAAACATTAGTTGCATGAAATCTGATTATTGTAGTCCCTATCCCTATCCCAAAGCTTTTTTCTTAAAAATTTCGGGCGCATAAACAATTAAAAAGACTTAGCCAGTGGTCGAGAGATTAGTCACTAGCAGTATCACAGATACGCCAGCTTCCAAAACTCAATAAAGCTCAAATTTTCTTGTATCTATTAGTGATGAAGAGCGTGACACAAAAGGTAAGCACGTAGGTACTAGCGTAGTAATATATAGACTAGAGCACTCTGAGAGCGCATACCTCCGCCAAGCGGAGCAACGGTAGTAAAAAATTCATATTGGCTCTGAAGCCATAACTTTCTTTGTATAAACTCCAACAGCTAATCATTTGTGTCTTTTGACAGAAATAACAGCTTGTGCAATTATCCTGAAGATCCGTTCATAACTTAATGAGTTATAGTGCTAACAAACGTTATGACAAACATGAGTCAAACATGCAAACGAACAAACCGATCTGCACCAAAATTTAATCACTTATGTCTTTCAACACTGATAACAACCCCTATGAATTTCGTAAAGATCCATTCATTATTTTTTTGAGTTATTGTGCTAACAAGCATAGAAGTAAAGATAGTGACAAACAAACGAACGAACTAACGGATCATCACAAAAATTTTGTCATTTACTCTTTTTTATAAACCTAACAATTCATGTCAATTTAATCAAAATCCATCGATAACTTTTTGAGTTATGACATTGAGAAAAATGAGGCAGACAAACAAACAAACGGATCCACATATCTTCGCCAAAAGTTAATCATCTGTTCATCCTAACATACCTAACACACCCTGTAAATTTCATCCAAATCGGTTGAGAACTTTTTGAGTTATCTTGGTGACAGACAGACAAACACGACGAAAACATAACCTCCTTGGCGGAGGTAATAAGTTATGTTTTCTACGAAATCAACCAGAGGTAAGCGATAAATGCACTACCCCTCTGTCCGTTATTTTCACCCCTGGACTTTCTTCTAACCAGGCATTATAATATAGCAGTGCACATATTTTCGTAGCCCTCATCTCTGGAGTGATCTTGTTGATTCTTCAATAAAGTAGAAAAATATCCTTTTGGAAATATATATTGCCTTGGCACATATTCAGAGCATTTGTATTGTGTAGATCGTTCTATGGTTTTGATATTTAGTTTACCTGCGTACGATCATTGATTAGCTCTTCAAAAGCTGGTGTGAAACTAAGAAACTCACAAGATATTCTATTTCTTCCATCTAAGCATAAGAGTGAAGCCAGCTGTTACAACGGACGGTAAAATAATAATAATAATACGTGGCTACCATATAGGACACATATATTTGGAGTATATTTCTTCAATAAAAGAGTGCTTAACGCTGAGTTTACAAAAAGCAAAAAGTTGCGACAGGACTGAATACTTCTTTGCCACGTGCAATGAAGGCAGCAACCTCTTCTGCTCAAGTTCACTAGTTATTTTCAAGTGTACCCGCCCGCTTGATCTTGCAATATTTTTACAATATCTACATATTAACTAGCGCCGTCTATTAGAAACGATAAAGCTGTACTGTTTTTTTATGTTTATTAATTCATTTTTTTGCAGAGCGTACAGCGAAAATTAAAAACAAAGCGTTTTTCTTCCAACCGGTTGCCAGAATCATTAGTACCTCTTCTCCGGGGGTTGCAACCATGTATGATATTTTGCCTGCTGAAGGGTTAAATACTCAGTGCTTTGCAGTATTCAAGATATTGTTGGAGGGACCGTGAGTTTTTTTTTTTTTTACTCGCCTCGTTCATTCTACTTTTCAAAACTGTTCAGTCATGGAATTGTTCTGGAAAGACAGGATATTGCTCACAGCATATTGAAAGCTTGAAATACTGCGGAAACCCGCATGAATTCAGAATGACCCGAGTCCGGGAGTTGAACTAGTACCTTCAGCTCATCGCACGACGTCTTAACCACTAAGCCACAACACAAGGTACCTATAAGTAGCAGCGCTGTACGTCACCCACAGTCAAGAATGATGAGACCTTGCAAAGTTATCCCACGGGGAGGGGATAAGCTGCAGTGCACCTTGGGTAATGAGGCTTGTGATGTCACAAAATTCAAGTACGGTAGTACGCAGCTATTTTACATTGTGTCTCTATCATTTCATTTGGACCTTCAGTGGGTCCTACATTCTTTATAGTTGCACAAAAACAATGCATCAAAGCATCTACGAACTTTCTTAGCTTTCAGAAGGATCAAATTTTATCATTGTTATTTCGGAGAGTGTCTGTAAAACGTGAACCTAAGCTGTGCCGTCGCGTACTCGTCGTTTGCAACCCTCCTCTGTTAATTGTGAAAGCTATAGCATCATTGAAAAAATATGGATCTAACATTCGCCATTTCCAACAACATCGTTCCGAAAGACAATTTAAGTGTGGGAAATACGCTTAGGTAGTGTCTTTCTATTTTAAGGTAGTCAACGCCAGTCAGACGCGACACTGACTTATAGGGCTGTAACGTGTAGCGTATAAGCTTATAAGAAGCTGATTTTTTTTTCTAATTTTACCAAGCAATTGTAAATGGCTTATGCATATTATGTATAGACTTTTGCTTTTATATTACTGTGCCGGAAGGAAAGTAATTTTTTTATCTGATGTTTTAATATTTTTGCAAACAAATCTGTGTAAAACGTTCTTTTATCCCGGCATTTAATCATACGTATCTGAACTATTTTTTATTTTTTTTTTTTTGCAGCGGTTTGATATTATAGAGGATAGCAGGTCATTGGTAGAAAACAAGAATAAATTGAAAACATAAAGGTTTTCAACCATATGATCTCGTCTTCGGAATGCCATATTAATCTTAATAGAACTCACTTGATTGATTGCATTTAAAGATGATAGACTTGATTCAATGAGTGCTACTGACACATGCGAGCTTTTGACGGGTTAAATTTATACACTCTTGTCGCAGCCTCTTAACCAACGTTCTTTCAAAATGTTACCCTTTAGAATCATCATCATAATCATTCACCATTGTTCAAACCAAGAGTAGCTCTAATGCCGATACCACACGCAAGTCAACAGAACGAGTATCGTCATCTCTTCATTCGAATGTGTTGATGTGTCAATTCAAAAAGCACACACTTGCAAAGAATCTTGAGTTACAAATCCCTCCAGACACGTCACTTGCAGAGTAAACGGAACTAACAGTAAACAACATGACGTTCGGATGAAAAGATGACAATACTCGTTCTTTTGACTAGAGTGTGTCATCGCCATTGGAAGAGGAGGAAGACATCAGCCCCCCTCCTACCTATTCCCGACCAAACGAAAGTCTGAGCAGAGTCTGGTAGCAGATGCATTTGAAACCAACCCCAAACTCTGGGAATATTTAGAGCTCATTTAGATTCAATATCATCTAATGCATATCTAAGTCAATAAAAGAAGTGCGGGTGCAATAAGTACGTATATACAAGTTTTTTGTACCGCACTCAAAGGTCGATGAATGGAATGGGCAATGTAAATGTGACATTTTTTACTATAAAAATGAAACTATTAACGTCAGTCACCTATGCCGTGGCCTCTCTATTAAATCTTTGTGAAACAAGGAACAACGAAATCAAAATTGAAAGTAGTGGCCAATGAGAAAATACTCTGTTGTTAGCCTACCTTCCAATAGTGCAGCGATGACACCTTTTCCGAGAAGTTCAGAGCGAATTACTACGTCGATAGTAACCACACTACTTGCGGGAATGTCTTCCATGATCAATGCAGATCCTTCTGAGAACAGAGCTTCTACCCCGCCCAGGGGGTTGCCGATCGCGTCATAAACTTGAATGCTGAACGCAGTCTTGATGCCGCATGGGTCGTACGGGGAAAAGTCGTTCCAGGTTATTTCAACTTTGTTGTCGCTATTCCTGCCATAGGAAAATTCTTCTTCCATCGGCCTTTCAACTCCTTCCACTGAGGATACAACAAAAAATAATGATCAACCAATGGTTTACAGAACTTTTTTGGAAAAAGGTATCAGCCATGAAAGTTTCAGAATTTATTTCATATTTATTCAATTTTAAATTTCAATTTATTTTCCACGTTCCTTTAAGTAAAAAACGAAGCACCAATGTCACTATTACTAATCTAAGTAGAGCTATTAATGTTGGTCTCAGTAAGTGAAGGTAAACAGGCTTATGATTGAAACTAATTAAAATTAGACGTTTCGGGACCTGAACCCATCATCAGTTTATTTGAAATAAAGACAAATATACATTCATTCCTGCTAGTTGAGAACCATATTCACAAAAACCCTCAAATGAATAAGAAACTAAAAATCTAGCTTTTTGCAATAAACAGGGATGGGAACTATTTTGATCATTAAGAGGTGTTTACTTTTATTCAAAATGTAGATGGACTCGAAAATTCTTAGGTCTGAAAGGTCATGACATGAAAGTAGTAAGTTTTTTAATTTGACATTTGCATTGGACTGTTGCACTCATGACTGAACAACGAACAGGTTAACTCCCGTGCAGGTAGGTGTTAAGCCCCGCCCACTCCTCTGATGTCATGTGGAGAGATAGTTAGCAAACAGTTTTAATTAGTTCATACTAGTTACTTGCTTAGTAAATGCGGTGAGCCTGGGCCCCCATGAACAAAAAAGAAGGGTAATCATTTCTACACTATCACAGCTGTTAACTGTGCGATGCAAAAAATTGGTTTGCTTGAAATATAGCAATAAAATGTCAAACGAATAGGCTGACAGGCGAAAAAATCAATTACTACAAATAGCCACGGCTTCCTAAGTACTGATGTGGCTTAATTTGTAATCATCATATATCATTTTACTTACTAGTACACTCCGCGATAAAAAATTATCCCGGAAGAACATGGCTTACAGGGAAATATCTATAGTAGCATAGGTAGGCCTACGTATTATTGGGGCAATATTAATCACTCTAGAAGTAATTTAATTTCAAATTAATAAACTTTGTATTTTAAAGAGCTTTTCTCGTAAAAATATTACAAATGGTCAAACGCAGGAGTGTTTTTTTTTACTAGTTCACACTTCATATATTATTCGTACGAAGGCGGTATTTCAAGTGATTAAACAGTTTCCCCGTAGACATAGCGTTTTCTTTCACGTTTTGTGAGAAAATGGTAATTATTAGGGTAACTTAACTAGATATACCTACAAAATTAAACAAAATATATTTCTTATCATGTTTCATTACTTATTTAAGATAAATTGGCGTTTTCTCTGGTTACATGGAAAAATCTAGAGGGAAAACTAAGTTACTCATGATTACTACGTAGTAGTTCATCATTTTACAGGGGCAAAAAAATGTTTGAAGCACAGTAGATGTTACCGGCGAGAGCCAAAACTTACTATACTTTTTTTTTATTGCCAAAACTCACTTTTTTCGCTACTCCGGAGCTTTAGGTGAAAGAAGAAGGTTCACCAAGTTTTTTTCTGTGTTAAAAATAGCCGAACATCAATTATCAGCTCATGGTAGCGGAAATATTGGTATAAATGAATAAGGAACACAATCGATACTTGTGCAACACCTACGATCCTCTCTCCACCAGACGTCACACGAGTAGATGCGCAAAACTGTCTCAAATGGTCAGGCGATGAGTTAACCTGTTAACGTAGTTCAGCCACGGTTGCACTGTTCACTATGCAGGCGCTCGGATAAAAGCAACGCTAGCCCCATCAGTTACCAATTTTTTACAGCCGCTTCAGCGCCAAGCCGAGACAAATTTGTATCGCTCACTAAAAATGCTGATAACTCCATCAGTATGAAAGTTTTTTTTTCATCAGAGTCTCAGAGTAATTTATTTAACTATTAACTAGCTAGTTGCGAGTAGTATATTATTAATTACATTTGAATAAAAGAAAATTTCACCGGAGCATACAGGGTAAATGCTCCAGCTGCACATCTGCAGCAGTCGTTATACATACTTTCACGCTAGCTGCAAAAGCTATAGGCATCCGCACAGCGGCACTGCACTGATAGTTGCGGCAGAGAACAGTTAGAATGGGTCAGACTTCAATGATGCTGCCTGACGTCGACCCAAAAGCGGCTGCTTCCGGAAATTCTATCACCGAATTTTCTAAAATAGTGATACTCATCACAATTGTTGGCTATATAGTGCGGGTGTCTTAGAATTTTATTGATGCCAACGAGAAATTAGGAAAAGTCACGGAAGTTTGGGCACTGAAATTCAAGGAGCGTAGAACAGTGAACGAAAAACGGTAGGGCGGTACAATTTTGTCTCGTCTTGGAGCAGATAGGGATAGCATACTGCCAGTAAGGCTGCTCCTGCCTATATGCTCAAATACTCTCGTGCCAAGCGTGCAACAACTGCAACCAATGTAGCTCGATGCACCATGTGCACAACTGAATTTATACACGAGAGAATTTCGCATGTCGGCAGGAAGCTGGTCTTTATAACGAAGAAAATGTTCTTATAGGGTAGATATTTCATAAGATGATTTAGAGTCAATATTGTTTTTTTTTTTTTGTTAATGAAGAGTAGGCTTCTAGCCATTCGCTCTCATGACGTAATATTATTTTAATATATGACAAAAGCCCAAGCAGGATGTAGGGATTGTCAGCTAGCAAAATCTCTGAAATTTGCAGCCTACCGAACCAGAAAAATATGTAGATGCAAATATATACACTGCGGCTAAGAGAAGTGAAAAAAAAATATATTTCGTGAGGCCTTCAAACCCAAAGATTTCCATACATGGAATAGCGCATTCAGTACCGTTTGATAATGTGAACTATGCTGGACCCTGTCGTCAAAATATGTTGGAAGTGAATTTCCGATGACATATTTCGTTGATCGTACCCCAGATGAAGTAATGATTTATTTTCTAGTCGTGCACTGCTACTGCTAACTTTATTCATCGAAACAAGTGATAGGAGAATATGCTCCAGCTCTACCCAGCGACGCGTCGCTCTCCCCCGAACGAGAGCACAAGCAGCTATTTACACAATACAGTTGGTTCTTTTCAGTAGATAGTCAAGTTTTCTCGAGACATGAACTGCATCCGCGCATCTTGGATATAACAGTATTATACTTGAGCACCGCAGCCAATACCCATTTTCACGGCTAATAAAAGCTGTGTCACCTCATGAAAATACTTGCGCGTGAAAACCAGTTTCTACAATGAAACCCCCGATGTCTGGGATTCACTTTGTGGCTCTACTCTGTATGACATCTTCTTTCATTCCTTTGTTAGTCTTCTGCATAATTTACTCAATGAGTTCAGAGTAGAGAAGGCTTAATGATAGGAAAAACTGGTAACATCTAAGTCTAAATGCACAAACGATGTGTTCAGGGGCTACGTAGAATTAGATCTTACTCCTTCCATTCTCCTACCACTTGCATGCATGCTACTTTTTGAACTGCAATCGATTTTTTACTAGCGCAGCCACAATTACATAGGTCTAGCTAGCTGTAGTTAAATGATGTTTACCATTTCTCCCCTAGTGGTACTGTAGCATTGTTTTTAATAACCCCAAAAGATTAGGATTCCCCCAACCCAGTCCAAAAACTGCAATCATACCTAGAAACTCTATTTCTTGTGAACCAATGACCATTTTTCCCTCTTGTAGAAAGCAGAGATAGATATTCTCATCCGAAACGTAACTTCCAGATTCAAATGATGCAGTAGCTGCAATGTCATCGATGGCCTCGACGAGAGTTTCTGGAGCGAAGTAATTATCCATTCCGATCTCTAGTCTAATAGTTTTATCTTGGTCTTGAACTGGGCAGCCCGAGTAGGTCCAGTTGACAGTCAGGATTCCAGGATCTTCGACCGTTACGGTCTGGGAGAACAAGCTTGGCTCGAACGGGCCTAGAGGGACTGTATGGAATAAAAGTCATTTTGTTAGTAAAATTTTCTGGAAAGAATGAAAATGTTGTCATAAACTCTACATTTTACTTATTAAATTCTATAGAATAACCTACGGAGTACATGCCTTGAGTACCTTTAGAATCTTTGAACGAAGTACAGGTTACGTTGAGACCGTCACCTCCCGTTCGTGGAGTTACAATGCTTGGTGCCTTTTTCTGGGTCGCAGTTAGCGGGACAAGAGAGCCAGTAGCAAATATCTCCACAGTGCACGTAACCGGTGACCGCTTATGTATGAGGTATTCTCCTTGAATGAGAATCCAGCCGAACTGGGAACTGTGTATCATTCATATCTGTGGTATTTTGCATATGCTGAAACTTTCTGTTGAAGAGTCGTGCTCGCCGTACAGTGAAGTTATTAGAATATTTTGTCGCCACAGCCTTGCCGTTGTCTATAATCGGGATGCATATACCATAAGTCCTTCCAGCTCTTTCTAAGTGTCTGGCGTAAAGAAATTTATTCGCATTGTAGCGATATACTGCCGAATTTTCCAAAATTATCCAGTTGACGAGAGTCCTGGAAAGCAACAAAAACCCAACACCACGGATGCGAATGATTCAATGAAGAGTGAGGCTCCCATGTCGACAAATAAGGTATCATCAAATGGGTAAGTTGGAAACATTTACGGTCATAGTAGCACTTCCGCCTGAAAAACTGATTTATATTAAAATGAAACCAAAATATAGTTTGCAGGTTCTACGCGAAGACCATTTGTAACCATGGAATTTCAGGCAACAGTTGCAGCTTCTTTCATCTGAAAAGATGACCAAGGCTTATTAACTACATATGTATGTCGCCTACGGCTGCAAAAGTCCGGGGCTTGAAATATTTAAACTATTACGAAAGACTTGCTCAACTACAAATGTACTCAATTCAATGAAGATTCGAGCGCTTTACGATCATATACGTTTGGAAAATTCTGGAAGGAATTACTGTCAACGTCAATGAATGAATCCAGGACAGACAGACACACAAACCGTATTGGTCGCACTTGCATTTGAGGTGTGCATTCCGATCAAAACTGGTGGTGATGCGATAGCCACAAAGTATTTTAACAGCTTCGTGGTCCGGGGGCGAGATTATTCAATAAAATGCCACGTCACATTCGAAATGTCATTGGTACAGAGACTGTGAAATTTAAACACTTACTAGACGCATACTTAGAAGTAAAAGTGCCTAATTAACATGCTGTAAGCGGCTACGTGTACTGTGGGGATAACTCGGTGTTAGCCATCTCGCTGGTGAAGGAATGCAGCATCACCTCTACACAAGATAGGTGGCCTGCATAACGCCACCTGGACTTCGTCCGAAGGCACCGTATATTCTCAGGCCTGTGATGGGAAGTTTTTTTTTTCTAGCAAATTGCTTTAAAACGAAACAACTAATGCCATACCTGTAGAACCTGGGAAAAAAGGTTACAAGGAATACAATGGGTTACATAAACTGCACAAACTTGCACGACGCAAGGGTTTCTCCTATGAAAATTCAGCATTCTGCCTGAATAATTGGATATACAGCATATTATATGGTGTAGCCACGTGACATCTCCCGAAGCACATTTGAAGTTTGCACATGCCCTGCCCAAACACGGTCATGAAAGCTGGCTGAAGTCCCTCAGCTGGAATGTATTCCCGAGCAGGTTTGTATTCATACACAATAACGCGTTCAGCACTTGAATTTCTTAATAGCTTATGCCCATAGAGGGTGACGGCAAAAATACTAATATATGTTTAAATCAATATATTCTGTTTGTTCTGTTTTGCCTATTTCCCCTGTTTGGTCTGTTTGTCCTGTCTATGCGTGTTGAATTTCTTCCAATCTTATTTCAATAGAGCGTGACAGGAAACATATAGCTAAATAAATTAATAAATGAAAACACAATGTGAATTATTATAGAGTACGGATTGGAGATGAGGAAACATAGTTTTTACAGTGTTTATTCATTTTGTTTTTGCCTGCTGAAATTTTTAACTTTTACATCTCAAACAGCACTTATCTTTTCTATATTGATTTTTACTTGATGCGAGAGCCATCATATATCTCGAATGCCTTTTTTAAGGGGGGTTTGCAGATGATTTCTTGAATTCATTACTTTACAAACACTGCAGACATCGCATTATTTTCTATTGCTTTTTATTTTAATAAGATAATTCTTCAAAGAAGGTTGATTTTTACGTCACGCATATGACAGAAACTTTTAACATGAGCAATTTTTTTTCAAATAACGTGATTGTAGTATTTGAAATTCAAATTGAGGTGGAATATACTAAATTTAGCTGCAAAAATAGATATACTTCATGAATATCGGCACAATATGCATCTCTAAACTGAAAAGTGAAATGAGGTTATAATAAAGCCAATGTCTGATGGTTTATTCGATTTTTCAAATAAACAATCGTGATTATTATAGTAATTACAGCTTAGAAGAGATGTGATGCAAACGTGTGAAACACATTACTATATATGTGGCTATTAATACCATTTTAACTAAATTAGATAAGAGGCGAAAGGAATTATTTTGCCCAAACTTCTATTAGTTAGGATCCTCCTTCACTACTTTTTTAGGATCTGGAGCAGGCAACGTTTTTTCGACTTCGTCTTATTCAATAGCAATGCAATAAACGGAAAAAAAGTGGAGTAAAACATCGAAGAAGAATAAAACTAGCTTCGGATACTTGCGAAGTTATGAAGGAAATCATCCTGCATGCCTTATCACCATAATGTTTGTGAATTTCGTTACGATAAACATCACAAACAATTAAGTATGACAAGCTACAACCTGGTGAAAGACCGGTAGCAGAGCAATCATAGCAGTCCAAGATGTCGCCCTCCTCCATAAGTTTGCCGCCATTGATGCAGTAAGCTGAGAAGAAGTAAAGATTCGCAGTTAGGGCGAGGATGCATTTGCTGGACGATATTAATACTAACCCTTTCCACACCGTGTTGAAAGGGGCTTCTCTAATCCGATTGGATTATTTTTGTCTGCTCGAAGGGTGAATTCTAATAATATTGCTTCTGCTGCAAATATTGTTGCTAAAAATAACCAAAACCAAGTCACATAATTAGTTAGTATCCCATTTAAAATGAAATTCAGAGAAAAACTGGTCCCGTAAATCCCTCCAGGAATGCACCCTCAGTGTCACTCATGAAATGGTTTGCTTCGAGCATTAAAGGGGATAAATCCAAATTTTTCAAAACCTTTTATTCGTGAACCAATTGTTCTGAAATTTGCACAGTATACGTAATTTAAAAAAAAAAACACATTTTGCTCATTCAACTTTTTTGATTTAGGGCTTAGTTTTTTTAAGAAAATGGGAATTTTTTACTATTTTCTAAGAAATTTCAAAAAATAGAAGTTTGTGAATTTCTTGCTAAAGCAAAAGAAAGGCAGTTTTAGATAAGTTGAAACATTCCTAAGCAAAAAATGGCACTAAATTTTCTATTTCTGTTTCCTTCGGACATGCACGCATTTTTTGATCAATAACTAAAATATTCATATACAGTGCATAAAACACAATTTTCAGATTTGAACTGTCATGAAAAATTGAAAGCGAAAATCGACAAAAAAAAACGGAGCAGTTGTTTCGTTACAAATGTTGCAGGGATTTCAAAACTGTCATTGTTTTTTCTTAGCAGGAAAACTCACCGGGATCTTTTTATTTTAGGTGGGAAAATCACCTTATAGACGATCGGCAAAAAACGTAAAATATTGTGGTGAAAAAATATCATATATTGCTCTTGCTCTATTGAAAAGTTATAAAATGTTGTATTAGCATCTACAAAATGACATGGATGCATAATTTCATGATTTTTTACCCTATCGGCCCACCGTTAAGACCTCTCTTTGGGGTTCAAGTGCCCTAAACTCCATGAAGTTTTAGGGTACAAACCAAATTTTCCAATATTTTATTTGTTGACTGATTGTTCTGAAATTTACTCTGAATATGTAGTTTTGAAAACAAAACACATTTTATTCGTGCAACTGTTTCGATTAAGGCCTTTGTTTGTGAAATAATAAGAAATGAATATATATCACAGTTTGTCGTCCCGTCAACACCTGGTATTATCCAGACAGAGGGCTCTCCATGCGCCCTTGTGTTGAAATAGAATAAATGCAAAGAATTGAGTCAAGATTCGATCCGGGGACCTAGAGATTACCACGCCGCCACACCTACCACTAAGCCACAAACAGCTAAAAGCAACGCAAGCACGCAAGGCACTCGTGTTGCCCGCTGCATCGGTGCAAAGATGGTATGGTAATTTCTAGGTCCCCGGATCGAATCCTGACTCGATTCTTAGCTAAATGGCTTTATTTCACCGCCCTTCATTAATGCCCAGCTGCAATATAAGAAGCCTTTCATAAGCTTGAAGTGAGAAAAACAAAAAACAGAATAGCATCTACGATTCAAACAAAACATGTTTTATAAAGGAACTGCTACCCACCTATACCAATATATATATATATATATATATATATATATATATATATATATATATATATATATATATATATATATATATATATATATATATATATATATATATATATATATATATATATATGTATATATATATACACATATATATATATAGCCCAATAATTCAAAAACTAAGGCCTACATCAAAGAAGTTGTGAGAGCAAAATGCTTTTCTTTAAAAAAGAAATACATATGCTGTGTAGATTTCTGAAGAATCGGTGCACAATTGATCATTTTGACCCCCCACAGATCCCTCCCTCTTTACGCCCCTTTTTGCGGGTTACAATGACCGTAACTGAATAATAATTTGGGACACACTTTCTCACTACCCACGGACTCTTTTTTTTTTTTCAGTAAAAAATGAAAAATTGACAATTTTGGCCAAAATCGCTGGGTTGATCCCCTTAATTGATTTCTTCTCGATTCGCTAATGGGCCCTTGGGAAACTGTCCGTGTCAAGAGACATAATGAACCGTTAGCACTGCTGTCAAACTCGCCTGTCTGTGTACGTTCATCACTGTGCGTGAGGTCAAGTGAGCTTTCTTGCCGCGTGACAACCACCAGAAGCAGTATAATAAGCACTACCCAACCTAACCAAACCTAACCATACCTAGTCTTACCTAATCTTATCTAACTTAATATGCGATAGAGCGAGCAGCAGAGCAAACAAACTTGAACGCCGCCCGCCCGCACGCACACCGATGCCCGTACATAGAGTAGTCGCCAACGTACATAGCACATGGCGAGTCTGAGGCCGTGCGACCAGATTCAGCTCGTTAAGTTAATAAAATGTGGCTACAGTAGAATTGCAAAAGCAGAGCCTCTGAAAACCGAGAAAGCTCCTGAAAGGGGACCATTATACAGTGTAATCTGCCGGGAATCACAGCCATGGCCATGACCAGGTAAATTGTGCAGTAGAACTTAATTGGTAGGATATTAAGCTGTACAACTAACGATTTCTTGCGGCGAAAGCCAAAGGACATACTGTATATTTTAAATAATGGGGAAACAGGTATGCGAGAAAACTGAACTTTTTCAAACTGAGCGTCCACCCGAAACAAAGATAATACATGTATAGCTGTAAACGTTTTGGAGAATTCACAGTGCAAAATCAAAGAAATCTAGGGCCACCCCAGTGGCGAAAAATAATTGAACCACAGAGGCAGTCAAAAGTGTTGTTAGGGAATAAATGACTACCTATTACTTGTTAGCTATGTTTCAAAGAAAATTAGAGAGTTATTAAACTGTTCTTAGCCTGGTTTTGCAACACAGCATAGATTACTTTCCATGAGAAGCAGTTACTGTGAGAACGTAGTTCCAGTAATCACTTTCTTCCATTTCTTTTTAAAAAAACGAACGTAGGGCAGTGAAAAACTTGCCAGTTTTGGTTTACATTACAATAGGGAAAACTCACGTTTGCTGGTGATGTAGACAATCTCAGCAGCATCGTCGTCACAGGCCTGCTCGACTTCTTTGTCGTAGGCGTACGAGAGCGCCAGCAGACACTCGCTTTCGAACTTGAACATGTACGCGTCTAGGAGAAATACTCAACTATTACCTCAGAGCAAAGAAACATCCACGCATCTCCGTTACACATCCAAGAAATTATTCTCATTGCAATAATAACATTTTTTTTAAGGAGTATCGCGGAAGACATCAAGGAGAGACTATCAATATTACCGACAATTCACGCAATATGAGTCGCATTACGTGAATTCCTCAAACTCAAATTTCTGTCGCGTAGGGAGACTATCACGCTATGTAAATCGCGTTATCTAGGACTTTACTGTGTCGAACAATCCCTGTAAATATCGTCGAAATCAGTCCATGACTTTCTGAGTTATCCTAATGGCAGACAGACAGAATAACAGGCCGACAGACAAACCGGACGAAATATAACCTCCTTATCGGAGGTAGCTAACTACTAAAACACTCTCACAGCGCATTCTTCCAGCTAGCAAATCAATGCTAACGATTCAATAACGAAGTATTCAAATCGGTTCTGAAACCGTAATTTCCTCTTCATCAGCGACAAAATTTGGTCATTTGTGCTTTTTTGACATCTGATCTATAAGAATAATTTGCCGATATTTTAAAATCATTTATTATGACTGGGACGCTACAAGTTTTTACATGTGACCTTACAGAAGGGAGCGGAGGTGAACTGAGAAGAAGACCGGTCCTACAATTGCGTCCAGCGTGCTCAGAAACTCTGGTCATGATATTACGACAGGTAGAACCTATACATCGCAATGCACAACGTGAAAAACTAAATTGATACACCAGAGAAGAGCACATAGCGGGAGGGAGTCTATCTCTGAAACGAAAAAATGAGCCAATTTTAAAATGGTTTAGAAGAATTGTATGAACATTGAGCTGTGGAAAAAATTTACCGACTACAGATTGAATGTCTTTATTTAACGTAATGGACTTGTGACCCAAGTACGGTAGTTTCACGTAAAGCTTTTGTAAATTGCATGACTGAACTGTTGGGGATAGATTATAAATCTTTGAAAGAAATTTCTTGGTTTGTTTATCTGCAGTGAAAGATGGAAAACCATTCTTAGATAAGAACCATCGCAAAACATTGCATTCTTGCTGAAAGTAATGAGAATCAGTGCCTATTTGATACGCTCTATTGATAAGGGTCCGAATGCCGCTGTATTTGAAATCGTTGCACAGAAGCTAAAGGTGCCTTCACACGATGCAATATGTTGCGGGCGTTATTACGCGAGCTCGCTGCCACCGTGAACGAAACCCTCAATACACCCTCGCCTGAGAGCGGTGGGGGTCAGTTTATGATGTTTCACGGCGATTATCGGACGGTGTTGGATAATCCGCAGCAGCATTCGGGTCAGTACGGTTTCGACTGTCTTTCGAGTAGCATGGCGTCAAGAAGACGTTCCAGCTCAGCTGTCGCTGCTTAACACTTCAACGCGCTAAAAACTTATCCTACGTATAATTAAGCTAAAGAACATGACGCCCTATGGAATTGTAAATGTAGCGATTATCAATGCAAGATTGCTAGAAAATTTTATTTAGTACATTGATTGAAAAATGAATGGTTGGTATTTTTCTTTATTCATTTCAACTACTGCATGAAAGCAAGTGTTCTGTTGGACAATGGGCTCCTAAGTTTTCATTGGAAATGTATTTTTTTTAGCATTTTTCACTGAAGACTTCTACTCAACTGCGTAACAATATCACAAAGAATGTGCATTTACGCGTACCGAAGAAGGACGTCCTGTGATCATTATTACCCGTGTTAATTTTTTTATCTGATTATCTGTGAATTTGTCTACAAGATTACGCAAACACGATTTAACCGATTTCATAATTTAATTGATTATAATATTATAAACCACACCATACTTTAAGGTGTGGTCAATGATAATAATAATTAGAGAAGTAACTTTCGTACTTAGTTCGTCAAAGACATTTGTGTAAGAACTCTTACTTTTCACTCCACACCTCTCTTTTTCTTTGTGTTTCTTTCTCATAAGAAGTAGAGTTAGTAGACAATGCAACTGCAGCGGTGCGATGACCTGGCTCATGTTAGCAAGGAGCTGCACTGCAATTTGTTGCCCCGTGTAAATGCTCATGCAATATGTTGCACAGCACTGGCTGGTGGTGTAGGGGTGGGGAGGTAATGTTGCAAGCAACATATTGCATCGCCTAAAGGTAACTTAAGCAGAGCACTGGAACTTGCTGTCAACCCTTTGGACGCAGGCATCTAAAAAAGATAAACGGTTATCTACTTCATCTTATTAGACAACCTAATATTACTGTGGCTTGAGTTTAAGTATTGTAGAAAGAGGTCACCATGCCATTTGCTTTGAACAATGCAAACGTGTAATCAACGTACCTTCTGTAAAACACCGTTTTAAAATTAGTTGGCCTGTTTCTAAACCGGTCCTGTTCATGGTGGCATATAAAACATCGGCAAAAGTTGGGGCTAAGGGTAAACCCATACCTAAACCGTCAACCTGCTTGTAGTATTTACCGTTGAATTGCACACTGCTAGTTCCAACAATTTCTTCATAATTTTACTTGAAAACCCAATAAATGTAGAGAGATTGTTGAATAGTTTTGATAAGCAGCTATCAACAGTCTCTGTTACTGGTACATTAGTAAAAAGACTTTCTAAATCAAACGACGCCATAAACAGCGATTTTCGTCTTGCTCGTCATTTTAGGAATTAGATTCATTAATGCTGCAGTAATTTTAGATCACTTGTTGAGTTATGGTACTTCGGGAAAATAGCACGCAAACAATGAAGTAATTAAATAGTCGAAAAGATTTTCAAGAAAATTAATTATTCGTTCTCCTAACATGGATCTTAATGCCCGAAACTTTCGTAAAGACCCGTTCAAAAGTTTTGAGTTATCTTGGTGACAGACAATTAGACAGATACACAGATAGATAGACAAACAATCGGATAAGTTCGACAAAACATAACCTGCTTGATCATAGCAATTAAGAAAATTTCACAAAAAAAATATCCCTTTCCACATCATAAAATGCTTTCATATCACAAAATGTTTTCCTCACGATTTACTTTAAAATCGTTTCATTGCCAGTTTAATTCAGACATTTAGAGAGAAACTAAATCTTTACCAGTGCTTGAACCAAAACCTACTTCACGCCATGTCTTCTGTCCACATCAATATAAAAAAAGAGGATCAAAGTCAGTTGGCGTCGAAACTTTTTGGCCACCTGATGTCGACCTCGCTGAATCACGAAAAGCTAGTATAAATTGTAGGCTTAGCTTATTCCAGACTTAAGCATTGTGTTGGCAGGTGCATTTAAATATTCCAATGCAGGGAAGAGTAGCTGCATGGTTTCTGAAGGAGTAGGTGTTGTCCCGAAGATTGGGGGGAGGTATGTGAAGACGGTCCGGTGTCTTTCGATATCTCGATGCAGATATTGACGCAGAGTCTGAGTGCTTTGCTTCTTATAAATGGGGGAAAATATTACAGGCTAGGAAACTGGCCAATTTTACCTACTCTGTAGTGTCCCGCTGATGCTCCCGGGTACTTCTAGGGAAGACTTTTTGCGAAAGTGTGGCACTACCAAGTGTGCTTGCATCCCTAGCGGTGCTGGTTTGGAACAAGAAGGAGATTGCCACCCTGCAGCCTATAGAATTCAGTGTGGAGAGCAATATCGGGGGCGACAAGCTTTTCACCCGGGATACAGGCACCATATCAGTGTTGGAGAGGGATGAGAAGGCCACGCTGTTCTTTCTGCGGGTTGTCTTGTCCTCAGTAAACAGAATTAAGAACTTGTCTGGACGGCGGTCTTCTGCGTGCTGTGGTGGGGGAAATGATGGGAGGTCGGTGCCGTGTGAGGTGGGTGAGGCAGATGTGGCATTTAATGGGGGAGATTAGTGCCCAGAGTTTGGTGCAGCTGTCTGAACTTGGCCGTGAAGCTCTTAAAGCTCGAGAAAATGATTGGGGGGAGTGTAGAGGTAGAGGGGAGAGATGAGTAAGAAAGTTAGCCTGGCAGCATACATCGCATGTAAGATTAACATTGTAGAAGAGCCTGTGTATGATAATACATTTGAGTCAACTGTCCTCAACCGAGGTAAATCAAACACCCTACAGCTTAATTAGAAAGGGGCCTTTTTTTAGTGGCCAGACAGCTTGGTGTTGTGTGTGCTGGTGGCCTAACAGACCCGGGAACATTTTCTTGAAGAGTGTTCTGCTCTGCTGGTTTAGTCATCCATTGCGTGATAAAATGTTCGAAATCATCAAGTGATGTAACGTAGGCACCCTTGAAGTGATGCTTACGTAAATACTCATTATGTGACATGACGTACGTGTGCACCAATGAAGTGATTTAGCTCAAGCAACCAAGAAGTGATGCAACATAGGAAACCTTGAAATGATATACCGTAGGTAACGATAAAATGGTGCAATATACATAGTCAGTTATGTGAAATTATATTGACACCCATAATAAACAGCTTTTGATGGTTCCAGTAATGAAAGGTTGTATCATTCCTAGTTTGTTATGTTTTAATATCATTTACCGGCTATCTTGGTATTTTTATCTCATAGTTCGATATGCTTTTTTAGTTTATTGCTAACAAAGTAGTATTACTGTGGTTTTAATTCATTTTTTTTAAACTTTACGTGCTTTTCATAACTTCCCTTTTGTTGCGGCTATTGCGATGAGCTATAGGTACTGAAAGCTTGAATACCTCAAGTTCTGAGGTTCAAATCCGTCATTGGAAAAAACTCAATTGTATGTAATATTAACGTACATTTGTGTAGTACCTATGAACCAGAAATTACGATCAATTTTCAATGTTTTTCGGTTTCTTAAGGTCTGATATACATACATTGCCTTCTGAAGGTATTGTGAAATTAGATCCCCTGCTCTGCAACGCATTCCTTATGGTACAACGTAGAAGTTAATCTTTGTTTGAGGACTTTGGGATTATTAGCACTCATTTTATTAACACTTACGTAAATCGGCCTCCAGGCCAATTGCGAGACGCCCGATTTCAGAATCCAGTCAATGTACGGTGTGGTCTATGCTTCTACAGCATGAGTGGAATGGACATGATACCAGTCGAAAAATAATACACTCTGAATTAATACCTTGATCACCCAGCATCTCTAGGTTACAGTAGCATTAGCTTGCGTATCTATTTTTTGTCACTTACCTTCCGCCATCGCAGCCATGCTACACGCTTCGAAACTAGAAGGACTGGACTGTTGTGGAGAAGTCCACTCGATCTTTTCTGCAGCCTCGCTCGCCGCATAGCGTGTGTACACCAGATCATCAGACACTGCGATGGAGTACAGGCTGCCCCTCACCGTGTTGGCTGCCGCTATGCAGCCATCGAACAGGTGCGACTGCAGCTCGCTGGGCAGCCGGAACTGTGAGATAAAAAGGTAACCGTCATCTAGATATTCTTTTATAAATGTAGCTGTACAGCATCTTAGCTCATTGGGCAGCCTAAACTCGGATATAACATACAATTATCAACTAAAATACTCTGGGAGTGCACAACTCCGCCAAGCAAGGGAACGTCCACGAAAACCTCAAATTGGTTCTGACACTATGGCTATCTTAGTATCAACACCAAAATATTATCATTTGTATTTGTTGAAGGGAGAGACAGCTTCTGTAGTTTTCTTGGAGATCCATTCCTTACTTTTTGAGTTATACGACTAACATACATTCTGAGAAATATTAGTCAAAAACCCAAACAAACAGACCGATCATCACCAAAGCTTGATCATTTATGTCTTTCAGCATTACTAACAACTCCGATAACATTCATAAAGAACAGTTCATAACTTTTTCAGTTATTTTACTAGCATGCATAAAATAAATATAGGGTAAACCAGGAAACAAAGAGCGTAACTGGAGGACTCACAAAAAATTAGCACCAAAAAGTGACGTCACCATCGACGAATCTATGGCTGAGCAACCTAGAAGTATTTTAACTACTTTAACCTGAAAAATCGTCTTGAATTGCAAAATTCATCTCTAGCATATAAATAAATGAAGATAATATATACTAATTTAGCAATTATCTATAGAAAATTGCAGTGCATGTTGGTGGAAACTTTCACAGCACTAGCGCCGAATTTGTTCCATTTCGACAACCTGATTTAACTTCTTTTTCTTTATTAAAGCCTTATTTACGCTTCATATTCAGTTCACACTGCTCTTCAGCCAGAGAACATATTAATCCTTATTAACAAATATAAGCACCATTATAGCCAATTCTGTACGCGAGGGAAATCACAGTAACAGTTAGCCTATTGCTCGAACTTTCTGTACTTGGCGACAACATTTTTCGGTATTTTGCAGCTCCAGTAGCTGGCCAGTCTTGAGCGGGAGACTGAATGAAATAAATGAAAAAATACGATGATATGTTCAAGAAACCATATACGAAGGTCTGAGGCCCCACACCTAAAACACTTCGACTCGTCGAGGTTATGTAAATTTGCTACGTGCGGTCACAGCTATGTTTTATTTCAGTCCTATTGAGTCCTCCCGTTGCATTCTTTGCTTCCTGGGGTAAACAAACGAATAATTGGCAGATCATCACAAAAATTCAATCATTTACTCTTCGTGATATGCCTAACAACTCTTACAAATTTCATAAAAGTTCGTTTTAAATCGTTTGAATTGTATTATTAGGAAAAAAGAGGCAGACGGACAAACATACGGATGAAAAGACCTTCATCAAATGTTATTGATCTGTTCTTCCTAACGCACCTAACAATCCCTATAAGTTTCGTAAGGAGCTGCCTTAAAATTTTTGAGTTATCTTAATGACAGACAAACAAACATGCAACCTCGACGAAAGCATAATTTCCTTGATGGAGGTAATTACAGAATGCATCAGTTGATTCATGAAGTAGTAAGCCACCGCGTCTCCTGACAGGCGAGGCCGGGTTGCAACTTGTAATATTCAACTCTCTGTTTGTTTCCAAAAGCTCACACCCAACTACACCACAAGAAAGTTAGCGTCTGGTTAAAACTGATGGTGCTGCAACTTTCTTGCTCGTCTTTTCTTCGTACGGTTATTAATATTTTTTTAGTAACTGAGAGTTGGGTTTATTTTTTGCAATTGATATTTGGCAGACTTTGAAAGGGAAAGTCCCTATGACCGCACACCCACAGCAGAGAAACCCACTACCCTATGAAATAGGGGGGAAAATACTGAAAAGTTTTAAGCAATTCCGTCCAGCGTTGGCACAAATTGTGAGCCAAAGAGAGGAAATACCAAACAGCTAACTTGTTAGTGTGTTCCACGTCGTTGTTTCCCTAATAAAGATATTTATTTAAAGTGATGCTGCGATCGTGTGTAAAACAGAATTCTATCTACTCGTATATATCCAAGAGCATTCAATAGCAGCAGGAAAAATCTACTTCAATTGAAATTACACACACAAAACGTGTCAGCTTGATAGGTTTATTAAGATATAGACAATAGTACAATTAATTTTGAAGGTATTTCAAATTATAGTAAACAAACAATAATATATCTCCATAACACTAGGGAAAGTTTTGAAACTCTTTGGGAAACTATGAACCAATTGGGTGTCTATAAGCCTTGCTCGGCATAGCAGCTCTGCCAAGTTTACCGTACCGTACCTCTGCCTCTGCTAATCATTTGTTATGGCAATTTTGACTTACTTTCGCTATATCGTAGTCCTACAACTAATGATTCTCTGCTGAGGTCGATGGCTTCTATCAAGAAACCGCTTCTAAGTCAACGTTTGTTTTTGTGGGGGATGTTAATGCACACCACAGGGACTGGTTGGAAATTGTGTCCTTGGTGAGGCTCTGTTGGACTTATGCAACTTATCTAGTTACGTACAGCTAGTCTGTGGCTCAACGCATATTGCTAGCAATTGTTTCGTCCTCCGTCATGACTGATGTCTCGGACTTAGTGACTGTCAGTTGACTACCCTATGGCCACTTCAGGCAAATCACAGCTGGTGTCCGTGAACTTGAACCAAGTTTTTCGTGTGGCAGCCACCAGGAGAGTGGTGTTCATTCGGAGCAGAGCTAACTGGGATCCTATTACTGGAGCAGCAAGGGCGTTACCCTGGCCCCAGATTATTTGCACTTAACGACTTGACTGTCTGTTTTGGAAAGGTTTGTCTCAATGAGGACTATTCTTGTGAGGTCTCGGGACAAATCGTGGTTTGACGACCAGTGTGGGTTAGCTTTCGGAATTAAAAAAGCGGCTTATCGCTTGGCGACGTTTGCATCAACGCACTTTGTTGTAGGCCTATCTGGATCGTTGGGCCGAGACTAAGCGTGTGTATGAGAGGGCACAGCATCGTCAGAGGCAGCGTTTCAGGTAATCTCTGCTGGGTATTGACCATCCACATCTTGAGCCATGGAGTGAGCCACAGGGTTCAGTTTTCGGTGCTGTGCCTTCGTTGCTACTTATTGTTGCTGCCGGTGGTGGTATCGTTGCTGATCCCGAGACTAAAGCGAAGCTCTTGTCGACTTAATTTGATAGCAAGCAGAGCAGAGATGTGTTGTCTTTGCCTCATATATGTCACCCTGAAACTCGTTTAACCTCTTTGGCGTTGACATCCGGTACTCTCAAGGTGCTGCTTGAGGACCATGATCCTTTTGGACGTGTGGACCCTGTGGGTATGCTTTTTTTGTAGACGTTCTCGCCCCCAGCTTGGAGTGATCTTCCGGCGCCCGATACGGTTAGGAAATTTGTCAAGTTGTTGGAGTGCTGTGAAAATTACTCCCATTCCTAAAAGTCCGGTGTTGCCCAATGTCGCCAACTACCAATCTATTACACTGACACCCATTTTGTCGAAGGTATGTGAAAATTGGTTCCTTGTAGACTTGGTCGTCTTTGCTGAGGCTACGTGTTTCCTGCCTCCTGGTCAGTTTGTGTACGGAACTGGTTTGGGTTGATGTGAAGCACTGTCGTTAGTGTAACACGATTTACAGTCTGCAGCGGATTGTCGGTGTGAGGCACGCCATGTGCAGTTGGACTTTACCGCGGTGTTGTGACACGGACAACCGCAGGCGTCTATTGTACATAGAAGTTGGAGTCGTTTGATGTGATGGTGGAGTTCTGTTCATCATTCTTGATTTTGTTTCTGAGCAAATGCAGAACGTGTGTGTTGACAGTTTTTTTTTTTTTCTGTTGCGGTGGAGTCTCGCGTCCCTCAGGGTAGCGTACTTGGTAAGCTACTGTTTTTTTCTTTTTTTTGTGAATACTAGTGACGTGCTCTCTTCACTAGAGAACACGATGATCAACCATGCTGACGATTCCACGTGCATTGCAGTTATAGCTATCCCCAGTAGGCGTAATGCTGTCGCTAATCTCTGAATAGGGACCTGCCTCGCATTAATGCATTGTGCTCAGCCTGGACTATGCAGCCGAATGCCAGTGAGACCAAGTCAGTGAATGTACCTACCTTGTTTGTCTTCGGAAAAAGTCCATGGGACGTTGTTCACGTCACTTCACATGTGTCGAGTCACTCTGCTTGGTGTTTTTTTTCCTGTGGAATCGCTGTTAGCGACCAAAGAGAGCGCCAACAGCGAATTATCTCCACAGTGCACGTAACCGCTGACCGGCGGTCAATGTGATATTCTTTTTAATTAAGAATACAGCAGTTTTTTTTATTTTGATATCAGTGGCGTTTCGAATATGCCGAGGCATTTTATTAAACAATCTCGCTCTCTGCATATTTACCGTAGCATACACATCTGAAGAAAATGAAACATAGCTTCAGTAGTATAGCTCCTCGCAGATTCCCAGTGTTGTCTTTAATGAGAAGCTCTTTATTTTTTATTATTATTATTATTAGTTTTTTTTTTTTTGTTTTTTGAGCCGCGTTTTGGGTGGCTGGTGGCACTTGCTTCCACTAAGATCGGGCTCCTGTGTGCCGTAACTTCTGTTGAGTGACAGCAAGGTTGTTCAAGGTTGTTCACAAATGCTTTTATGCCTTTTCTGCTCCCTGCGTTGTAGCATTGCTCACCGGTCTGGGCTTCAGCTGCTGACAGTAACTTGTGTCTGCTGGACCGAATTATTAGTTCAGCCAGCTGGCTGTGCGCTGAAAATGATCTTGTACATCTGTCCCATAGGATAGGGGTGGCCGGACTCTGTATGTTGTATAAGGTGTACAACTATGAGAGACATTTGTTGTATTCTTCTGACCCTTCCCTAAACTTCGTAAGCATGATTACAAGTGCTGCGTACTCTTTCACTTTGGAGAGTGTTAGCTGCCGAACTTAATTTGCGCCACAAATTCGAGTTCCTTTCTGAATGACGTTGGAATAATCAATGGGTTCACTGCCCTCCTTGACTTGAGAGCTCACGCCGCGGGGATGCGGCCGCTGCCGGTTGGGAACTGCTGCTCTAGAATGATTAATTTCGCTGTTTCCTATGTTTTGCCGTGTGCAGCTTGGAAGGCGTTGTCTGACTGCCCCTCTGTGTTTTGTAAGATGGGTATTAGAATTGGA
>LQNS02276883.1:24050707-24066978 GCA_001587735.2 Parhyale hawaiensis | reverse complement strand
CTAATATGTAAGATAACTGCGACATGCTCTGTGTGTAACCTAGAAATAAGAAACATTCTCCTGTGTACCATATTTCATTCCAATTTTGTAATGTCTATGAGTACTTAATAAAGATTATTATGATTATTATTATTATATGGTCCACTCTTTCCTTTACACCCGAATTGCTCGTCCGAACGAGAGGCCAAGTTTTGTTATTATTGTCTTAAGATGCATGCTTCCGTTCTCAGCTCTAACACCTTGTATCGCTCGTTCGATGCCCCGTGAGGCACACGAGCTCTTTGCAGATCTTGGTGTGCTGACTCGGCAGTTGTGTGTCCATGCACGGCACCGTGGCGGAACTGCTTTCCTCAGAGATGAGGGTGGTGGGGGTCTGGGGTTATTTGTTCCTTCCGTCAAATTGGCGCCATAGTTCGTAACCCGAGGGCGACTGCGACTACACTTGCTCATCTGGGGCCAGTGGGTCTATACCCGCAGCACAAACCAGTGCATGTGGGTTTCCCAGGTAAGGGCGTGGTCTAAGTTGACTTTACCTTTCCCGCCGTATTCGATAGGACTATCATAGGAGCACGATATAACACCGATATTTTCATTCGCTTACTACTTTGAAAAGGCGAAAGTCAAACAGCTCCCTGGCAGTAAATGTAATGCGAAATAGTCACAAAGGGTCTCATTATCAGCAGTAACGTTTTCTGCTTTAAAGGTAAGTAAATAGCTTCCATTTGCCAGTTCCAAGTTTTGACGTAACTTTCACAAACTTGCAGCACTGTTAGAGTGATTTAAATAAACTTTCAATGAAGTTCACGAGCTGTGTGCTATGTTTTTTTCGGCTTCCATACTCAACCAAATCGCAATATCTTGGCCGCTCTTTACAGCTCAAGGGGAACTCCGGGTGACAAGTGATCGGGTGGAGTAGGTGCTGTTCCTTTCAAAAGATTACACTTATATTTAAAGCTTCGATTCAGCTTTGGCTTTCGCGTAGTAGTAACGCTACTTGGAACGTTGCAGTTACGGTACACCTTGTACCCAAAGGGTTAACTCAATTTTGATCACGCTGTTCTACTTTGCTGTAAAGGTCTGCTGCCGTCGGTACGAACACTAACGACTAAGTACCTCTGTAGCAAAGTAATACAGCCTGACTGGACTTGGGTTAACAGCCTCAGGGCGCTATCTCCAATGGTTTCCTTCACGGCTACCGTTGATCACGTATCACTAAGAGCAGGGTAAGGAAATGACGGTAAAAATATTTTGTTTATTTGTATCAGGCAACGCCATTGGTGGTGTTGAGGCGATGGGCCAGTACAGAAATGGCGGAAGGATCTCGGCCAACAGAGCAGAAAAACTCAACGAACTACTACTCTGGGGCAACGGGAACCCTAACAAAGCATTTCACAATGATACACAAATTACCATCAAACAAAATACTCTTATGCGTAAAAAAAGATCTCTCCTTTTTGATATATATATATAAAAGATGTAGAATGATTCATGACACGGACACAGGCAAATGAAGGCGGCCCAACAGAAGCGAGAGATTCTTGCGAATGAGCGGGCCACCGGATGAGGATGGCGCCTGTGTCCCTATGATCTGAACAGACGCGGGATGCATGAGGAATGTTAGCCTTACGAAACATTTTGGCCGCCACGCAGCGTTCCAAACAAACAAGAAATGACTACCTTCGAATGTAACCACTCGACTCATCTCTTCTGCTCTCCACACCCACCCGTACTCGAGGCTCGTATTAAGAGAAGCATTCAAGTGTTTGCTCGCTCCGATGGAAGGTGTCGTGGAGCGTAACAACATATGAGGAAAGCAGCGGCTACTCCCACAACAGCCTACTTTCTCGGTTGGTCGCGCAATAGGAGCCGAGAAGATATGAATAGCAAGAAGAAACGAACGCAAAATTAGCCAACAACATGGAAAACTGCATTATATTAATGGCACAATGTCTATATGAATAATTATGGGAGTATATTGTGAAGCAATAAGTATAACAAAACCGTACAAAAAATAGCATATGAGACATGTAGTAGGTAGGTATGCAGTAACTGCTTCATCATCATCAGAGACGGAAGGAAGAATCAGTGAGCAAGAGATGCGCACAGAATGGGAGATGCGGAGGAAGCCGAGTGGGAGCAGTCGTTCCCTGCCACAAAAGCTGATGGTCGGCGGCAGGGCAAACCTTGGGCGCCATATTCATGACATGGACTAGAGATGTTCCTATAAGTTTGACATTTTATTGCACGACTCGCGCATCTTACGACACTGGAGCGCGTGGTTGCGTGCACCTGCAGCTGCACAGCAAGTCCCACAGCAAGAGCACACGTGCACGGTACCCACGGGCAGCCGGGTGGTGTCCAAGCGTGTGGAGACGGCAGCACTAAGGAGTGCGGCGTGGCTCCTTCGCTACGCTACGCCGAGTGGCTGCCCAGTGGATGGTCCGTGGGATACACGACGCCCCGTCAGTGAGCTTCCATATGACAGTAATGCAGCTTTCAGCAATGGCGCTCTATAGCTTAACCAATAATTACAACAATAGGCACTTTCTTTTCACCTAACCTTAAGAATTTATCACGAGCACGAAGTTTCTGCCTGTTGCACGAGAAGTCGAACTGCCGCCAAGTGCGGCACGAAATGCTCTGAGCTTTGCAGCCGAGCGACGTGCTGCACTTGACAGCATATCCCTTACGCGTTACACTGCAGAAGCCAACGCTCTTTTTGTACTTAACCAGCCACAACATGACACGGCGATCGCGTCTGCATTCCAAAGTCCCCACACGCTATCTAGAGCTCTTACGCGTAGTCCAACGGATCAGCAACTCCGCGAGCCCACTTACAACTAAAGTCATCAGAAGACTGAGGTTTTGTTTCCAAAGGAAATCCTATAACATTACAAAGAGTCCATACGAAAAACCTAAAATATAAAGTATGGTTAGCGTCTTGAACACTTCTGAAATACATTACTTAAAGCTTGAAAAAAAGCTACGAACAAAAAACGTAGAATAGTAGTTTAATAACGAACGCCTAAAAACGAATTCTTCAATTAAATCGAAAACGACAACTTTTTTTTTTAGGAAGACGAGTAGGCCAAAAACAAAATGGTCACGTTCAAATGAATACCGGCAAAGATATGCCACACATTCATGAATAAATGGGACATCGTGATATCGCCTGACATAATACGGAGAGCAACAAGTCAGAATTTCTTTACTACACGAGATAGTCAACACTTCGATGGCAATAAATATCATCATCCCATGACTCTGGACTAATATGTCTGTGGTATCGTCACTTTCTAACCGACTAATGACGAAATATAATTGTTAGCTAAATTTATATTAAAGGATTAGTGGCAGGAAACAGGACGAGGACGCGCCTCGAATTTGTAGGTAGTAGCTCGGGTCGCCACAGCAGATGGCGGCGCTCCCCTCCTTCATTGCTCAAAGAAAAAAAAAAAAAAAGAGAGAGATGAGGCCGGCATCACAAAGGGGAGCATTTCGTTTCTACAGCCCACAGAAAAGTAGAATTCTTCTTTTTCTCTCATATTCTAAGGGAGAAACCTCAAAAATAGCTAATCGATCTAACTCCCATAGCTAAAGCAATAAAAAATAATACCTCAGAACACTTAAAACAAAGTTTTAAATAAATTTATAAATACTCTTCCAAAAAATTTAAAGCATTCACAGTAGCCTCCAAATATTTTTGTTTGAAACTATTAGCACTGTTCCAATAATTGAGGAATATTTGCTTAACGAAAGCAAGGCTGTGCCGATTAATAGCCTCCTCGATTATTTTTACTCCACCAACACCGTAGTCTCTTTCTCTGTAAACTAATGCACCAAACAATACGGCACCTCCGATTCAATCTTTTTTCATCAAAAATGTCACTCCAAAACTTCACTTGAATTCTCAGTACCCGTATGTGACATGACACTCTCATGAACGAACAAAACCCTTCTACAGTGACTTTCTTGAAGCAGAAGCTCCAGCAAAAAAATATAATATTTCAAAGCCACTTCCACCCCACAAAAAAAAAAAAAAAGAATATGTACGATCCTGAAAGCAAAAAGATGCTCGGAGAAGAGATCAAAGAATGACTGCCATACTGAAGGGAGCTGTAGACAGCTAGCAAACAACCAGCAGCGCGGAAGCGGCGAGCTAGTGCGCCAGCTGAGGGATGAACGACCCCACCAGGGAGCTCTTGCCGTGTCGCCTTTCCTGCGACCGTCGCTGGAGGAGTCGCGACGCGGTGGGAGGCGAGAGACCAAATGGGACTTCGTCACCAGAATAGCCTGGATCACTGAAGCGGTCTCGTAGGGAGTGAGGAGAAGGCGGAGTAGCGCTGAACTGGTCACTAACAGGAGGTGAGGTGCCATAGACGGTGTCGTCAGACTCGCTGGAGCCCTCGCTGTCGTAATCAATGTTCAGATGCTGCATCACCATGCTGTTCACCTCCATGGCAGACGAGGCGAACTTGGACACATTCTCCGTGCCAAAGCTGAAGCTGCAAGAAGGATAAAAGCACGTAAGTTACGCTCATCAGATCACTCAACAATCAACAAATATAAGTGATAGGTACATTAACAAGGATGTGAGGAGGTCGGAATACTTTCACCACTGTAGCAAATTTTCAAGTACCTTCACTTCTGTAGCAAATTTCATTCCAAACCATTCCATTCATTCCAAACCCAATGTAGAAGAAAAAGATACAATGACGGTAAGATCTAAAATAATCAAACAATTGTAGCAATAATTAGGTAGAAATACTCACTTATTGATATTGTGAGGCGTGTTGAGGAGAGTGTCCGATCCTCCACTCTTGACCCAGGGATGGTCTAGAATCATCTGAGCTGACAGACGCTGTTTCGGGTCCTTGACGAGCAACTTCCTCACAAGATCTTTAGCTAGAGGATCCACTTTATTCCAGTCACGTTCAGGGAACGTGAAGTTACCCTCTTGGATATTACTGAAGAGCTGATTCTGACAATCAACACAAGAGCCGCCCTGGGCCCATCCACAGTCCTCCCCACAATTGCCGCAGAAGGGAGGATACCCGCAGAGCAGGATGTAGATCACAACGCCCAGGCTCCAAAGGTCACAACGCTTGTCGTAGGGGCTGGCATCATCACTGATGAAGCCCTCCACAACCTCTGGTGCCATGTACTCTGCGGACCCAACAGGCGTCAGCAGCTGTGGAGTCATGCCACACTGAGCGTGGTTGATCTCTATTTTGGAGCCCAGGTCCAGGTCACAGAGCTTCACGGGACTTATCGAGTTTCTACTGACGCACAGTATGTTGTCGGGCTTGAGGTCTCGGTGGGCGATATTAATGTTGTGAAGGAAGGCAATAGCGTCAGCGAGCTCCTTCACAACCTGGACAACCTCACGCTCCGATACAGTCTCGCAACGAGCGATGGCGTTCATAAGGGGACCGCCGTGCACCTTCTCGAATATGATGTAGAAGGCGTCATCTTCATCGAAGGTTTCCTCCACTCTTATGATGTGCTTGTTAGAGCGGCACTTGAAAAACAGCTCAACTTCATTGAGACATCGCTGTCTGCTATGCGTCGGAATCTTCTCTATCACCTGCACGCAACAAAGAGAATGTCACGATTAAAATCACAGCTTAACATTTAAAATAGAAGCCTAGCACAGGAGTAATAAACGCTTAACAGATATGATGAAGTGCAGCATATGCTAAGGAGCTTGCATTCATAAAATTTTCTTTCAAATAGGGTAAATTTCACTTTACTCTCTAAGGATTTGTAGAATTGAATTTCATGATCACCAACAAAATAAAATATGTAGGTTAAATAACACGGCGATTGTTATCTGTACAATATCTGGTTTTCCCCATACAAATATGAGCATCGCAAAAATGCCTTTTTGGAGGCACTGGGCATTTACTTCAGACACTCTCAGGCTTATATTTCTTAATATCGAACAAAAGACGAGAGTAACAACAAGAAAAATAAAACCCACCTTGACAGCGAATTCTTGCCTCTTCTCTTCTTCATTGAGAGGATGGCGTCTCCAACAGGAATAAACTGAAGCGTACGCTCCTCCTCCCAGTCTCTCGCCCGTCACAAAGAGATCTGTGGAGAGAGAGAAACAAACATTAAGTACCTGCAACTATAACATTTGAACGCCTAATCAACCAATAGCTTTCGTAGAAGTACTGTTGAGCACAATATATGGATCACAGGCAGTACGAATACTGTTGAGTGATATACCGGTAGTTTCATTATTATCACGTAACCTCGAGTTTGTGCATTTTTTTTTGTCAATTGTCAACAGAAACAGGCAAGAACTTTGTGTTAACTGATAGCTATCAGGTGAACCTTAAACTTTTGTTCTTTTTGCTGAGCTAGCGGTATACAAATATTCCACTTCATGACAGAAAACACAGGAAAAATCTCATAATATCGGTGAACGACATCGGTACTGGTGGTCATCACTCAATACCGTACGCAAATATAAAATGTAGCATTCTGTAACTTGAACATTGGGAAGTGATACGATACTTGAGGCTTAAGCACAGCAAACCGCCTGATGCGTACGTAAAAATTACGATGGGTATCATGAAAAAAAAACATGTTTCTCAATACTAAGGAATTATAACCAAAGATAGTTGAAAGTAGTAGAGTATCGTAATGCTCGCACAATCGAGTTTTTGTCACCATAATGAATACATTAGCATTATGACGTACCTACGATAGATGAGAAAGTAAAATTTAAGCTACCAGCATGATTTTACGTATCATATTCCTAGGAAAGATAAGTACTAGGCTTTTATCGACAAAAATACCACTGTTACCCACAACACATCATCAACAATAGGCCTCTATAAGTATTGTGATTAGGCTTCCGGGGTGCTTCAGGCGAAGAAAGACAAGGTATGGGAACTACTAAATTGCCGAACTATTTCCGAACAAACAGTTATTATTTAAAAGGTGAAATTAATAATCCCATCAAAAAATAAATGTTCGTTCGGAAATAGAGTTAAGTTAGGCGATTGGGTAGTTGCCAAGATAAAGAAAAATTATAGGAAGCGCAAGTCAAGAGACATGAATACGAAGTTTCCGACGGGGCTAAGAATTATTCTCATGAAAGTTAATGTAAATAATTCTAAGTGCCTACGATGTGTATGACAATAACAATAATAAAGAAAAAACTCACCTTGAAAACAGGCTCGAGACATGGTGGAACGCACTCTGGCCCGGCCCTTCCTAGCACTTTGAGCCCGGCTCTTCGCCTCCTCAAAAGTTGAGGGCTTTCCAGATGGTAGCTTGCTCAGGCTTCCTGTGGACAACAGCAATAGTTAGTGCACGCTCGCTAGCAATATCCAGCAAGTAAGAAGGTATATGTCTGGACCCTCAAGTAAGGGAAAATTAACTAAGGTATGTCGATAAACACTCGTCATGGAGTGCTTCCCAAACCAATCCATCCTGTGTTGACAGGATAGGTAATAAAATAATAATGTTTTATAAAAAAAATAACTTCAGGATAGGTAGTAAAATAATAATGTTTCATAAAAAAATAAACTTCAGGATAGGGAGTAAAATAATAATGTTTTATAAAAAAAAATAACTTCAGGATAGGTAGTAATATAATGTTTTATAAAAAAAATAACTTCAGGATTAGTAAAATAATGTTTTATAAAAAAATAACTTAAGAGCTGCAGCGCAAGCAACAGTCGCGTCGTAAGACACGGAAGGATTGATTGAACCATTTCAGGATACCTAGAACAAAAATGCCGGTGAAATATCGCAATGCGGTACCGTAGAGTTTAGGGCACTAGAGACTAATTTCTAATTTATTATCGCCCAGGTAATTCAGATTATTCACAAGTAGTTAATGAAGAAATATAGTGTTCATATAGCCCGTACGAATGGAATGATAAAAAATTAATGCTTCATTGACGATAATAAAACAGCTGAGCGTGATTACAGCAATAGCGATCCGTGATGAAACAAGTCTAGAGAAACTAGGCTCAACTAGCATTTCTCGCAGTGTAAAAATTTCCATTTCAGTAAAGTTGATGCCGAGAAAAACAGCGGACTACTATTCTACGTAATTTTCAACTTTGATCCGACGAATAGCTTAGCAGCATTCATAATAACAACTACGCAACAGCGGCCCCCAGGTTCCTTTGTTAGAAGCGTGCGGCGCGAGGGTTGGCAGCACTGGAGGAAGTCCCCCATGTCTCCCATGTAAGAGGCCTCCCGCTACCCCCTCCATTGCCTGATTTGCAACACTGCCAGCTGCCCAACTCTCCCCTCAACCCCGTTCACCTCAGCTAACTCCACGTAGACCGTGCAGAAGTGGCACAATCTCACCAACCCATGTTGAAGTACACCAATACTGGACACATTCTAACCTATCCAAACAATGGCAATAAGTTTTCGAATGTTAGCAAGCTAGTTAAGCGTAATTAAAATGGAAACTCCCAAGGTAGTTAGCCTAATACCTAGATGGGGGACTTGTGCACAATTAGCACATTTTCAAACTAATTAGTCTAACTTGCACAAGTAGAAGCAGCTACTCGGAAATTCGCAAGATAAACACTAACTAAATAAACATCATGTGTTAGACAGAAAAAAGAAAAAGGCCTAACTAGGCAAACTAGTAGGCTAGTATGAATCAATAACATTTATCGTTTAGGCGTGATGACATAAATGAGGAGTAAAGGGAATCACGGAAAACAATGTTTAGGTTAGGCTATGTTTTCGACTAATCCTGATGTGCGCAACTACCAAAGAATCAAAGCTGAATATCAAGAGTGCTAGTTAGGCCTAAACCTTTGAAATAAAAGAAACGCAAGAATAGGCTAGAATTTCTACAGCATGTAATACCTAACCATACAAATAAAAACGTACAAAAATTAGCTAGGTATATAACAAGCCTATCAATGTCTAAGTTAGTTACAGTTGACAAACAATTGCAAACACTCAGGTCGTTACTCGTTACATTCACAAAAAAGCCAGGATCAGAATTTAGGTAGGTATATAGTTTTCACTGATAAAAAAAAAATGGAGGCACTACCTATTAAATCATTACAATTTAAGATGTGAAATGCTTACCTTGCACCATTTTAACGGATAGAAGATATCACAAGTCGTAGAACAAAGCTTAAGAAATATATCACAAATCTTCAATGACACAGGTTGTACGAATTGAAGATACAACGAATCACAGATTTAGCTATTAAAATATATAATAAAAGAGCTTTTCGAATATCTCCACGTGAGCAGGCACAGCTCAATCTGCTCGATTACACTTGGGTTTCGGCCCGTGGAAGTGGAAGGTAGAAAAAGCTACCGTGGGTGCTACACTCGTCCAATCCTCCTATCTTTCCATCTCTGACTTTGGCTTCACTGCGCCTCAGCCGTACGTGCAGCCGCTTATATACATTCGGAACTCTTAGATGCCAGATACTGCAATGGAGTTGCCAGAGAGCTCTCCTGTGTGCAATACCATTTTTCTAGCCCTGAATACAAAAGATAACAAACTACAACAACAAGATACCACCTTATCATGTTGCTCTAATATTATGCTGGATATAACAACAGTTTAAAAAATTTGCTTAGATGCATAGTGTATTTCTGATGGAGTCTTCAACTTATAAACAAAAACAACGCCAAAGTAAAAACCCAAATCGTCACACACAAAGTGATTTCTACCTGTTAACATTGATACATAGGATGCTGGTTAGCATTTATTAAGAAAACACATTTCGGTTATATAAAAACTCAGGAATGAATAATAATACAAGGCCATAGTGGTTCATTAGCGAAATAAGTATAGCTTATGGAGTACAAATTTTATTTCTGTTTTCACTACTTGATATTAAGAAGTGCATACAAGCTACAATCCAGTTTGTATCAAATAGTAAAGTGCATCAGAGTTAGGAATATAGTAAAACCGGCTTAAAAGTTCAATCAAAACAAGGAAAGCGTAGCGAACACGAAATTTAAAGGCCACCAAATATGCGATACTCCACGCATGCAATGTTGTTGCCAGACAGGAATGCCAATCTTACAGCCATTTAAATAATACTGAAATAAGTTTCATTAAAACAGCTAAAAGTTTTGTGACAATGTCTTTTCTTCTCGTACTTTTCACCGTTATTAATAACCATCCTTTCTTGTGAGAGATAAGCCAACAGTGATAAGATTGCACAGCAGATGAGTCGCACTACTACGTACGGACGGCCAAGTACAGTTTTGGGTCCACAGTATTCTAGCAATTTCTATGCAAGACCCTGCCTGTAGAGAGGAGTGAGAACTCCGTAGGCTTTATAATTATTGTTTTCCTAGCTCAATCTTCACTGCGGCACTGCCTATTGCGTACCTTGGGAATCAAACATGGGAAGGAATAAAGAATAGACATTTTAGTATGTCACTGGAAAACGAGTGCATGGGATGGGTCCTGAACATCGAGAAAGACGAGTCATAGCAGCAAAAGAGTAATGAGGAGGACAGTGCAACTCATGGAGGAGTAATAACTCTTGAATTTGTTATTTAAGAAAAAACTTAGTTATTATCCGTCCCTGATAATAGCATAGTTTATAGTTGTCTGCTCAGTGTTGTGTATTCTTCCCATCACGCAGAGTTGCGGTTGATCTGAACTTCCATTTTTAGGGTTACGTACTTTTATACTTTGGGACATGAAGTGAAATTGATATACTGGCGGTAATTATGCTACCTATTAATGAAGCTGTTACAGGCTTTTTTTTAGATTATATTCGGTGGTGAAGTGACAACGGTTCGGCATCGCATCAACGGAGGCCCGGTTCGATTCCTCGGACGGCAACGCTACGGATTTACACTGCGTGGAGCACTCCAGCACCGAGAGGCCAGGCGATGCACAATGTGGGATACTAAATTGACTCTCAGCACGGACTGCTTCTCCTGCTCTTCACACTACTGGAGCTTCAAAATTCTAGAATTAAGGCAAAAAGAAAACCTCGATAGGTGTATCCATTGTACCCTGTATACGAGATAATAAATGATCTTTGTTTTTTGTTTGTTTAAAGGGCAATTTCCACGCACAGGGGCTGATCAAACGCAGGCAGGACCGGATTTATGCCGGGGAGAGGGGGAGGCTCAGAGCAAGTCTAACCGGGGGGGGGNCAACCAAAAGGGGTCGGGGGCAAATTGAACTTTGAACTGGAGGGGGGGGGGGATAGCTGAGACTGCATAACTTATAAATATGCACCTACCAGATTTTACAGTAATACGTATCAAGAAAAATAAGGAACATAATTCAATGAAAATACTTTGTTATTTAAGTGCTACCATAGGAATGTCCATATGCGACATAATGATCTTGTTGGGCATATTGAAGCAGAGGCGTAACTAAGGCGGGGGAGCAAGGGGAAACAGCTGTCCCCAGGCGCAGTATCTAGGGGCGCCGACTGAGACTGGAAAATAACCTAATCCTAACAGTTTACTAAATACGTTTCCGATCATCTAATAATAGAATTATAAGGGCTGAGCATTGCGTATTATACTACGCTCCTTTGGCCAGGACGGCCCGGGCGCACTAGGGCTTTTTCGGGAGGCAGAGTTTTTGAAGAGGTGCACCAAGTAGATGTACATTATCTTTCGCACAGCTAGGGTTGCTACTTATAGGCTATTTCCAATGCTTACTGTTTTCTGCTTCTGTTCTGTCGAGAATGACACATCT
The DNA here is from genome assembly GCA_001587735.2 of Parhyale hawaiensis. Lineage (NCBI taxonomy): Eukaryota > Metazoa > Arthropoda > Malacostraca > Amphipoda > Hyalidae > Parhyale > Parhyale hawaiensis. The sequence continues at coordinate 24,055,286 of LQNS02276883.1, read as the reverse complement.
TCCACAAACTGATACCATTCATGAGACAATGGTCAGTCTGCAACGTCATTGTCATAATTTGCTGTATATTGCAGTTACGCACTTGCTATCATATTATGCGGCATTCAATATTCGCCCATTAAGTGATAACATAATGAACATAATCCAATGAAAATGCTTTGTTATTTGAGTGCTACCATAGGAATGTCCATATGAGGCATAATGATCTTGTTGGGCATATTGAAGCAGAGGCGTAACTAAGGTGAGGATCAGATCAATTTCATACATCTGTAGTGAATTATAACAAGGTGCTATAGAATCATCACTGAGGCCAAGAAGTAGAATATTGCACTAGCATAGTGTCACCTGGCAAACGCAGTTACAGTATGTTAGAGCGTTGTGGCCACCGACGCGACAATGAAATTCTAGAAATATTGACAGGTACACTGTCTCGGTTTCGGACAGAGTGTAAGCTGCAAAACGATATGTTTTCAAGTCTGTTTGTTTCCTCTGCCTTTTGTAAAACTCTTTCTTTGGCTGCCTAACTGTATGTATAGGAAGTCGTGAAGCTGCAAAATTTCATATTGTACCGATTAAGTTTAACTAGGCTTTACACCCCTTTTGCTGGTCTCTCAACAAGGCGCCGACTATTGTAACCATTCGATATAGATTGTGCTGTGTACATGTTTCACGATTTTTCTCGTTTCGATGTCTCCCTTTTAAGATTTTCTCCGTTTTGGGACTCGTTGTATAAGTTTTACTGTAGTAGTCCGGGTTGCCGTTCTACCAGACAGAGAAATTCCTGCGACGTTTGTCTTGCTGAGTTAGCATTTTGGGATTTTACATGTAATTGCGGTTGCACCGTATTGGCAGACGTGCTAACAAAGTTATCTGGAGTCCACCAATCAACGTGCATAGCACATCGAGCCACAGCTCACAGCGTTGATTTTACGTCGTGTGTTAGCACAGGGGTGTCATCAAGCTGACTTTACGTTTTACCAAGTTGGATGTCTATTTTTTACCAGCGAAATTATTCTTGGCTCATCGCGATTTTAGTATCAGTGTTTCTGACACTACGAGGAAGTTGACCTATCGAGAAATGGAACTAATCAAAGTCAAAGATATTATATATTAGGGTCTTGCATGTATCTTTTGCGCCACAGCTTTGTAAATCTGGTCGACAGCAGTGCCACAGTCCACTGAGAATAACAGACATTGATTTGCAGCTGGAACCAGTGCAGTGCTTGTAGGTTTCCTAGTTGAGGAGAAGATTTCGGTCAAGCTGACTCCAGCATTACTTGTGCGAGGCTATGGCCGAAAATCTTAGGTGGCAGCGAGACCATGATCTTGAACTAGAATGAGGAGAAGAGTAATCAAAAGCTTTCATTTTATGGAATTTCAGTATATTTTAATCGGAAACTACATTGGGCTTAGAGACCAGATCGAATACGATAACAAGAAAAAGTATTGGAAGCATACGTGAAGAACAAGTTAATTAAATGCTGTGCTTCACTAGCCAAGGGCTGGTAAAATGGACCAGGTGCCTGTAGGAAAGGCATGTTTGAAAGCATTACGCTAATTTACATGAAAGTTGCAGTTAGCTAACCTGCGCTAATCGTCATGCGCATGCTTAACGGTTCGTTTCATACGGGCGTTTAAGGGCTGCCCAATCATTACCTACCCCTAATGACGCGTTCGATTGAGTAGATCTAAGCGAAACCCACTCTATTTTACTGATACGAAACGTCCTATAAATGCCCTGGCTTCGGGCCGTTCATTCCAGTTTCAGGCGAATTGGCCCTTAATCGATTACCTGTGATACTTTCTTACTCCCTAAATTGGAATTTTCAGTAGACTTAACGCAATCGAGCTGCTTCTCACGCCTACACCGCGATTCCGAGAAACGAAATCGAAATTCGTTTCTGCAGTTCCCGACAAGCTGAGTCAAGAGAGCTTGGCTGAGATCGACTTTGACGACCCACTTGAACGTACTCTTATTCTCTTTCTACCAAGATTATACTGTAATGCACAGTTTCTTCGTTCATGCACGTAGTACCCCTAGCTAAGTGGTCTTCAATTGGGGCTAATTTTATCAGCACAATGTTTACTTTAAATTCAGGTATGATGTGTTTAACCGAATATACCTTAAGTATATCGCAATTAGAGTTGAAGCCGCCGCAATTTCACTGCAGCTATTGATATTTTACTTTTGGTTAATGATTCAGTGAGACATGTCATAAACACTCCTGCTCCATGTATTCTCACAATTGTGGGGGGGGGCGCTCGAAATGGCTTTGTCCCGGGCGCCACGTACCCTAGGTACGTACGGCCCTGCATTAAAGACTTTTTGATTCACACAACTCTCTCTAGAATTTATTTTTTTCATCGTTCGTCTTTTTTTTTTACCTTGGATTTTTTGAGTGTGTGCCAAGGGAGGCCCGTTGGTAGGTGTCCATAGTTATTGCCCCCTTATTTTTGTAGCTCTGACCACACGGAAATGTTAAGTCAACTTATTCACGCTGTGCCGCACGCAAACAGGAGTTACGACTCCTTCAGTTCTATACACACAATATACTCGAAAGCCATTCATAGCGCGACGCCACAGGCATTCGAACTTCGCGGCAATAGTGCATATTCTACGAGAACTAAACGTTTAATTTGACCATAAATGGGTTATTATTAAAGTTTGGTTAGCACTGACTAACACTATATAGTCTAAAGAACTTCCGAGTGCTGGAAAATGAAAACTCCCTAAGTATACTTCGTCTTTGCACTAGCACTCTACGTACTTTGTTACTATCAAACTGGCAGAAGTTACCATGCTGCGCGTGATACCATGTTACCAACGTATCACGGCTGCCAACGCTACGGGTTGTGGGCCACTTGTGGCACCGTGCACCCGCAGACGTAGCAGTATAATGGCTGGGTGTGTATATGTTCGTCTTCTGAACGTGTTCTTCCAGCTATTTATCTAAATGTGGTGCTGCACGTAAATAACAGGTAGATAGAAACGTGGAACCGATACGTGAAGGTGTTCCAACACAAGATCAATGCACGTGGAAACAGCAATCCGGCGGAAAAACAAGGAAGAACACAACATAAAGTGATAAGAAGGAGAATGGAAAAGGAAGGAAGCAAAGTGGCCGCGATGAAAAGGCGTCCTGAAGGCTAGCTAAGGCTAATGCCCACATTACATATTGTGCTGCAGATGCAGATGCCCGTGCTTGCGACAAATCTCCTCAATAGATTCCACCCATTTTCCCGGCCACCCTATAGCACGTCCCGGCCACCCTATAGCACGTCCCGGCCACCCTATAGCACTTAACTTTTACATCGCAGTAAATTTCACTCGTATTGGTGAAAAAGACAATTGATATAGAGCGGCCACCGACGCGAAAATGAGTAGAATCTAAGAAAGACGCGTCGCAAGCACGGGCATCAGCAACTGTCGCGCTATATGCATTATGGGTATAAGGTATCCTATAAGGTCCTCCTAGGGGCGCTGCTCCCCACAACATAGGATAGATGAACCTAATCTATTATAATTATGATAATGAGTAGGTTAAGTCTTCATATTCACAACAAAAGCCATCTCACAGAGGAAGGAAGATGGGACACCTAATATGTCGACAGAAACGTAGAGCCCATGCACGAGGGTGTTCCCGTGCGCACAAGAACAACGTACATGAGAACAGCAAGTCGGGAAAGAAGAGGAAGAACAGGGGAAAGTAACATCAGTAGCAATATGAAAGCGGAAGGAACCAAAGTATGACCGAAAGAAAGACGTCCCAGAGGCGTAGCTAAGGCTATAGTAACGTTTACTACATAATCCCCTTGGGTTGCTGCTCCCCACATAACTAAGCTAACCCTATGGCCCATCGTATGCCCCATGTGGGGGAAGGAATCCTACAACCATCCCTCCATGGAAGCCACCTTACACATTACAATTGGTTCAGAGACAGCAAAAGGACATCAGCTAGGGGAAATGCAGCAGAACGTTCAACGAGACCGGGAACACAAGCACTGCTTACACGGTTTGTGCAAACAGGTCGGCTAAAGTTTGGAATTTTTTGCCTGCATCGGCTTTTGGTCGTGTTGGCCTGCAGGCTTTTAAGTCGGCTGTTAATGGTTTTTTGCTGGATTTCCTTTAGCAGTGTTTTGGGCTTCCCGGTGTTGTAAATGCTTCATTTGGGTTGTATTACCTGTCCGTGGGAGCTCAAGCGTGAAGTTTTAATAATAATAATAATAATAATAATAATACTAGTGGATGCAGGAATTAGGGAAATGAAGGGGGCACAAGGAGAAAGAAGTCTCAAAGGCCTAGCGGAGACCCGGGGATCGTAGCCTTCCTTGTGCGTCTTCCGAAAGCTGAGCTAGTTTGTCTCCAGAGAGCTGCGCTAGTTTGTTAGTCGTAGCCAACAAGTCGGTTGGCTTAGGCCCAGCGCACACGGATGCAATTGTAGTTGCAAACTAGTTGCAAACCAGTTTCAGTTTGCGACGAAACGCAACTCTTTCGGCCCAGCGCACACGGAAGCAACTGTAGTTGGAAACCAGTTGCAAACCAGTCGCAGCGATTGGTTCGAGACCAGTTTGCAACCGT
>LQNS02276883.1:23993748-24035473 GCA_001587735.2 Parhyale hawaiensis | reverse complement strand
GGATAGTCCGAGGGCAGCACGGCAGGTATGTGACGCACAGGGATAGTCCGAGGGCAGCACGGCAGGTATGTGACGCACAGGGATAGTCCGAGGGCAGCACGGCAGGCATGGGACACACAGGGATACTCTGAGAGCAGCTAGGCAGCCATGTGACGATAAAAGATAGTGGAAAAGCCTGAAGAAAGGAGGGGCCACTACCAGATGAGGGGAGAGGGTGCATGCAGAAGGCGAGGGAAGGGGCGCCGGGCTCTCTGGGCCGTCCGAGGGAAGACAAAGAAGACGCTGCAGATCTCAGTAGCACAAAGGCAAAGTAGGGATCTCTGTGTGTGTGTGCTTTGAAGCATCTCCTGCTCTCCTTTGTGTTGGAGTCTTCGACACAGAACTGAGACCTGCTGCTGAGCTGCTAAAGTCTTAGGAATTTTCAGATGGCACCAGTCGGTCTTTGTCGGCGCTGATAAACTGGAAGGCAAATTCGTTGTGTGGCAGCACCGGCGCATGTGAATTATATTCACAAAAGGAAACAGCTAACGCCTTGTCTGCCAAGTGCACCATATACGTTTATTCAGCATTCGAGGAATACCTACCGTTATCTATTCTTGGAATGACAGTCAGCGCGTTTAAGAAATTCAAAGCTACTGAAATTAAAAGTATTATAACCCTAGAATATATGCCAAAAATGAAAAATCAGTAAGGAGAAAAATGCTAGTTCAGGCAGCTTCGAAGTCTGTCAGTAAAGTTGAAGGCATGAGCTAAATTGTGATGGAATGAGAACTATTTTTGTTGCCATTACGAGCAATTTTATTTTCCATGGTCTACAACTGCTTGGTCTGAATAAAATGAACATATCATTAAACTTAACACATATACGTCATAACATGCACGCTACCACAAGGGAAAGTCATATTTTCAGCAGGGGGCCCTTGCAGCCATCTAGGCCCCACCCACAAGAGTTGAGGAGACCCGCCGACATGCGGCCTCTGTTTATTTTACTCCCACTGCTGGGTTGCACTTGGTCGCAAGCGCCCACCTCCTCATATTTTATTGACAATAATTTTTAACAACTACTGACGGGTTTAGATGAATGCTTTGCATGGTAGACATTTTTTTTTCTTTCGTTCGCTTTTTCCTCAGCCGCGATTTGCTACAATTTACATAATAAAGACGCTATCGTTGTCAGTCATCTCGAGTTTAACATTTTTTGTTTGTTCAAGTTCAAGTTTTCTAGTATCAAGAGTCCGATATAATCAGCACTCTTGACTCACTCGAATTAAAAATGCGTAAGAGGAGATGATTAATAATTAGGGCTTCCTATACAGCGCTCTGCTTATTGGCGAAGATATTTTCTTCATAAAAATGACTCGCATTTCTTTGATGTAATCGACAAGTTACCGGAAGTTCCAGAGTCACCTTTCACTCAATAAGGACTAACTATAAAACGCCTGCCTCTCATTGGATTAGTTAATATTTGAAGCTTCATTTATCAAGTACTTTGATCCTAGAGGGGGTAAGGCAGCTCCCTACTGTAGCTTTCTCCAAAATTATTTGCCGCACTGCATCAATGTACTCAAGTAAAAAATGTTTGCATCGCCAACAACTTACCAGCTCCGGGCTTGCTCGGCTGGATCGTCAAGGACGATCTCAGGGCACGATCGATTGGGCGTCAAATTTAACCCCTTAAGGTTTGAGTTGTTCACGCAGGTGCACTGCTTTCGATCCCCTGAATTGTGCTTCAGGTCTTGACCCTCAATTGCTTACTCTCGCGACTCCCAGAAACTCAATCTTGCTCCGTGAAATGGAGTCTTCTTCAGCCTCAACGTAATCGCGTTGCTTCTAACGTCTTGCAACACTAATCAACGTGACAGAGGCAAGACGTCTGTCTGAAGTTCTTGACAAGTCAAGCTTCGAATGCTTAATTTCGGCGCCCAATCGAACTCAAAGGTAAAGTTGAAGTTGACTCCAATCGGGAATTTTAAGGTGATTTTGCGATACCATCTGACGGCGCGCACTGTATACTCGTAGACATTAGATAAATGTTTATAATTTTCTGATAGGTTGACTGCGTCCCCCAGCTATAGGAAATCTACGCGGACTGGTTCCTGCTCCAGCTAAATCCTCTCTAGAAACCTCGGGTGCACGGCTGCAGTCGATCACAGATGGTTTGAGCTACGTGTGCTGTATTTCATGTGAATATCTATGCTCTAACTTCCACTTGACGCCTCCTCCGCCGCCCTCATTCCCCACCAGCACCAAATGCTCTACTTGGGTAGAGATGCTCCTCCCCACCTTATACCCATATTACATATAGTGCGGCAGATACTGATGCCCGTGCTTGCGATACGTCTCTTCCCTAGATTCCACACACTATCGCGTTGGCGGCTATCTTACAGCACCTCTCTTTTGATTCAACGTGAGCAGAGTTACTTACTTGATGTTTACTTGATGTAGATATGGCGTAGCGCCTTCTAGGGCTAGCAGAGTTTACTGTGATGCTAAAGACAAGTGTTATAGGTCGGCCGCCGACGCAAAATTGGGTGGAATCTCGGGGAGAGACGTGTCTCAAGCACGGGCATCAGCATCTGTCAGAGTACATGTAATGTGAGTATTAGATACTCACCCCTGCCGTAAGGCTGAACTAGGCACAGACATTTTCCAAGAATTGCATTCGTCACACTCGTAGTTTGTGAAGAAAATCTGAAACATTTGTGGTGGAAGAATCTTCCAAGCAGACTTGCACGGTTTCTGCGATTCGCACTGTACAGCAGAGCTAATAAAATCCACTTAGCTTTACGTGCCCAGACTTCAGTCAGCGGTGGGATCTTGATCCATCACTTTGGATGAGTTTCATCCTGTAAACGTCGTCTCCTGCACAAACGCAATCATTTTGCAATTTTCCCTTGAACACCTCCATCCATTGTGGCGAATTGAAAACCCACGATTGAAGTGTCAGACGAATTTAGGCTAAGTGAGTCACGGCACATTCGCCTGGGTCATCAAAGTCGATCTGAACCAAGCCCACTTGACTTGCCAAGTCCGAAGATGCGGACAGGAACTTTAGCTTCGTCACTTTGAATCGTGTTGAAACAGCCGATTCTGTTGAGCCGACTGAAGTCTCTATTTTACAGAATAAAACTCAGCTATGGCCGTCTTACAGGTAACTGGTTAGGGGTCAACGCCTGAAGCTTGAATCAAGTCAATGCCTGTGCACCTGTCTGGAGATTTGGACAAGTGAAGCAGCATTGCCTTAATTTCACTGTCTAATCGAATTCGTCATCAGCGAAACTATATATCGTACAATGTGGATCGAGATCGAAGACTACCTTCAACCTTCACAAGGCAAGACACCCGTACGGGCTATTAAAAAAGTAGCGACCGGTGATGGATCAAAGTTCTGAATTCTATCGCGTGAAGTTCATGGCCAATGAAAATGATATTTTCGTACCCATATGAGAGTCAAAGAACGCACACCGTGACCGCAAGTTGAAACATGATTATGAGGAAGTGTTTACCTTCTGATAATAGGGGAAGTTGATGACACTGCAATCGCTCGTCAAGAAGGCAGTGACCTCCTAGTGGTATATTGGGCACACTCAGTTCACAGATAATTAGGTGTGTGTGTATCTTCGAGGGCTCTGGGTTGGGTCCAATTCTCACTTGAATTAGTATTTACGATGCAGCTACGATCTTAAAAAAAAAAAATCAACGCAAGGGCATCAACAAATTTCTTGTTTTTATCGCTCTTATGCCCGGAATATGTTCGAAAGTTCGGGTTGATGGCTTGTTGCTTCAGTTTGTGATGTTAACAATTCATTGCGAAAGAAATTGCGGCACACTGTCGAAGGTTGATGGGTTTCACTCTTGAGGATTTTCTGACCATTTTACTGTTTTGAATTCATGAGTGTCTGGGGTGGATGATTTTTACGGAAAGTGAAACGCGCTTGTATATGTAGAAAGCATACATTTAATATTAATCCGAATACAGCAAAGTAAAAGCTAACTTCCTTTACGTCATAGATATAAACGTTTCTGTTTGTATTTGGCTCATTTTACACAATTTGCATGTAAACTGGGAAATCAATTAACAGGATAATTTAGGTTTAACAGGATCTGTTGGCAAAATAGGAAGACACTGTTCTTTGTTTAGAAAGTTGGAAAAAGTCACTCGATTCTAACATATGCCGCATGAGGTAATTTTGTTAAATTCTAGTTATATAACCGGCAGCTATCCATCATCCATTTCTGGCATAAGTAACCCCCTTAACCCCTTCGAATCTACATTAACAGTTAATTTTCGTAAGAATAATACTAGCTATGTATGACTTGACCATGTGTGCATCTCAAGCACTGAAGGGCTGAATGTGGTAGGTATGTATTTGCAACAAACTAATTTAGCATCAGATTTTCCTTTTAACCTTACGTTGCCGCGTGTGCTGAATGATGCCTACCTATAAGCGAACGCCCTAAAAAAAATTCTATATTATTTTTAAAATACGTAATACACCCAGTTCTGAAAACTGCTTCTCGTCGACAACCGATTCATTATCCGCTTGCAATGCTATTCGTACGAGACCGGTGCTTGGCAACAATCGATCACGGCCAGAGCAGCGTGGACCGGCACAGCTAACTGCGCAGTAGCTCGTTCGTTTGTCCCCTAGCTACAGCGAGCGCTTGGGTGGTGGGTGCAAGAGGGGGTGCCGCAGGACGCCGTCGGAAGGGTTGGTAACAACGGCAGGTTCAAGCTAAAAATATAAATGAAAATGCGGTATGGTGAGCGGCAGAGATCATGATATTGCGGAGGAAGGGGTCTTGTAGGCCGATGCCACACGCTAGTCAAAAGAACGAGTATCGTCATCTTTTTGTCCGAACGTGTTGTTATGTCCATGTAAATAACACACACTTGCAAAGAATTTTGAGTTATAAATCCCTCCAGATATAATGATATCTCAGAAAGTTAACTAACGGCACTTGCGGAGTAAACTGAACTGACGGTAAACATTTTTACACCATTTCTTGGCAAGCTCAAAGTTGTGTTTACATGAGCTCAACACAACGTGCAGACGAAAAGATGACGATACTCATTCTTTTGACTAACGTGTGGCATCGGCATTAGACTTGCTTTATGAGTGTTCGTTTATTTTCGGAGTTGAGAAATTTTACGGAGACACTTTATTGAATTTGATGTTTCTGTTCTACCCTGAAATCTACTCTATAAACAGTGCGACCTGTTGTCATGAACCCTCTGCTCGACGAGCACTAAATGGCCTCACTGATCGGGACAGTCCAATATCGATTAGCTATTCTTATCATACAACGCTATACATTGTCCTAAACGTCAGTCATGCGCGATAGATTCGCTTCTTTGGTTTGTGATCTAGTGTTACTCCCAAGCCGATTAAGCCTGAGTCGGTCTCAAGCTCAATGCTGCTTCCCAGAAGTGAGTCTGAACAGCACTGTGGTTGAGAACATCTAAGGGTAATCAGCTTTGGATTTGCCGCTGAAATTCAATTCAGAATAGCGATGCCAACGTTCACGACTGAAGTTCTACACAAGCTAAAGCTAAGAAGATTAGCATATATGGGTAAAAGTGTCTCAAACGATGCCAAAAGCTTATCGCATTTGGACTCCAGTGGAAGGCCTAACTATTACCTTAACCGTATTTCAAAGACGTATTTTGCTGAAGAGTTACAAACTTAGGTAGAGTTCACACGTCATTCATCTCAACGCGTTTGCTCATCCACTCGTCCGGATGTGTTACTGTTTCTAGAAAATAGCAGAGAAGTGCTAGGAAGCTCTGTTTTCTGAGTTTCATTTCACTTCAAAATTGAAGAGAGATATCCGTCAATTGCCTCCTGACATTTGCAGAGGAAATAGATTTCACGGTTAATATTTAAATACGGTACCTTCGTGTGGCGTACACAAAGCTGTGCTGACAATGACCCTACAGAACATTAGGACGAGTGGATAAGTAATCGCGTTGAGATGAATGACGTGTGAACTCAGCATTTGATATTCAAATTATAGATAAGTGCAGTGCAATTTTTTGAGTATGCTCGATGCATGTTTTCTTTTTAAACAAACACTAACGTGTGTTTGTACTTATATGTACCTACAGTATTTACAGGCAGTATTCATATTTATGTACGAGTATATGACTAATGTACTGCATAATGGAAAATATGGCGGCGGTGAATTGGCAATGATGCTTCACTGGCAGTACAGTTAACGAAAAAATCAAATTGGTGTAAACCAGGATTTCTTTTCTGTCATCACTGAAGCTGGGCCATTTGTGCCTCTTGATATTAATAATAGTCTCCGTAATTTTCTTGAAAATTCATCAATAACTTTTTGCGTTATATTCTGATTAGTTGAACACAAAAACAGACGCACCGATCATCACTAAAATTTGGTCATTTAAGTCCTCTATCCTTCGAAGAATACCTGCAAAAGAATGCCTTACCATTTGCTTCCTTGATCATTTACCGAGATATTCTTCTCAGATATTCTTCAGAGGAAACGGGCATTGCATTGACGTAATTGTTTTTATTGAGTTGAAGGGCTTCATTTGATGATATACCTTTGCAAAATCTCAGCTGCTGAACGGCAAGGGGCCGTTGACGACACTGATTCACAAGTTCTCAGAGCACGTCAAATCACCCGTTCGAGACCGTTGTTCGTCAAAATGGTAGAGGTTCTTTCGTTTCCAATTTGTTCCTTCAATGTTGGGGTCGCCAATTCAAATGAGTTAGGCATTTGTTTCTGCAATTTCCATGGTACAACGATTGTTCTGACTATTCATTCGAACGCCGTGAAGTAAAACACAACAAAAATTACTATCGCCTGCAGCGGGCTTCAGACTTCAATGAACTCAATCTTACTTCATTAAATAGCGTTTTTGAACACTTACTAGGTAATTCAACGATGCGAAGTCAGCGATCCTTCCTGCATAAAGTTTGGGGCAAATCCAACCATGTGGGCTTTGCTTAATCTAATGTTACGTTGATGAGCAAATCGATTATAATACATCGATTATAATACATCGATTGTAATACTTTCACTCAGGCTGAGTTGTTTCGCTACAAGGGGTATCAGGTGAGAGAAAGAGTGTCTGGTGACGTAATAAGTACAGCCTGAGTAAGATATACCTAGCGAGTTGCACGGATGTGCCACACTTAAATCACCTAAGACCACATTCTCATAGAAACGCCAACGATAGAAGCAAATTGTTAATTCACAGCAGATTGTTCACTTCAACAGAAAGCTCTAAAATTGATTTGATTTGTTGAGTTCTGTTATCTGAACTGGAGAGGTCATCCATAGCAATTTTCCCATTCTGTACTTATGATGACAAAAACGTGGCAGTTAATTGCAGGGAGTAAAAGGAGTGAACATGTTTCGGCAACATATAGTACGCATAGGCTGAGTAAGATAGGGTTAGGCATACACGTACCACATGGTACTTGAGGCCCACTCAAAATACCAAGTGGGCCTAACGGCAAGTTGATAAAATGTCGATAAAATCTCTCCCAGTCAACAGCGCGACTTGAAACAAAATAAAATGCCAACGGTCGGTAGCGATGCAAGAAATGTGTTTATCAGTAAGTAACACGAATTCATTGCCAGCTGTCAACAGTGGATCAATTTTAGGACGCCAAAATGCCTTAAAATTGTCTAAATTAATTTTTAGTTTCCTAATGGTTTTTATTCACGCATGAGTGCTTCTTTCCAATAGATGCATTTCCTGCGTGTCCAAGAACAGTTCGTTTTTGTTCGATCGCCATATTGACAGGACAAGAGTTGAATGAAGTTGTATATATTTATAGTCAGACCACGTAACAGGAGTGGACACTGGACGGTCACGCATCGTGTGGTCCATGGATTAGGTTGCGCTCCACTTCAATCAATTGAGACCACTATGTATGTATGTATGTATGTATGTATGTGTCGGTCCATTGGAGGGCTCTGTCGGTCCGTCGGAGGGCTGTGTCGGTCCGTCGGAGGCTCTGTCGGCACGTCGGAGGGCTCTGTCGGCCGTCGGAGGGCTCTGTCGGTCCGTCGGAGGGCTCTGTCGGCACGTCGGAGGGCTTTGTCGGTCTGTCGGAGGCTCTGTCGGCACGTCGGAGGGCTCTGTCGGTCCGTCGGAGGGCCCTGTTGGCGCGTCAGTGAGCCCCCTGAGACATTTTCTGGGCCTGGTCTCTGGTGACCTGGGGTCCCGGAAACCAGAGTGGATGCAAGAGACCAGAGTGGGTTTCTCAGAGACCACCTGCTGTCTCTCAGAGACCACCCGCTGTCACTCGGAGACCAAGTTCGCCTTAACGGTATGAATGTATGTATGTATGTATGTATGTATGTATGTATGTATGTATGTATGTAGTTACTGTCGAATAGATATTATTTTCCCTACGTTGTCGTCAAGAACGGCACAGATAATAATGGTCCAAAGAGTGTCCGTTGGGTTTTATTACGTTACACGAAGTGGTATTTTTGCAATAATTCGTGTTTTATTGAAGCATGAGAAGGTTAAGGGGTGTTAAGTATTTTGAAACTAGCGACAGATGGAGCAGAATAACGTGACGTTACACTAGCACTGCAGGTGCTAGAGATTATTTCCTATTTTCCTAAAATTTTCCTGCTGGGAAGCACTAACTAAAACTTCGGGTTATGTTTCTAATATTTTCTGATGAAGAAGGAGCCAATAAAACGTCGGTTTCTCATAGAAGTGTAGCATTCCGTGAGCTTCTTTGATGAAGTGCGCTAATTACAGCAGTGTTGAAAAAATATAAACAAGACATGTTCTCATTTTTGTACTCACGACATTCAGAACTCGGCAGATTTTGAAAGACGTAAAAAACAGTGGTGGTGCTGCGTTTATACGTTAGGAGTTGTGCGTTCGCCTCATTACCAGGGGGGGGGGAGCCTTCCGTCTCTGTCGTCATATAGCGCTGACAATTTGTGATGGACAGCAGCCGCGCTCTCCTCTGAGGCCTTTAGCGTGTATCTGTCTGCATTACGAAGCAGTGCACGGATATTTCCTAGATGTTGCCTCACATTACAGGCAACCAAAGCCTCAGCCAAACTAAAAGGTATAGTAAACTAGACTGAGCACGTGAAGTTTACTATACCTTAAGTAATGTAAGGTAACGTAGCAGCATGCGGTGTGTACTTGCTCCCTTCGTTCGTTCAAATGGACTGACATTGAGGGAAGCCATGGCAGAGAAGGACGCTCGATATTTTCAATTATATTCGTCGCGCGATCAGAAAAGCGGAAAAAACGGAGGGAGGCGCTGCTGGCCTCTGATTGGACCTTCGCTTTTTCATTGATGTAAACAAAAGATGAGCACCAAGGGAAAGTATTGATCGCCACTGGCTGATTTTTTTTTGCAATCAACGTTGCTTATTATTGGTTTTATAAAACTGAATGGATTTTCACGGCATGCCCGAACGACGTTTACATTCAAGAAGGTTTCATAGACTTCTATTCAACCTCCTTGCGTCCATGCATGGGACTGAACCTTGTTACTAACGGTAACCTAGATGCTAGTCTCAATACATGTATTTAACGTGTTCATGATCTATAAATACATATGTTGTTAACAGTGCTTGGTACGCTAAAATCATTTCTAAGCTTATAGGCATAATGTAGAAGAAGGAAAGCTCATGTACGAAAATAGATAATTCATGTAAATACTTCCCTGCATGAACATAATTTTGTCTTCCGCAGGAATAACGTTATGAGGTACATATCGTATACGATACACAATGCAGTTAAAAGATAAATTAGTAACGGTATCACTCTGCGTTTCCAGGCGAAACCAGGACACATAAACAGTTGACAGCTATAGTTACTTGCCTACTGTATTCTGTATTAAAAAGTTAAGTAGCAAATACATAACCGTCCAGTGACATTAGTCGACCACTTGTACTGCCGCATTTGTTGCATTTCTACTGTATTAACTATATATATTTACATAGATTAATACATTGTCTATATATAATTTCATAATACCAGGCAACTAATAAAGTAACTCGCTCCCGGAGGAAGGAGCCGCGGTATGTATAATTTTTTTTATTTCCGTTAACAGTACAGACGTGAAACAAAGTAAGTTCGAGAGCGCTCTGTTATTGCGTGCGATATAACAATAGAATAGAGATAAAGCTTAGATAAGCTTATGGGGACGGCAGCCGTGCGTTGCCTTATCAGCTGTCGTACGAGTGAACTGCGTCTCATCTGAGGCCGTTTTTCTTTTTACGTCGTTCGACCTTCTGCTCATTTGGGCAGGAAAACCAAGCAAAAACTCAGAGGGGCAGCTAGCTTGTTCAATTCCCAAAATCAATGGTCCGATTTAATTATTTAATTGCAAGTGGATCGTTGCACCTTTTGTTTACATCGTTCGATCTTTTACTCATTTCGAGCACGAAAAGTAAGTAAAATCTCACTATCAATGCCAGAAAGTTCAGTTCTCGAAAGGAATATTAAAAAGTTGATTTAATTACATGTGTTTAACTTTCCTTCTTTGTTACATTCTTTATTTTGCTCTGGGAAGCTTTTTAAGCCACAAGTTGATAATTAAATTTACAGGGCTGTGTTTTTTTGCTACGTTTTTTTTTTTGTTTTTGTTTTTTAGCAGTGCAGGTTGAACGTACGGATGATCTTTTTTTACAGAAGTGGGCACAGGTTGCCAGTTGCGGCCCGGCCACAAGAGTCAGAAAAGGCCGGCAGTCTGCAACCTCCCTTTCAATACGGTTATGGTTACAGGCCTCTGCAAAAAAATGTTATGTTCAATTACTCTGCCACAACTGTTCTATACATTGCAAATCGGGATGTTCACTGTGGCAACGCGTACGGTGCTAACGAACGACCTGAGTCACAGAGACGCGCTGAATGACAAACCTCTCCAAATCGTGCTCTGTAACCTGCGATGCTTCGCTGTTTAAGGAAGCTACTTAAAATTCAGCGTCAGGCAGCTTTCTTCTCCATGTTTCTCCTTGTTGTTCAGTGTTTGTATTCTGTTCATCAGTGAACTTTAGTATTGCTGTATGCCATTGTTGCTGAACAGTTGCTGAATCCCAAAAAGTGCAGATTACAAGTTGAGTTTGGAAAGTCAAACTTCTATCTAAAGGACCAGATAAGTCCAAAAGAACGCGCCCTGATGCTTCCTTGCCAAATTAAAGGGTGAATGAGGGCTGGGACACTTTGTTAAGCTTCCTATAGCTCTCGCTTCTCATTAGGAAAAACAGAAGAGGAAAAAAAAAGTCCTCGTGAAAACCCACAGCCCGTATCATAGCAAATACTTCTACGACAAGAGCCTGGCAGGCACTGAATCCCGAGAAGACACTGCTCACACCCGAGGCTTAACCCTTTCTCGTACAAATAAATCCGCCTGGTTCGTAGGAATAGCACTATTGGAGATGTTGTATATCGACCAGGCTATAAGAGTAAGGGTTAAGCAGCAGCTCAAGCCAGTATTGGCTGGATGTAGAGTCGCTCTACGGAAGGTGACATTCACACCGCAGTCTTTAGTATTCTGATCCTGAAGTCTGGCCAGCGCACCAAACCTGCTGCTGTGCCCCAGCTGAACCGGCGGGGGGTAGTTTATTGAGTCCATCATAAAACGAGTTGATGCGCGTTTTTTTTTTGTAGAGTACATTGAATATGTATGCACAAGAGGCTCACGTAGTCACGACAAAAATAAGTGCGCCGACGGTGCGGAGAAGCTATTTTGAGTTCATTACTTGAGGAAACTCAGTGGTTATGTGTTTTAGCCGCAGTGGATTGTTCACCTAAATGTTTACGAGCACTGTGGCTCTCTGTGTCTGTCGTCGCCAAGATAACTCAAAAGTTATGGATGGATCTTGACGAAATTTATTGGAATTGTTAGGTACGTTTGGAGGAACGGATGATTAACTTTTGGTGAGCAACCGCTCATCCGTTTGTTTGATTAGCTACCTCTTTTTTCTTAATGATGTAACTAAGTTTGTTTACGTTTCTGTTATACGAGATGGTATGTTGTATAAACTAAAGAGTGGTGAGACTCAATGGCCAAGTAATGTCAGGTGTAATAGACTCGTAATAATATTTTACTGCCGTTTTCCTCCTGCACCGCACGCTATAATGAATGTGAGGCACGTCCTCTGCTTAGTAATAGTTGCATTGCATGTGCCTCGGGCGAATGTCAACTGCGCATCACGTTTTGCGCAGCGCCAGGAAGGGGGGGGGGGGTTGGAGGAAGGGCTTGAGCCGCCCTCCCCAAATGATGAACCATGCTTCTCACATCCGCCACCCAATATTGCTATCATGTAACCAACATACATGTGTGTTTGAAATGAGCAAACTCCTCCACATTTTACTCCAGCCCTCCCCTCCCCCTGATCAGACTCCACAATGCAAATTTCCTGGAACTGCCACTGTTTTTTTTACGTTACTGCAAACGACACTAAAGGAAATACATGTAACCAAGTTCATTAGCACGGCTATATATAAATGAGAATGCCCAATAGCCTTAGTGTTTGCGAATGATTAGCGGGGCTCCGGCATTCTTAGAGACGGATGACCATTGCGCGAGGGCTGTACGAAAAGTTGTGTGCATTGATGTAAAGGTAAAAGTAAGTCAACTATACTGCATCCCCTACTGGGAAACACACACGCATTGGTTTGTGCTGCAGATATAGTCTAACTAGTTGCTGGGAGTGTACGGTTGCAGTCGACTATGGATGGTCAAGAGTTATGGCACCGTCGACGGAAGGCTCTTACGCAATGATCCTTGCCCCCTGTCCTCCCTCCCCACTTCTGGGAAAAGTTAGTGCTTCCGCGGAAGCTGCGCAGATATCATATGCTGAGTAAGCACATAATGCGCATCAAAAGTTCGCTTGCCTGGGTTGGTATTCGATCCAGCAAATGCAGTGTCATGAGCTCAGCACCCTAGGCTGCCTGTCGCAATCGCATGTAACGGTAGGTAAATCATATAGAAACTGCGGGGTTTTGGACCTTCCAGGTTGCCGCTGCTGCTGATTGGATGGATGCGTTCACCGAAACTCTCAGTTTCTCAAAACGTGAAAAACGAGTTGGTCTCAAATTTGATGGGCTGCATGGCAACAGCAATACATTCAGAATGCTTTGCAAGCGTTCTGTCTTGTATGTCAGACCATCCGTCGATAGGTAGTGGCCATTCGCGAGGGTAAGGTAAATCTGTCGTCACCCCAACATTGGGAGGCGGACGTTGCCTCACCCGCCGTACTCACCAGATCTGTCCCCGTCACTTTTGCATTTTCTAAAAATCAGAGAGTCCCTGTAGGGATGGCGAATCTAAAGTATAGTATGTTTAGGATTACAAAGTCTGGTAACTACGATAGCATCGATGGCCTGGTACGCAGTAGGGAGAGTGTCCCGAGGTATAAGGAAAGGTATGCAATATCTTGAAGTTACAAGCCGGTACAGCACATTGCATATTATGACAATCCTCGTGACTAACTAGTGCGCTACTATAAGGAAGTATCATCTGAAGCTTGAGAGGCAGGTGCGATAACAGAAATTTCTCAGAAACCGTTAAAGAGCTCCAGCATATGTGACTCAATATAGACACTGATAGCATATGCAGCATGCTGCGCTCTCAGCACGTGCTTGCATGAGAGGACAGGAGAGTCAATACATAGATTTCTTTATACCCTTCCAAGTGAGTTGTTGCCGATACAACTTCAGCTTTCCAAAATGATATTGTCTAAAAAATAATTTGGAGTCTGAACTGCCACTACTCGTGTTATTCGACAACTTTAGATGTCAACAGCCCTGTTTCGAATATTCCTTTCAATTTCAAGTGAATTCCAATTCGCAACAATGTATGCATGTAAACACACTAGGCTGTTGTCACAGTCACAGAAACTAATGTTCCAATAACGCGAAACGTTTCAGTGCTTCGACTGTCATGTGCAGCGGTTTTGAAAGAGACAGCAGATATGGGCTCAAAATAGACTGTGTAGGTATCGAAACTAAATAAGTCTGTAGAAAATAGTAAATGTAAGGATGCCTCGAAATTAAATGCACTTCAAACTTTGCTTTGCAGCATACCAGCGTTGAAGACATCAGGCGCGTTTCCTCAGCTAATCAATCGAACGTTCTGTCAGAGGCTTTAGCTTATAATTGACCTTAACTAATATATTTATTGGAAGGGAAAGAAAACCTCCACGGTATATATAGACTGTACTACCCCTCAAGAGGGCATTCCTCCCAGCTATCTACAATGCCAAAAGACAGATTTTCAAGAGGCTTGTGCGTAATGTCTGCGTAAATAAATATGATATTGTTGAACTGAGCGAGAGAGCGTCAACCTGAAGCAGTGCATATCATGGCTGATAGACATGACCCGTCCGTCCGTCCCTGACGACCCGACTTGGCCGTGCGGCGGCGGCGGCTCTTTTCTTGAAGTCGCGTTTGTATCGCGCTGCCTTGCGATAAGGCAATTTGATGAGTGTAATCGGCGCTGTTTGTGTATAGTGGGTATGTGTGTGTGACGATATCAGGCCATGCGTATGAGGCAATGAGAATGTGGTTTAATGTATGACAAAATCTGTGAGGGTGTGGCTATATAGATGGGGTTATAAATGTGACCTTTATATACATATGAAGAAATCTACACGTACGTTCAAACTTATTTCGAGCACAGCAGTACAAAAGAATCTGCCTAGAATTTCTTCGGGTACTGCTGCGCTGATGCGCCTGTAACGTGGCGTTGAACGGATACCCAAACCATTGAACACAGGTGCACTAGTTCGTGCAGCAAAAAGATCCCCTCTAATGGTTATAGGATTGCACGGCTGCTATTGATCACAGATAGTCCCAACTATGGCTCCACAGACTGAAGGCTCATGCGATAACTGCGCCCCGCCCCGACCGTAAGGTCAGTATTTTCAAGGATGATTAATAATTGGAAGGAGAAAAAAAAAGTCTCGGAGAACAAAGTAAAATTTTCGGTAAGGCTGGAACTAGAGCTGATTAGCTGCGCATTTGTTTTGCAATGCTATACTGGAGTTGCTGCAAGTTTTCTGGATGTTACACTGCAAAAATACACATGTACTGTATTGTTCTCTGCGCATGTGCAGGCGGCAATCGACGCTCTCTAAGTTGAATGTATGAGGAATGGCTGGAAGGCTGTGGCGGCTGGAAGGCTGTGGCGGCTGGAAGGTTGTAGCATTGTGGCTGGATAGAGCAACAATGGGAGAAAAAAGTCTGCGGACTTATCAGGAGGAAATAAAATGTATACATACTTTATTAGCTTTTTTCCCTACTCGTAGCAAGACGGCTCTTAACGCACTGAATACACTGAGTATATTTTTGTAGTAAAACGAGCTGCCACACACGAGCCACGCTGGAAGAAGTAGTTTTGTGTCGTGCCTGGAGAGCAACGGCTGGGTCCCCTTTGTGATAAGCTTTCTTGATATAATTCAGTAAATTATGAGTGGCAGGACTGCCAGCGTTGCATTGCCCAGCATCACGATTCCCCCTCCCCCCCCCCCCCCGACTTTGAATAGAACGTCCGGCTTCTTGACAGTGAGCGAGGCAACACTTCTAACCATTGACCAACTTAACCAACTGCAGGGAGAATAAAATTGCTTCGGCTATGGTTGTACTGAAGAACCATTTTAGAAATATTGTGGACGCGATCGCAGTGAAGGATCTATTCAAAATTCCTGCCGGAACAAGTGGTGCTGAAAAGTCAAATATGAGTCTTTGAGAGCAACACTCAAACTTGATTCGAGTAGATATTTGGGCAGTGCGCGATCCTAGAGGCACATTCCTAGAAAGGAAACGATACCTAGATAGCGGTCCTCTCAATGCACCTGCTTCTCTAATTCTCTACACATGGGCGAACGAATTCGATCAGCCATGCGATTGAGGCAATAATGTGCGTCTTATGTTCATACAGGAATATATCGACAGTAATAGTTCGTGCTGTTTTTATTTTGGGGCTACAGCAAGAGAGTGGCTGCTTGTACAGCTTCATTGAACATGTATTTTAGAAGTGCTATAGTTTAGAAATAATATTTATACCAACGTATTGCACATAGAGTATAGTGAATGTCGTAACGTAGCTACTAGGGGATCACTAGGCAGGTGGATAGGGTGAATATGGGCTTATCAGGAGCATTTACTCATTACTGAAAGATATGCTGACCCGCACGCTACCTCTCTGTGACGTCACAATATCGATAAGGCATCACATTACTGTTGTTCTATCAGTTGTAGTTCTTTTCTGATGTAACCATTTAGTGCATTGCTAAGCCACATCAATCCATACATAGAGTAACGCAGATAATCCTGCGTGACGCATTAAACTCGCTTTTTTTTTTACACAACTCGTTGTTTTTAATACACTATAATTTTGCATTCCTTTCCAGACGTGCTCATGCATGAATTGTTTTAGCTGCTCAAGAAGCTTTGTACTTTTTCTAATTCAAATTGGTCGATGTATGCTCAACCGTAGACCCCACCGTACATTGACTGGACCCTGGAACCGGACCTCTCGCAATTGGGCCTTGAGGCCCATTTACGCAAATGTAAATAAAATGAATTCTTACAATCAGAGTGACCTCAAACAAAGATTAATTTCTTCGTAGTAACGTAAGGAATGCGTTGCAGAGCAGGAAAGCTAAATTCACAGTCATCTTTCTTCAGTAGGCGGTTTTCGGACACCAGGAATAATTAAAAATTCATCAGGATTTCTCGGAATATCAAAATTTTATAAAAGAAATGGGCACACAGGTATTACATGTAATGTACTTCAATATCACAAACAATTGAGCTCTTGCCAACAACAGATTTGAAGCAATAACCTCAAAAGTTGATGTATGTATAGCTTTCGGTAGAGCTAATCCCTATAGCCGCAAAAAAAAGACTGTTCAAAAATCCCAGTATTGTTAAAAAAACCTGATAAAAAGCCCGTTAATACCACAGAAGAAAATCACATTAGTAGCAAGAACTAAAAATGCATAATTAACCATTAAAGATACCAGGACAGCAGTTAAAAGACATTAAAATCCATTTTTTTGTACTAATACAACCCTTCATCACTGGAACAATCTATATAGCTGCATCTTGTCATTTCACATTACTACCTAGGAATAGTACGCCCCTTTGCGGTTGCCTACACTACATCACTTAATGGTTGCCCAAGTTGAATCGCTTTCATAGTTGCATAAATTGAATTATTCCATGGCTGCTTAAGTTGAATGACATCATGGTTGTTCCCTACACTACATCACATCACGGTTGTGTGCGTTGTATAACTTCATATTGTATAATTATGTTACTGATACATCTCATCATGGTTGCCTACATTACGTGATTTAATAGAGGATTATATTATTTCATAGTTGCCTCCATTAAATATACATATGATTTAATAGATGACAATGTTATATCACTTCATGGTTGCCGGAGTTAAATTACTCCATGGTAGCCTACATTACATCACTTCACAGCTGTCAATGTTACATCACTTCACAGCGGTCAATGTTAGACCACTTCACAGGTGCCAATATTAGATCACGTCATAGTTGCCAATGTTAGATCACTTCACAGCTTCCAATGTTAGGTCACTTTACGACGGCCAGTGCTACATCACCTCCCAATTACCAATGCTAGATCGCTCTAGGCCTACCAGTGGTACATCATTTCACTGTTGAAGATGCTAGAACATTTAACGACTACCAATGCTGTATCACTTCGCTACTATCTATACTGTATCACTTCACGGCTACCAGTGCTGTATCACTTCACGGCTACCAATGTTGTATCACTTCGCGGCTACCGATGCTGTATCACTTCACCGCTGTCAAGCTCAATGTTACACCACTTCGTGGCGGCCAGTGCTTCATCATTCAGATCACTTCACGGCCGCCAATGCTATATCACTTCACTGCTTCCAATATTATAGATCACTTCATGTCTGCAAGCTGCTCCAACTTACCCTTCTGCGCTGCTGTCTGTTCTGATCAGCTCGCTTAGCCCGTATACCAAACAAATTTCATTAACATGCTCATCAGCCGTTTACTTGGCATTTTAATACAAATCGAGCATACTACAAATTTGATAAGCTTTTGTTCTACAAAATGAGACTGATGATTGTTGATTTATGTGAATTTGTTGCATATAGAAGTTTTAGAAGTACATGTACAGGCTTGCCAGTCATTACTGAATGCAAAAGAATAAAGTCAAATAGCTAAACATAGGAAGAAAAATATTGGGAGAACACATGAAAATGCGTCTGCGGCACCGTGCAGTCAGGCCTAATTGCGGGACCGAAATCTGCCGTAGGGCCAAGTGTCCAGTCAATGTATGGTGTGGTTTATGGCTCTACCTATTCCAATCAATTCAGTGACGCACATGGTGCCACATATGACGCACTATGCTAGTTATACTCTAAAACTCATTCTTTTCAAATGCAACTTCATACCGTAATTACAATCCCTTACAGTCAGTGTTGTGATACATATCGCGCTACGTGACACATTAAGATCGCTGTTTTATAAGACGTCATGCTGTTGTGATGAAATATCTTAATTTATATTGAAACCCTTTCAATCTATGCTGTGCCACGGATGACACTGCATGCATGACGCGCTTTGCAAGCTTTTCTGTAATTTTCATTCATTTTTTTTAATGCGACTTCACCGGTATTTTTATTCCCTTCCTTGTAGAAAACGCACAGAGTCCGGGTTGGTTACAGTAGCCAAACTACTGCATTATTTCATACAAATAATGAGGCATGCTGCATTTTCATCTCGATCGTTTGGGACATACCGTATATACCCCGTCATCGCGTAACACGTGCTGTCTAATTAATTCTCGGAGTAAGTATAGCAAGCCGTTTACGCGTGAGATTGTCCAAAATTCATTTTTGCGAGAGTGTATCCAGTTTACATTTCGCGATTTACCATGCAAGCGACTGGGCTTGTCGAAGGATCCTTTTATCAAAGGAAATTGCTTCTATACTTACTGCGAGAGTTAGTTGTAGTTCGTTCCTGACGTAGCTTCCTTATTCTCAGCACAATGCAGGGACCCACGCCGTGTTGCGTCACTTGTTATATTCCTCTTCCATTATGTGCATCAAGTTTATTTAACAAGCGCATCTTTACAACGATGCTGATTACGTATTTATTCTACAGCTCCTTTTGATGGACCGTCTTGCATCAAAGGTACACCTGCAGGCTGAAAGAGATTTAAAACACCTAAGCGTTTACCGTTTCCATTTGCGTAGACGAACGGTTTCTTCCAAGGGCTTCCGTGAGTTGAGTGGGCGTCCCTCTTGACTTAACTTGTCCGGAACTCCAGACACGAATGTTGGCCCCATACCTCTGTATGCTCTAAAATGTGTTGCAAGCATTAAAGGCAAAGTAGTATATGTCTGAGATGGCTGGAAACTCCATTTTACGAAGGAACAGAGATTTTTTGAACTTTCAAGATGAATCAACTAAAGTTAATGCCTGCATTTCGATTCATCAAGGCAAAGCCAGTGCACTCTCCCGAAGGTCCGAATCAGTCAAATCTCGATAGCGCTCGTAGCATCATTATTGCACCCCATACGATCCCTATTTCGTCATTGAAACTTGATCAGTACGCACGAAGGCCCGCATTGCACTAAATATGTAAATTTTTGCCCTTTCCAAGTGCTTCCGCTGTTTTTTTTTTGGTCTCCCTTCACTGAAGAACCGTATCACTTCCTACACACGTGGTTTCTGTATCTAGATATTTGTATTGTATAACCAGTATAGCCTTGTTGATGATTCTTATGTAACTAGTGGACCCGCGCGTGAAAAAATTCATGCAATAATCGATATTTTTTTTATATAGGCTGTTGCGGAATCTTCTCTTATCTGACTTGCTTCATTTTCTTCATTGGTCCTTTGTCATGCCTTCAACCGTAGGGCTTTTTTCTCTGTCTTGTTTCCTCATTTTCTCGCTCACGCTTATCAGCAGCTCTCATTCACTTCTGTAACCTATCTGCTTCAAGTCTTTCTTGACTGTATCGTACAGACGATTCATCTCTCTCTATGCATTCGTAGCACGTCTTTGATCTTGAGACTGTTGTAGTCTCGTACTACTTATACGTTCCCTCATCTCCCTTCTTGATTAGGCGTGCGTCTTCAATAGTGAGCGGCAGAAATAAATCTTGAATAAAACACTGCAATAAATTTGAATGTAACTCCAGCCAGCTTGTATGCATGTCAGCGCTCCGTAGCAAAGATACGGTCTTGCGAGCTTAAATATATGCTTCACTGGATTGCTGAAATTTGGGCTATGAAACAAAATTCGCACCACCAGAGAACGACAGTGTGAGCGATGATAGCCTATGCGTGGTATGGAGCTAGAGGTGCACATGGTAATGGAAAGAAATACATGGAATAGCAAGATCTGCTCCAGTGGCCCCCGTCCCCTTTGAGCTGGAATAATACACCTGTAGAAGACGAAGAAGACAGAGACAGTGAGCTAGAAGAAATAGTTGTCTACCACCCGTGAAGAATCATCATCTCGTGAGTGCTCCGTCAGTCATATGCTTCAATGGTGCTGCAATTTTGGTAAGTGGCGCACTGGTGCCCTGCATAATATCAAATTTCTTGCCAACTCTTCCGTCAGGTCGGTTCAAAATCGACAAAAATTGAGAGAAACCCACACAATTTACCGCTGCACTTTTACTGCGTGCAGACCTAAGACAGTAACTTTCGCCTAAATCTTTGCGAATGTGTAGGAAAGACACTGAGCTACTAGGTAGCAAGCTAAGTTTTTTAGTGCATTAGAGGCGGATACCATTTGTTTTGAAGAACAGCAACCTAAGAGCAGACTCGGTTCTGGGCTAATTCTCTTTTGCCCGAGGAGGCTGTTCTTCAATTAGTGTTGTCAAGTCAACGCCCGTGGGGGCCCAAGGAAGGAGGGATGGAGGGAGAGAGAGAGAGAGAGGGGTGTGGGGGCTTGAGTCTCTCCAATAATGAGCCAAGCCCTCCCCATTGGCCCTGCAAATAGTATTGCCATTTAACCATCATACATGTTTGCATATCTTGTGAAGCCTCTCCTATACTCCAGCCCCAGTGCAAACTTCCCGGCACCACCCCTGGTCACCACCATCACACTGTACACGCCGATCAAAACGTGGAGGAGGTCAATGTTTTTGTGCCAAAAGGATATATATTTCTGATCTTTCTGCTAGTGGTGAAGCAGTCCGCATAACGCAGCACAAACGCTTGTTGGGCAAATTAGCCTTTGAGGTAAGCTTGCGCCATTAATTCCTAAGCGAGGGAAAGTTCTCCATGCATTTTATAATTAAACTGGGTTTTGCTTGGGCCGCACACGAAAGAAAACTTATTGCGCTCGCTGATAAGAGAAATAAATTTATCTGAAGTCCAGCGGTTCAGCCGATAAAGTACTTCACCACCTACCTTATACCGCTATCATGAGACAAGGGCCACAATTAACAGTACATTACATGTATTATCAAGCCACGAGTGCATTCACCAAGCGTATATGTTCAGGAGGTCCATTAAGTTTAATTGAGCAATAACGGTACCTGTCTATTTGCCACAATAAAAAATGAACAGGATGCTCCTGTCGAATGTGTTTGACCCTCACTGGATCTTTTTACAACGATAGTTGCTACGACTCTCGCGGGTACGGAGGAACTCCACTGAACTCTACACGAGGCAGGATGTAAGGATGACAGACTCTCGGATGAGAGAAGGGAAGTTCAAGATTTTCTGCAAAGCAGGCGAGTTCTTGTGGCGCTTGGCTTGCTGAATCAGCACTCCGGCAATCAGACACTTTTGCGTTGTTACTGTCCCCAGCCAATAATTTGGATGGTGGGGGGTTGTAGTGATTACATAAGCCTTCCGTCTCTGACGCGGGGGTGTATTTTACCTGCAGCTGCAAAAATCTGTGCATGCGGATTTTCAAATTGCGGTGTGCCGTTCAACGTTATGTAGAACTTATCATGCATCTTAGTTGTTTCGATTTCATTCCCAAGACCACCAGTTACTCCAGTATATAAATAATAATTCATGTCGCTCGATGCCTCATACACTGTGGCTGTCGAGCCATAGGTGTCATCTACAGAATCTCCAGCACCCTAATTAAAAATCAGTCTCTCAAATATCTCCTAAATTATTTCCCATCTATCGCAGAAATTAGATTCAAACTCTTCTCCCAAACGGAATTTTTCAGATTTGTAATTTAAAATCCTTTATCATATTATTTTTGGACTATTGCAAGACTTAGCCAAAAGTCTTCTCCAAAAAGTGAATCTTGCAGATTTTCTCTGAAAAAAACCGAATCCCACTAATGTAGCCCTTGTGAAATTCTTGCAACCTCAGTTTCCAGCCTCGTTCCAACATACCATTGACCCCTTGACGTACATACGTGGAAATGGGGGAGGAGAATGTGCAAGTGTTTTTGATTACTTAATATGTCCCAGTCAGTGCACCAAATTAGACCTAAACTGCTATATTGGGAATAATATACTCCCAGTTATGTTCAATGCTGCATTTGGTCTACTACACGAGGAATGACAGATCAGTACTCCGGAGAGACGTTCAAAGCAACAATGAAAATATACTGTTGGCTATGGACGAAGTTGACCGCTGCATGTGGTCAAGTATTTGATCGTATCCCTTTCACAGTACTAGAACACCTGCAGCTGCCTGAAGTATCAGAACCCTATGCAATAGCTAATGTACGTATACAATTACAGTGCATGAGTCGACAAGGTTAGCACATGAGTCAGGTTGCAGGAATTTCTCATACCACTGACTATAGGAGGCCATGAATTCAATAACGTGACTTATCTTTTTTATTATGTGTTTCTGTAATAGCTATACAACAACAAGGGATGAGTCATTGGCACATATCTCGATAGGAGCCTATATAAGTAGAGTAGTCAAGATAGTGGCCGGTGGTGGCTGCTAAGGTTAAAGTGGGGTGTTGTAGCACAGTTTAACCCTGCGATTTATGTAACTCTTTCATGAGCTAGATGATATCTTCTGATATTAACTAGACTGTACAGTACTGTTAGCAGCTATTACTTGGCATGCGTTTCATTACATCCTATCACTATAGTGTAATGTCAGTAGTAGTCACAGGGTTAGTCTAAGAATTACAGATAGTAGAGGCGCCAGAGAGGGGGCTTAAATAATAAAATGAGCCAAGACCTCTTGAGCTTACCATGTAACCAACGTGCTACTTTCCCATAGCAACGTGAGGTCCTCCACATTTTACTCTCGCCTCGCCCCTCCCATCAGCATTCCGCTTGCAAATTTCTTGGTGCCGCCACTGATTGTGGATATCCTAGTATAAAGCTGTATAGCAACCCCTCTTCAGTAGCCACGAGACGCCACTATAATTTATATAGTCAGTAAACTCACGGCTGAAGTAACGTAGGATGTGCTCACCACGTGGCACTAACATGGACATATGTGACGTCATAGATTGGTAAGCCAATCAAGCGTCGGTATGGTCCTAACCCCAATATGGTTGACTCAGCTAGGAGACAGTAAAGCGACCATTTGGACTCTTCCGGTCTAGGGCCTAACTCCGCTCGCCTCCGGTTCCGCGCCAGACGTACATTGGTCTTCGTAAACCGGAAGGGCTGCGCCCTAGACCGGAAGTGTCCGAATGGTCGCTTTACTGTCTACTTTCGCTGATTGGCTGCGACGAGCGGTGACGTCACACATTTGTTTGCTATTGCCCCACGATGAGATTATCCTCGGTACATTATTCAGCCATGAGTAAGCTAAACACGCAACACAGACTGGAAGGGACTTCAGAGCAAAGGCCAAAGAAGAAAATCAAGCCACCATTGATGAAAGTGTAGCGGAGTAGACAAAAATTGCTTTATCTTAAACAAATAAGGTGACGGAATTATTTGTGCTTGAAAGCTATCACTGTGAAAACTCATTCTAATTTGGGCACTAAATGTGAGCTGATAACTGTTGGTTCAAAGTACGCACCAGTATATTGTGGATTTGGTATAGACATATGAAACATGAATTTGTGTTTTTTCATAACGTCTCGTTTGGAGAGAGAGTGCAGTGGACTTGTAACATAGAAGAACAGGCAAAACAATTTATTCATTGCATTGTAAAGAGTGAACCAAACATCATAACGTGCTTCTCTTAATTAATTTTCAATAAACTCT
Organism: Parhyale hawaiensis; assembly: GCA_001587735.2. Taxonomy (NCBI): domain Eukaryota; kingdom Metazoa; phylum Arthropoda; class Malacostraca; order Amphipoda; family Hyalidae; genus Parhyale; species Parhyale hawaiensis. Next base: position 24,011,309 of record LQNS02276883.1, on the reverse strand, counting down.
GCCTGAATGAAAATTGTTGCCAAACTGCTTCAATGTACCTACAAGAATTATTTCCGGATTGTTCAGCGAATGTTTTTTTTTGGCCTGTATTTTAAAAGTTTTCTACCTTTAGTTGAGGATGAAATGTTATGGAGTAAGTTGATTGTTGTTAAAAGTTAACGTTAACCCTTTCTTTCATGAATTAGTCTACTCTCGCACGAATAGTATAGACTATGCTGTAAGGTAAAGGGTGAAATGGAATACAAGATATTGGCTGATTAGGTACTAGGTAGTAATACCTTCAATGGGACCCAGGCTACTGATTATTAATCCTACAATGCCAAATGAGAAATATTAAATATAAGCAAAGCCTCTATTTACAGTTTTCGTAGCTACATATACATATTTTAGGTGCAAAAGTAAGCTTGTTATCAGAGACCCACGTTATCTTTGACACCTCTGATAAGTTTACGGAATGCTACCAGAGCTGAGTGCGTGAGCAGCATGGCAACAGTGAGTGACTACAGCATGGTTTTTTCTACTCTTGGTACACAAGAGTGTGACCAGGCTGCAAGCTTCATATAGGTGCTGCTTGAATGAGACAACAATTCAATCCTATTACTTTCATTTCAGACTAAAGCAACTATTTACAGTACGCAAAATAGGAGAGAGTTCGGGCATATTCGCTTGGGCAGTAAAATTAAGTCTTCAAAGCTTAACTATGCAGTCCGCAATTTCAGACTGGTGCCCTGGCTGCGACCCGCAGATTCAAGTTTGAGGCGCTGACCCTGAAACGATTATGTGATAGATTTACAAGCACTCCATCTTACTTCATAAAATGAGACTTCAGTCGGATAAACATAAGCGGGCTGCTTCTTACATCTGCCGCGCGATTCAGAGTGACGAAGCTAAAGTTCCTGTCAGCAGTTTCGGACAAGTTAAGTCGAGTGGGCTTGGCTTAGGTCGACTTTGACGTTCTAGTCGAACGACCCTTACATGATAAAAACTAATATTAATTATCTTGGCGTCTGTCTACTGACTATCCAGTTTTCTTGTTCATTCCATGAATGATATTGGTACAACTCCATAGCATAAAGCAGGAAGGATTTATATAATTAAAATGGATCATGTCCTGGGACACTATGCTGATAATCTAATCTTGTCGCTCATTCCATAATCATATTAATGCAACTCCGCAGCATCAAGCAGTTGAGAGTTACAGAGCTACAATGGAGCTTTGCCTGGTAACACTATGCATATAAACCAGTCCTGGCACTCATTTCATGATATCAAATGATACGACTCCATAGTATCTCAACTTGGGAAGAGCTACTTGATCATTATGGATAATTTTTCTCTTTGGTGACATGCGCTTATCCAGACATAGTCTTCAGTAATAATACAGTCGCACCCTTGCGATCGAAAATGACATAATTAATTTGTGAGAATAACTAGTGTGAAGTCGAGACAAATGCAAACTCCACGTCGTCGTGTTGTGTGTGTGCGGTACTTGATTACTGCGTGCATCACACAGAAACGCCTGCTTTACATGTTTTGCAGCTACATGAGTAAACTCACAAACTCAAGTTACTGGAAACCTCTCGCGACTGGATGGATAATTTGACAAGTGCGGTATTCTTGTAACTTTTACCGAAGACGTCTTACTATCATCATTTATAGAAATTGTTGCATTTGCGGTATTAGCCCTTCGTTAGCACGTGTTATCCCTTTTTAAATTTCGGATCTTCTTCTTTCCATAATATTTATGCTTCAGGTTCGTTTACCAAGAGATAGGTCACAACTCACAACTGGAGATTACTGGCGACTACCGTCGCTGAACAATATAGTTTTACCCCTTTCTAGATATACTCTTCAAGTCAGGTTGGTCGTACTAATTAATGGAAACCTTTCGCTATTAAAGACGACTACCTTTTCTGTCACTTCATGACCTTACTTACGAACGGTGTGCTAGGCCAAAGGGTTAAAGCACCTCCAGAAAATAGCTGTTCCATTGTGTAGCCAAGTACTATAGGGATCGGCAGGTCACTAACCACATTAGACGTGTCAAGAAAACACGTTATCTCCCAGTAGCACCTGACTATACGCTCAATTAAGTCAATAAAGGTCGTTGTTCCGGCGAAGGGCTTGGGCAATTCTTCCGGTGTGGCTGACCTTTGCGGCTTTCGGGTGACGAAACTGGATGAGAGTTGCGACAGCCGCGTTAGATGATTGTCTCTTCCAGCAGCCCGGACTGTGACGTGATAATTACTTGCGTCATTGTCTACTGAACGAAGCGCGCCAGGTGCTTTTCTTAAGAAACAAAAGGGTCCTGACATTCTGCGCCCGCTCGTTTTATTCAAACTGACTGATGGATCAGGTGAAGTGAGTAGAAGAGAATTTCGTCACCTGATTTGTTGGAAATGGAAATGGCACTGCTGTGCGTTTAACTTGACTTACGGTGAAGCGGTCAGTAAATATACTGTGAAATAGGGTGGAGCGTTTTTCAACTTTTTTATTTTCTATAGTGGCTAGTTCGTAAACGTCGCCAAATGGGGAGGAAAAAAGTTGTGTTAAAAGCATTTTTTTCCTAAACAGGTATCTTCTACCGCCCCAAGACCCACAAAGCTTGAAAAAGTGCTGTTGTGGCAATTTTTTTTTTATTTTTTCTTTTGCTCACTAAACAGTAGCTACACATCAGAGAAACACGCAGGCAAAGTTTTAGGCAGCCAGTGCAACACTAAGTGGGTAGAACAGGGAGATGAAGGGGTCGAGTCATCTCATTAATTCTGCCTGTGAGCTTGAATATCTAGTGACAAATGGCACTTTCCGCAGCACTGATACCATCTACATGGATGTTTAATAGAAGTAGGGGCGGCTGTGGTCCCGACCTCTATGTAGATTGTATCAGTGCTGCAGAAAATGCTATTTGACGCTGGATATTGAAGCTCACAGGCAGAATTTAATGAGATGAGCCGACCCCTTCATTCCCCTGGTCTACCCACTTAGCGTTGCTCTGGCTGCCTAAAACTTTGCCTGCCTGTTGCTCTGATGTGTAGCTACTGTTTAGTGAACAAAAGAAAAAAATAAAATAAAATAATTTTCGCCCTCAGGAGCACTTTTTCCAAACTTCATAGGTTTTGGGAGGTAGAAGACATCCGTCTAGGAAAAAAATGCTTTTAACACAATTTTTTCCCTTCCCATTTGGCAACGTTTCCGAACTAGCCACTATGGAAAATCATAAAGAGTTGAAAAACGCTCCACCCTACTCTACAATAATAATGTTAACTAGATTTCGCTATAACTTTCAAACACTTAGCGCCGGAGAACGATGTAAAATATTTAGCGTAAATCACTGAACGAAATAATTTTTTAAAACGTCAAATAACTTTAATACCCTCCTTACTGCTTTAGAGTATTAATTACGTTGGCAAAGACTTTTCAGGACTGCCTATAGTAGTCTTACAACATGTAGAATATGAGTTATACCCTTAGAGCAGGAATTCCAGGTAGAGTCTTAAAAGATTCTAAAATAGCATAAAAATACAACGTAAATTCTCTCTATTGAACAGATAAGGAAATATTGAAAAATACGGAGGACTAATGACGACAGGCAGAAAGCAAAAGCTTAAGATCTTGTGGGCGATTAAATTTAAACGATAGCTCAGGCCAAGAAAAAAAAGGGGCTTCTAATTATTACCGTTTTGTTATTATAACTAAATCTAATACTACGCTAGTAATAATTCATCTTGTAACAGATCTTCTGAAATGCATTCACGATAAAACATATGGTATATCCTTATTTCTAGATCTTAGAAAGGCGTTCGATATGGTAGATGAATCACTTTTACTAAAACAAACTTGATCATTATGGTGTTTGGAATGCAGCAAATGCACTGCTAAATAGTTACCTGTCTAACGGGGATCAATATGAACTCTGTAACGATACCAAATGACATATATTACTTATTAATTCGGGTGCTTTCCAAGAAAGCATTTTAGGCCCGTTATTATTTAATGTTTTTTTTAACCCTTACAAGGGAGACCCCTAGCGAGGAGTTATAACGGGAGAGGTGAGGTGCAATGTACCGCAGCCTAATGATTTGCTAATAAATTCATTATTTATAGGTATTTCGAATAAAAAATCAACAGGCATACTATTCAGGCATTCATACATGAACATGAGTTGAGATATAATTAGAATCATCAATTCAATGGTAAATTAAAATAAGACACCATAATATGAAGATTTCTAACGGAACGGTAGAAAGCACACAGTGATATACGTACATTTTATACAGTAACCGTGGAAGTTTGCTCACCAATGCAGGCAGTGTGCATGTGTTGCGGGAGCTGTAGGGTGTCTGCTGTATTGCAGGGACTGTACTGTCTACGTACGCAGAACAATTAATGTACTACGAGTGTACACAACAATATTCACACAATGATAGAGTATACAATGGATTGCGATTGCACTGATGTAGCCTCATTTAGCTAAGGCGGTCATGTTTATTATAACTAATGTGTATAAAGCTTCGTTGTCCATCAGTAATTATAACGTTGGGATGAAGTTACATGCAGATACACAGTATAAACAAAAGTTGACACGTACGGGGCTGCCGGCCGTACGAATGCAGGGTGCTGTGCACTACAGCGCAGGTCTCCCTTTATAGGGACCATTTATCATAAAAACCTATGGTATTTTCACTTATGCATGGTATTTGCTCTCAAATTTTTACACAAAACATGAAAAATGCCATTTTATGATTAGTCACAAGTTTCCAGCAACTCGTCAGAAATTTGAAAGCAATAAACATGCAAATTTCTGCAGGGTGAGGTGCAACTCACCTCAGGTCTCCCTTTGTAGGGATAAAGATACTACTGGTATCGGTATGAATTGTGTACTGTATGCGGATGACGCAGTTTTCTACACCAATAGTAGTAATTTTCAAGCTGCTATAACTGATATGCAAACTGTTTTCAATGTGTTGTCTGAATGGTTAACTCAAAATAGATTATATGCCCATGAGAATAAAATCAAATTAATGCTTTTCTCATTCTGTACTCACCAACAGTTGCCACCTATTTTCTTTAACAATAATCTTCTAGAGTGGGTGCCACAAATAAGATATCTTGGACTGATCCTGGATGAAAGGCTGAGTTTTAAATCTCATATTGAAAAAGTGGGGTGCAAGCCTAGTAGTGTTCTTGGCATAATCTATGCAATATCCAATTATGTTGATCGTGAATCATTAAAAAGAGTTTACTACGCATTGGCTCATTCAGTGCTGGTTCAGAATATCATCGTTTGGGGCGGAGCCCCACGTTGTCACATTCATTAACTTGAAGTAATGTTGCATAATATACTTAGGCAAAAACTACGTGTTAGACGTAACGAAAACAATGTGTCTGTAATGAGTTGCAGTGATTTGTACTCGTCTTTACAAGCGTTGCAATTTCAGGATGTTTGCAACCATTCTTTAATTAAATTTTTTCGACTTGTGTGTTATAATCATCCTGAAGTATTTCTAAAGTATTTCAGCCCCCTTATTCCCCAAGAAAATTGCGAAATGAGGCGTTCTGTTCTCAATCTCCCAACAGTGCGTGTTGACGTTGTGAAACGGGCTATAGTATTTCAAATTGCAACGCTTATCAATAAACTTCCTGAGTATTTATTAGATCCCATTTCTGATAATGTCTTAAAAAATATTTTAAAGAATACGTCATGCAATTGTCTTAGCTTTTGCTTAGTGTTGCCCAAAAGTTTATCATTCAGTGGTTACGCAGATGCATTATCCTACAGTGTACAGTACTACTTTGTCAAATACTTGTAATGTATCAAATGTATCTGTGTGTAATAAACCTATCAAACCTAAACCTATCATACAAGTTGTTTGTTTCTATCTTGGTTTGTAAATTTGCTCGAACTTCTTAAATTTATGTAACAGACGCGTTTGTTTTCTGCTCTCACATTGCCACTTGCTGTGCTTCTTCGTATTTTACCTTATGTCGTAATTTCTTAGCAGCAAAACGTGCATGGGTTCCGAAATTTTCAATGTTGCAGTATGTGACGCGATATCAAAGACCTCCAGAAAACCCCGACGACCTCAAAACATTTGGAATAGGACTTATGTTAGCACTAACCTCAATGGACTAAGTTATAATAATCTCATGCCTATTTTAGACAGGAATGAATAAAACTTTCTTGAAGTGCTACGAATTGACACTTTTCCGTGCAATTCTTGTATGTCGTATGTACACACGAACTGCTTTTATGATATAAAATAAAGCTACGTGAATAAAAAACAAAAACAGTTGTAGACTACGGAATAAAAACGAAGGTAATTAAATTTGTAAGTTTGAGTGTTGGCTGCAAAATGATGAATCGTGCTGCAAGTGTTTTACAGGCAACGCTATTTCCCCGAGCCGCATGACCGCTCAGTCTTATAGAGTAAGAATGGGTTTCTGGAATAGACTATTCCAGCTTAACCGATGAAAGGTCGATGCCTGGAACGTAACTGAACGAGTCGAAGCCAGTGCATATGAGTGAAATTTCGGACAAGTCAAGGGCCGGAAGCTTACAGGGCCCTTCGGTTGGGCAGCGAATTAAGCCTTCCAAGCTTGACTTGTTCGAAACTTCAGGCAGGTGCGCTGGCTTCAGCCCGCTGTTCAAGTTTCGGGCGTTGACCCTTAATCGGTTATCTGTGAGGCTTTCAAAAACTCAACTTTAAATCGGAAAATAAAAATTTCAGTCGGCTCAACATAATTGGGGCAGAGGATTGCTTCTTCCACCTGCAACTCGATTCCAAGTAACGAAGCTGAAATTACTGTTTGCATTTTCGAATAAGACAATTCGAGTGGGCTCAGCTTACATCGACTTCACTTCTCCGGAAATTCGGATTGGAACTTTCGTTTCGCCACTATGCATAGCATAGAAGGCGTTGGAAGTAATTCGATTGCATTGAGCCTACTGAAATTTCCATTTTTCGGGAGTAAGATCGAGGGGTGGGAAGTCTCAAGGGTAATCAAAAAAGGGGTCAACGCCTGAAACATCAATGGGTTAAAGCTGGAACATCTGTCTGCAGTTTTGGATAAGTCAAGTCTCGAATGCTCAATCTCGGTGCCCCATCGAATATGCCTCTGATAATTATCCCAAGAAGTGATGGAGAGGACGGAGATTCTTTTGCCCGGTGATGCCCTGGCGGTAGGCATTGCACTGAGAAACCTGTGCAAAGACAGTATTTTGCTTGTTGGTACACTCACATGAAAGGAAGAAAATGAACACTTTATTCCATTTAATACATATAAAATACCTAATTGTACTATTTTTTCTAAATAGTTCCACTTCTCCAACATATTTGCATGCCAGTGACCTCCGCCCTGCTTTGCACGTTCAATGTATAACTAATTCTTTACTTTTAGAACCAAGCCTAGGAACTTTGCAGCACCTCGTATGCTTCATTTTCCTCTGTTTCTGAAGTCCGTTTTTCCTTAACGGAGCTTGAATAGATGACGTGCGAGCTGTTCTATACATATTTCTTCCATTCAAATTTCGAGGCATTCTATAGACTCTGTGCCAATCTGTGTCGCAAAGTTAACCGCTATCACTACTACCCCTTTCCAGGCCACACAAAAGGATAAAGTCTGTAAGCTTTTTAAGCATTGTTTTCCGAAGGCGAATCGTTCAATGCCTCCTATGGCTATTTGACGCATTATGTCAGCCTTATGTAAGACCTTACGACTTGATCAATGCGGTCGTCCACCTCTACAGGAAACCCGTACGATTAATCGAGAGTGGGAGTCAAGGCTATGAAGCTGGTGGAGGCCAGCTACCGCAATCGCTGGTGTCAGCAGACTAGAGACCAGTGGCACCGTCGCAAATTAATATTTTTATTGTCACTGTCATTTTTGAGCATTGTTTCATAAAGCTGAACGAATAGATATACTAAATGAATGTTTATTGGTAATATAAGAAACTGTTCAATATAAATGGATAAAAAAAATTTTGATTGTCTGCCAAAAGCGACATTGTTATCAGGAACTAAGAAATTCATAGGAATTATTTGTAATATTCTCGAGTGGGCCTAGACCAGATTTCTATTTTAGTTAAGTGTAATTTCTTAAATTATATCATATGACATGGCTTAAAGAAATTCTAATAGCCCCATAACCAGCATATATATATTGTACTACAATTCAGAGTCAAAAGATTGAACAACACTATCTGTAGGATTGACCCAAAGAAAGAAACCGGGTAAAGGCATATTCGATTGAGCGCAGAAATAAAGTTTTCGTGGCTTGACTTCTCCGAAAATTCTACAAGAAGCTTTGGGTATGTCGCTTTGAAACGTGTTGCTTAAGCATAAGTGTTTGAAATAACGTGATCATATGCTGAGCCTGCTCAAAACACCATTTTACGGAGCAAAATGGAGTTTCTGGAAGTCTAGGGTAGGGTAAATACCTGAAACTCATTTCAGCGGGTCGAAGCCAGCGTACTGTCTGAATGCCTTAAAAGTCATCAGGCCTCGAAGGCTTGTCCGAAGCTGTACGCATGTGCACGAGCTTCGACCCGCTTAACTGAGTGTCATGCATTAGCCCTGAATCGATTACCCTTGAGACTTGCAGAAACTCAATCTTGCTCGGTAAAATTGTATTTTCAGATTGCTCAGTGTAATCGGGTTACTTCTAACACTTGCAACTCGATGCAAAGTGACAAAGCCAGAGCTTTGCTAGAAGTTTTGGACAAGTCATGCCTCGAAGGCTCAAATCCGGGCTCAATCGAAAATGCCTTAAATTTGGGTTCAATTGCTATTTTCACGATGTTTACTAGATCTTTAGGCCGTCCCTTGGGGCTAGGGCGAGATTACTACGCACGGACTAGTTTGATATTGAAAGGAACTTTTGATGAGGCGCCATCGATTGGTGCCGCAAAGCCAGTTTAAATTAAGTCCAGCAGCCTTCAATTTTTGGGAACTGCAGGCTGGTGCGTTGGTTTCGCCCCATAGGATCCCATTTCATGCGTTAGCCCTAAATCGATTTTTATGAAGTTACAAAACTCAGTCCTGTCACATTTTTAGCAGTCTTCAGCGTCATCGGGTTGCTTCTACTACTTACTTGCAACACTATCTAAAGTGGCGAAACTATAATGCTTCTTTCTGTATGAAACTCGGAACAAGTCAGACTTGCGGGTTTACCTCAAATTGCTCGTAAGTGTTCCAGCAGCTACTCCTTTGGTTTCAGTTAGGTACCTATGCTGTGACTCGACGTCTTGGCGGCCCTACGGAATGTGTTCCTCATATACACTAACTCTTCGATGCTGTGAATTAGCTATACTTTTTGCATGGATTTCAAGACAGTAACTGTGTCAGGTGGAGCTCAGCCGTAAACTGCTTTGTAAAATTTGTGGAGGAGGCTCGAGTCGATGCCAGTTCGAGGAGAAGCCAAAATCTAATTTAGGAGCGTTTGAGTTAAGAGTGCATTCGGAGTAATCACGGTTTGCAAGGTAGTGCGGATATCAATAGCTTTCACGAATGCATAAAAGATACTAGGTGTCGTCGATTAACTTGTTCAAGTTTAGTTAAACTATGGCCGGAATCTTTACTCATTTGGACTTTCGGGCGGGTGCGTTGGTTCCGCCACTCTCAATCTTATTGTGTTAGAAGCAGCCCGATCACGCTTGACGTTTGAAAATTTCATTTAATACAGTAGGACTGAGTTTTCGGTAGTCTCAAAGGTAAGTGATTTAGGGTAAACGCGGGTCGAAGGCACCTCATCTGCCTGACAGCCCGAACAAGTCAAGCCTCTCGAGCTTCATTTCGCAGGCTACTCGATGATGCCTTATGTACAAGCTACAGCGGTAACAGCTACGCGTTGTATTCAACGCTTGGTCTCCATTTCCCTGTTAAGCATTGTTTGTTCCATTGCTTATGAGCTGTTCTTTGACTCAAAATATGTGTCATCTTGACACCGCTTACAAGAGAGAAATGACCTGAGGACTGAGGACGTAACCTTACCTGCTCGATAAGGTTACGTCCGTACGTCGTAGGATGGGACACGTGGTTCTGTAACGTTTTGGTAGAGCACGGGCTTCGCTAATTTTTCTTTTTTTTTTGGGGGGGGGGTTAGGGTGACATCAGTTAGTATTTTTTCGGTAAGGAACCACTGATCCATAGACCGCAACGCAGTCTATGACTGATGCGTTGCTGGCTGTACTACCTGATACAAAACAGACAGTCTTCAATGGGAAGTATTAAGGATATCGGGAAGCTCAGTCCGCTTTTCTTTAACCGGACTAAAATATCAGATTTAGTCTAGACAGCTGTTTTCAATGTCAAATAAGATGCTAGATACTCAGTTAAACTTCACATTTAGTTAAATTTCCTGCTGTTAATAGTTAAAACACATCAATAGGCCATGGATAGTAAAAGCTTCAGAGTGAAGCAAATGCGTCATGGGATGAATTCCATAGAGGTTCACTTTTAGTTACTGAAGCAAAAAAAAAAAACTGTGAAAAAAAAAAACTGTGACTACAGACCCTTACTGTCAGCAACTCGAACGTCTGAATGTATCGCTGCGTAGAAAATGTCCTGCTCTAGTGAACAGAAAAGTAGTTATTTTGCAATACAAAAACTCTAGACTACATTCTGCAAAATAAACTCAAGAAAAAAATCCCTTTATTTCTTCCAAAGATGGTAATTTTTGAAAGGAGGACTAAAAAGCTCCCAAGTAGGTGAATAAACTTTATACCTAATGGTGGTGACTATTTTGTAGCCCAAAAAATATCTGTCAGCAGTGTTTCGTTTTGAGAGGGGGATTAAGAAGCTTCCGAGTACGCGGTCAGAGGTTATATTGAATGATGGTGACTATTTTGTACAGCAAAAAAAGTTGAGGAGCATTTATTTTTTTAAAATTTTTTAACAAAAATCAAGGGGGAGGACTTTTCGGTAGCCTACTCCCAATAGTAGATTAGATTAGATAGGCGGCAGTAGACGAACCAATAGGCCCATTTCCAAAGAGACACCGGAACTTACGCCCCGGCCCTCTATGAGCTATTGCCATTATATTAGCAGGATAAAAAGGACTGGAGAGAGTAGAAAAAAAGGGGGAGGGAGTCCCTGCCAAAGAGACGATCATGAATGCACGTAAGCATGATCAAGAGCCACTGATATGCAGAGCTTAGAGACGATTACACATTCACATGCTTCTGCCACCTTGTACGTCAGTTCAGCTGCGCAATTAAAGATAACGGCAGCAGGCAACTAATAAAGATATTCTTCGTTTAATAATAAAAACCAGGGCAGTTTGCTCTCACGTTGTCACATTGTTATGGGAGCTTTTGGATTAAAATCTCTTCATCAACCGTGTACGAGATCACGAATAGCATACACAGTGGTTCTCCTCATTCCTCATATCGACCGATTTATATGATTAAGAGCCTGTTAATGAGCAGCTGCTGCCCTGAGATTGCATGTGAATGCAAATAAGTAACGCTCTAAATAAGCCAACGAAGCTAATTTGTTTAGTCGTTACAATTTGGTCGTCCTTCCTAGATGATTAAACTTGCATATTTATGGCGTTTGCCTCCCCCTCAAGCCCGGCTGTGGCCGGAAATGTATGCGTGGGCCCGTTCTGTGGTCGAAGTCAGTGCCCGGCATGGAAGCGTAATCCATTCATATTCCATAATCAAGGCTGTATCGCTTATTAATTATGCAACAATTCTATATCAGCTTCCATTGAACAATAAAGAAGACAAACCCTACTCTGTAATTGGGAATCACTTGTTGTATAATTATGAAGTCATCAAGTCAGTACAACAGCCGTTACCGCTCTTTTGGGATGCAGCAGCCTCCCATCGATGAAATAGTTCAAGTGAGGTTCATTGACAGCTGTATGCGGGAGGGTTCACTGACTCTTGAGGTGCTGCCGTATTTCATTTCGATATAGCCCGACAATTGTGAGAGTTCCGTGACATCCGATGGATATGTTCGAGGAGATCAATAACCTGCTTGGCGTATAGCAGCTCCTCGACGTGGTCGCTCACCTCGCGAGCCTACAGAGAGACTTCGGGTGCCTTCCACCTGAGATTGGGTTTTAATTTGCGCCCCTGTAACTTAAGTAGGCCCGGGCACTTATTCTAGCTAAGCCGAACTAGTTAAACCTGTTCCCAATTAAACTAACCTATGCTATTTTTACACAATGTGACATAACCTAACCTATTCTGGCGCATACTGTGAGGTGGACGACATAGGCTTACTGTCCCGGGACCAACTTCATTATTTGCTAGTCGGTCCGTCCACTCAAATTCACTAAGTGTATAGGTCATACGTACAGCTCATTGCTGAAGCTTCATTAATTGTTTTCTAATCAGCATATAAAGTTAAAAAATGGACCAAATAATTCATGATGATGCAGGGAGTCTCTTCATCAGCAACATACAGAAACTCGTTGGTATCCGTGAACGGTGGGCGCCAATCACTGAATCTTAGGACTGCAAGAATGTATATAAACCGTCCCTTAACCCATGAGATTCCAGTCGAATATCATGCAGAAATTAATTGGAGTATTGTCGTGAAGTCACTGACAAGAAGTATTTCGTTCAGGCTGGAGTGAAGTTGATGCAAAAACAGAGAAAATTGACCAGTTAGTCAGATATTCCAACGAAAAAAAGCTGTTTAAAAACGGAAAAATGAATTAAAACTTTAATGCACAGAGAAACAATATTTTAAACTAGAGCACTCTGAGAGCGCATACCTCCACCTAGTGAGGCAACGGTAGCTAAGAATTCAAATTGGCTCTGAAATTCTAATTTTCATTTTATAAACTTCAAAATCTAATCATTTTTGCCTTTTGATAGAAATAACAGCTTGTGTAATTTTCTTGAAGATCCGTTCATAAGTTTTTGAGTTATAGTGCTAACAAACGGTAATACAAAAATGAGTCAAACATACAAACGAACCTACCCATCTGCACCAAAATTTAATCATTTATGTCTTTTAACATTACTAATAACCCCTATAAATTTCATAAAGATCCATTCAATATCTTTTGAGTTATTGTGCTAACAAGCATAAAATAAAACAACAGTGACAAACGAACGAACTAACAAACGGATCATTACCAAAAATTGGTCATTTACTCTTTGTTATATACCTAACAAATCATGTTAATTTCATAAAAATCCATCAATAATTTTTTGAGTTATGGCATTGAGAAAAATGAGTCAGACAAACAAACAAACAAACAAACAAACGGATGGAAATATCTTCACCGAAAGTTAATCATCTGTTCCTCCTAACATACCAAACAATCCCTGTAAATTTCGTCCAAATCGGTTCAGAACGTTTTGAGTTATCTTGGTGACAGACAGACAAACAGAAGACAGGCAGACAGACAAGCACGACGAAAACATAACCTCCTTGGCGGAGGTAATAAGAGGCATAACTGGCATACACGTAAATGTTGACTATATTATGTAGAACGAAGGTATAACCAGAAAGAATAGAGGGAATGATGAAATGTGCTGACGAAGCAGATGAAGTGAATCGGAAAGTAAGAGCTGACCAAGTGAATGAAGCTAACACAACGATTAAATTAATCAAGAAGAAAATGTAGTTGACCAAGAAGAAGATAAATGAGTTAGCTAAGAACAAGATGCATTAGTTCAAATAGAATACGAAATCAACCGAAAGGAAGATGAAGATCGAATTAATCAACAAGAAAATGAAGCTGACGAAATAGTAGAAGTGTACTAAGACGATGAAGTAGGCCAAGTAGTGAACTGGTACGAAGATGAGGTGTGCCATAGATGAAATAAAATTGAGATGTGTCGCTTCTAAGCAACCATATTTAAAAGAAAGAGAAGTTGATGAAGAAAAATGCAGTCTTTGAGGAAGATATTAAAATTGTAAAATAGAAAATGAATTTCTCTGTAAAAAAATTCAAATTAGTAAAGAAGGAAATAATTTAAAAAAAAAAATCGAAAATGGCTCCGCAGAAAATGTAATTTTTGCGGAAGAAATTGCCATTGGCCAGGAAGAAAATTAAAATTTTGAGGAGACGAATGTAAAGCGTACATTAAAAAATCGTACAATTGTTATGGCTAGGACCCAAAAGGAAAACATTCTGAAGTTGTGCTACGTGAGCCCATCTATGAGGGCGAGGGCACTGACCGTTGGCGTCCAGATCGAGGAGTCTGCCGAAGAGTTCAGTGACTCGCGAGGAACCATGCCTTCACTAGGGTGGTTGACCGCCGCCTCTGACGTCTTGTTTTCTTATTTTTATGGCATTCTTACGCTCGGAGAAAAGGAATGTAGCAACCCCATTCGTAGCGGCCAGCAAGACGTTAACCCACCCCATTCTTGATGGGCTTTCTGTGATATAAGAACTTCCTTCTTTTCATTCTGATTCCCATTGCATGCTTATTGGGAGCGTAAATAGAGTTTTGGAAGGCCTGCAATATTATTGTCTGGAGATCGATCTTTCATGAGCATCGATTGCTTTGCAAGAAATGCCGGTGATTCTGGAAGAGTCATTGACATCGTGACGATTTGAATGAGCGATTTGCATGGCTGTAGCCGGGATCAGAGTCCGAATTGGTGTAGAATATCCTACCAGGGCATTACACTCTATCTCTTGTTGCATAGCTCAGACTGGAAGCTACTTTCCTGGAGAATAAGTAGGTCTTTACACTCGATCTGTTCCGGGGTGGTCTGTGTGGAAGGTACTTTCCTGTACAATAGCTCACCAAGACATTGTGCCTTACTCGTTTTCGTACGGCTTTGTGTGGAAGGTATGTACTTCCTGGAAATAGAATATTTCATCAGGGCATTACACTCGACCTTCTCCTTTCTTACATAGCCTAGAGGGGAAAAGGCCTTCCCTGTAGAATATCGCGCAAGGGCATTGTACTCTACCTGTTCTTGCATAACTCAGAGTGGATGGAAGGTACTTCCTTGCAGAATATTTCATCAGGGCATTGCACTCTACCTGTTCTTGCGTAGCTTAGCGTATATGGAAGGTACGTCCCTGCAGAATATTTCATCAGGGCATTGCACTCTACCTGTTCTTGCGTAGCTTAGCGCATATGGAAGGTACGTCCCTGCAGAATATCTCAGTAGGGCAGTGTACTCTACCTGTTCTGGGATAGCTCAGTGTGGATGGTACTTCCCCGCAGAATTTGCCAAAAGAACACTGTACTCTACTTATTTTGGGTCCCTTGGATAGCTCAGTGTGGATGGAACGTATGCTTTCCTGCAGAATATCTCAGTAGGGCAGTGTACTCTACCTGTTCTGGGATAGCTCAGTGTGGATGGTACTTCCCCGCAGAATTTGCCAAAAGAACACTGTACTCTACTTATTCTGGGTCCCTTGGATAGCTCAGTGTGGATGGAACGTATGCTTCCCTGCAGAATATCTAAGCAAGGCAATGTACTCTACCTGTTCAGGGATAGCTCAGTGTGGATGGAACGTACATCCCTGCAGAATATCCTACCCGCTTATTGCTCTTTACTTGTTATTGTTGAGCTCTAAATATAAGGAAGAAACATTCGTATATACGATCATAACAGGTCATCTCATTTCTTGATTGCACCAGTGCTTCAGTTACACAATGAGTTTGATTTTTTCCTACAGTTTCTAAAGCCGGTCTCAGAAACTTGCCAGCTCTCATTTGACATGAGAAATATTAATATTGTAAACTTAGGGTGGAAATCCGATGAAACACGTACTTGTACATTGTACAAACAGACGGCAGTAGAAGGAAATTTTAAGGGGTTATATCCAAGCACAAAAATTCTCTAGGTAAATCTAACCTGATGATTCACTGAATGATACATTTGGTGGTGACGGCTACTGAAGAAATTCATTGCACTAGACACAGAAAACATTACTATATATATAGCTCGCCTAATTAGCATTGGAAATATAATTGTTTCCCGTTGCGGCATTGGATACTTTACCTACCAACTTCTCTATGTTTAATATATTAACTATTAAATTTTTTCCATCACTCCAAGTATCAAATATGTTTAGTTTAACCAATCGCTTAAACTAATTATGTTATTCTGCGAATGCCATCATAGCCGAAAACTTCTACTAGGCGCAGGGAACAGTTTAATTTTCAACAGATACAAAAGTTCGCTTTTACGCTCTGAGGTTAACTCTACCTGTACTAAGCTATGTTGCTTCGTTACAAAGGCTATTTTTCCTCGTAGAAATAGAACGGGACAAACAATCTCGTAGCAGAATAACACAACCTCGTATGAACAAGGTAACCACAATCTCTGGGCATAACTTGACTAGGCCATAGAGTCGTATTCTGGAGCCTTGACAGCAGGGGTGGGCGCTTGCGGCCCCAATGACAGGATTATTAAATATACGCTGCAGACCTCGGCGCTTGACTGTAATTATGTGCTTAGAATATTGGGGTTAATTTTACAACCAGTGGCTGCAAAATATTTGACATAGTAGACACCGTATGGTAGCCTTCGCTATTTTGGTCTCATTGTTCATTTATGTTACGTTCTTCATTTTTAGCTCTTATGTTTACACCAGGAAACAGTACTCTTTTTTCCTGAAGACAGTCATTTCACTTGGAATGGGTCTTCGCCCAATGACACAAACACATAGCCAGAAAAGCTGTTTGGCTTTTAAATCGCCGGTCAACCTATATAAATGTTTTTCCTTTATGTCCACAAGAAAAACCTAAAAAAACGAGATTGATTAAAGAGCAAGGTAAAAATCAAATCACAGTGCTAGCATCATATTGTCGTCTTGCATTAAATAAATTTTTGCAGAACATTGCACTATACGCATAGTATTATCAATTATATAAATTATTGTACTATAACTATCACATACATCATATTATGTACGTATACACTATAGTGTGCCAGGGCCGTCAGGATGATGTAGACGCTTGAGCTCTGACCTCATTGTTTTTGGATTCTAAACAATAAGGTTAAAAAGGACTTCAAGAAGTGGCTGGAATATAACACCAGTGGCATGATACATAGCTACAGAAGGTAGATATATCAAGCCCAGTAAAGAAGTGAAGAATATGAAGCTCAATAGTGAAGTCTACTCTGCGTGGGGGGGGGGGGGGGGCCAAACTAGTGAAAGCACTTTATATTCGAAAAAAGAGCCTACCAAGGTGAATGGATTGAAAACACAGAGAGAAGTCTTTCATCGCCCAAGCTCAAGACAGGAGTCGTCAAGAATTTCAGCTTTAACAACTTTTTAAGTGGAGTGAGCTTCATAAAATGCAGCATCTCCAGCATATTCAAGGAGCATATTGCATGCTGTTGATCTAAGGCTCGAATGTCTTCCTATCTCATCCCCGTGGAGATTAGCAGATGAAGTTTCTTCTATCTTATTCTTTAGCTCGGGACGGATGTACCAATAACTCAAGCAACCAACAAAGTAAGCAACAAACAAAGTGTGTATTATTACATTGAGCATCAAGTTCTAACCAGGAAGCAAAGAGCGTAACGGGAGGACTCACGAAAAATTAGCAGCAAAAAGTGACGTCACATCGGCGAATCTATGGCTGAGCAGCCTAGGAGTATTTTAACTAATTTCACCAGAAA
>LQNS02276883.1:23942200-23977082 GCA_001587735.2 Parhyale hawaiensis | reverse complement strand
TGAGGAGACAGTCTTGACACATTGAGGAGAGGAGACAGTCTTGACACATTGAGGAGACAGTCTTGACACATTGAGGAGACAGTCTTGACACATTGAGGAGACAGTCTTGACACATTGAGGAGACAGTCTTGACACATTGAGGAAACAGGCTTTCACCTGTTTTGTGGCGTACGTATATGTTGCTGTCAGACCCGAGTATGTTCATCTTGGACACGTCACTGATGAACTGTATCTCATTGTGCGCCAGTCCAATCATGTTCTTGCGGTTTCTTATAATTATGTGCTTGTAATAAAATAAGCACATGCCACTCAGTTGGTAGTACCACTCTGCTGGCAGTGCCACTCCGCTGGTAGTGCCACTCTTTGCAGTACTGCCACTCCGCTGGCAGTGCCACGCTGCTGGTAGTACTGCCACTCCGCTGGCAGTGCCACTCTGCTGATAGTGCCACTCTTCTGGCAGTGCCACTCTGCTGATAGTGCCACTCTGCTGGCAGTGCCACTCTGCTGGCAGTGCCACTCTGCTGGCAGTGCCACTCTGCTGGCAGTGCCACTCTGCTGGCAGTGCCACTCCGCTGGCAGTGCCACGCTGCTGGTAGTACTGCCACTCCGCTGGCAGTGCCACTCTGCTGGCAGTGCCACTCTGCTGGTAGTGCCACTCTGCTGGCAGTGCCACTCTGCTGGCAGTGCCATGTCTGAAAGTGTTTCGTTCACAAGTTACGAAGAGTTGTAGCAGAGTCGTAGCAGAGGGCTATGAATGAGCGTGTATTCAGTTGCTTAAACTAAGCTCAGTAAACTTTCAACTCCGACGGAAAAGTGATGTAATGTTCTAACGAAACTCTGTCTATCATTAAGCAGGTAGTGTCTTCGTGGTGACCTTTCTGTTCTGATAGAAGTCGATCAGATAAGATTAAATAGCTAGCGATGGACGAAACAAAAGGACCATTCGCAGAGGGGGGTCAAGAATCAGGCTCCGGCCCTCTATGAGCTATGACGTTATGTAAGAAAACAAATAAATAACGTATAATAAAAACTGGGAGTTGGAAGGTCGGCTTTTGCGACCAACTGCGGTAACTTAATTACTTGGCAGCCACTAGAATAAAAATGCCGCAACACTAGACTTCCGGCCTCTCCACTCCTGCAATTGTGCCGTAAATGGCCGCAGTTACTCACCTCTGCACGATTTGACTACCTACCGAATTTGTATGCACTTACTTGGTAATATGTAAACGGCTAAACCTATCAATTTTTTTCTGCAAGGAACTCATTTATATACAGTGAGGTATTCCATGGCACGGAAATAAATAAGTAAAGAAAGAAAAGAAATATTGATGTTCTGATGTGGATGTTGTGCCCAGCATTTTAAGAACACAAGTACCTTGAGGCATTTGTTCTCAACACAAACATTGCGAGAAAGAGTTAAACATTGCGAGAAAGAGTTAGCAGCTGGTGAAAAGCTACACATTTACACTTACGGGACATCTAAACTCGCTGTTTCCAACAATGCTGCTCTTACAAGATACCTACAAACTTTCTTCTCCTTGCTACAGGATCAATATCTCCTCAAAATACGCTCGTTGTCTACCTGCAAAGCCTAGGCAATATTTCTATTTTCTCTTTTATTTTCGCTCACTCGAGATCCATAATTCTGATGGCGCTATAGTGAAATAGATGTTAGTATTTTACTGCACTTCAATGAGGCGCTCATTCCACCGTCAGCTTAATTTCATTCAAAACTCTTTTATCCCGGTAACCTCCTTAGTAAACCTGAATAGGGTAATAGATACCAGTTCTAGATAACAGTATTATATCCTATCCAGCTTAGCCACATATACCTCACTTGAGAATATCGATGAAGAATTACCACAAAGAAAAGTGATAGATCATATCGAGCTCCATATATTACGGAACAGAAGCCCATCGTATAGGTACATAGCTAAAAACTTACAAAATAAAAATCACATAATATGAAACTCTTCATACACTTCCTAGGAGGCAGAAAGTCCTTGGTTGGTTGACTGGGCTGTCACACGCAGATGAGATCGTACCCTCTCACCCGCAGCAAATATGGCCAACCATCACGCGCGAGAGGCACTACCGCGTTACCGAGGGGAAGCGGCAGTCCTCGCGCGTGCGCTGTTGCCATATCCTCTGACGTTCTAGCTAAACCTTGCGTGTAGGTCCCTTTATATACTAACGCTAGAGTTGGATTTTTATGTACGTGAGAGCGTTATCTAAATAGCTAAGATGATCTTGTGGATCTCATAGTATTGGTTTAGATGTGAAGATTTGACCAAGAAAGCTGGGTGAGGAAGAACGCTGCGAGGTCGCAGATGCTACACACAACACCGCCTGTAATGATGAAGAGCTTGCCTGAGTCCTTGTTGATGTGCGGAGGAGAGCAGAGAGGAGAAGTGCCACAGCCGTGGTACGTTCGGCAGCTCTACACCGCAGGCAGGGTGCAGTGATAAGATCGCGAGTGATGTGCGCAAGAGTGGAACGTTGGACTCTTCTATAAATGGTAAATAAGCAAGGGAAACTGGTGCGGCCATGGAGTCTTCAAACGTTCGTCTACGCCATACACACAGAGACGGTGCCGCCAGAAGATTACCATAGATATAGAACAGGTATTGCAAATAAATAGCTTATATTTATGGTTCTATATATATATATATATATATATATATATTTATGGTTCTAAAAAAGTATTCTTTGTAGGCATACGGGTGCAAATCGTTTAGCGGGACACCCTTCTGTCTCTTAGCCCTCTCTCTCAACAGTTAAGCTGCCTTCTGGTAAGAATAGCGTTAAATGAAATGTTCTACGGAGACTTCGTTGTTAGAGAAGGGGTTAACCTTATTGATGGCATGTTCGATTGGGAGTCAAAATTAATCCTTGGAGGCTTGACTTGTACGAAACTTCACGCAGGTTCGCCGGCTTCGACTTGTTTTATTGAGTTTCAGACATTGGCCTTCAATTGGTTACCCATGACGCTTCCAGAAACTCAATCTTACTCCAGAAAATGGAGTTTTCAGCAAGCTCAACGCAATCGCGTTGTTTCTAACACTTGCAACACGATTCGGATCTCCTGTACAACTGTCACCCCAAAATCCCACCTGTACAATTTTCACCCCAAATGCCTCTGGGTGACAGTTGTACAGGTGATCGCACGATTCAAAGTGACCAAGCAGAGGCCGAGCTCCAACCCAGCGTTGGTCTATATCTAATCAAAATCTTTCCCTCAGAGGACTGTTTCGGGAGGTATTGCCCTAGAGAGGTTAGCTCAACCTAATAGGGTACTTTGATTTTGGCGGATCCGTCTTTCTTGAAGCAAAGGTTGGGTCTTGTTGATTTGATACCCACGGGAAAGCTATGTAACCCTCAGTCCCATACCACAATGCTGCATTCCAGCCACTCTGTCACTGCCACGCAGGCTAAATTACGTAGCCAAGAGGTTAACCTAACCGTCTTCGAAGCTTTCTGTCAGCAGTAAATATCCCATCCATATATTCGAAATCGCTCTCCTAAATACAAAAGCACTGAAGCCGAAAAGTAATAATGTTACTGGCCGATGAAAAATGTGTTCATACAGATATGATGTCTTTT
Organism: Parhyale hawaiensis; assembly: GCA_001587735.2. Lineage (NCBI taxonomy): Eukaryota > Metazoa > Arthropoda > Malacostraca > Amphipoda > Hyalidae > Parhyale > Parhyale hawaiensis. Next base: position 23,973,479 of record LQNS02276883.1, on the reverse strand, counting down.
GTAGTTTGTGTGAACTCATGACATATTTTTTGACAACAAGCTGATGATTAATTCGAATGTACCGTAGAGCACCTGGACACATGGTGATCTTATGATTCTGAAATGTACCGCACCTTTGCCTGTCTCCGCCCTTGGTAACACAGCCACGCACCACTGACTTATACCACACCACATTTGTGTCCTCCTACAGGCACGAGATGATCAGCAGGTCAACACTTGCGCTGCTGGGATGAATAAAAACGAACTCTGAACACGTCACTCACGATGCAGATCCATGCAGGGGATAGATCGTCATGTTGTATTATCCTTTTCAGCATCGCTGCTGTACGTATCTCTCACATCCGTCATCCCGCTTCAAGGTTATTGAAAGTAAAATGGCTGCTCCGAAATGCCATTGAATTTCAAGGTTATGTCATGTGTACGACAGACTTCTGTGTGCTCACCGCCGTGTGTTCAAAGACAGCAAAAACTGTAAGGTATTTACCTTCTGTTACTGACGCTGCGTTAATAGACAGCAACATGACTAATGCTACATAGTCTATAGATAAGCTATTGAGGAGATGCTAAGGTGTAATGAGAAGACTTAAACATCAGTCCTTCTGTTACTGACAGTACAGTATGTTAAGTAACAACGAAAGGGCTTTAAAATTATTATATTATGTTAAAGCACAATGGTAGGGATTTAATATTAAAATTTTTACTTCTGTCGCAATGATAGAGTAGCAGCTTCAGTTTTCCAGTGTAAAATCGTAAAATCCAGTACACTGCTTTATAAAGTTTGCATGGCGCTACCAATGCTCATTAATTACAATCCTATAAAAAACTTGATCTATCTTATTAACGTTAAAACGAGAGCACTCTGAGAGCGCATACCTCCGCCAAGCCAGGCAAAGGTAACGAAAAATTCAAATTGATGCTAAGACCATGATTTTTGTATTAGCACCAAAATCTAATCATTTGTGCCTTTTAACAGTACTAACAGTTTCACTAATTTTCTTGAAGATCCATTCGTGATATTTTGAGTTATGATGCTAACAATCATTCTGACAAACATTAGTCAAACTCACAAACAGATCAACCGATCATCACTAAAATTTAATCATTTATATCTTTTAACCTTGTCCACAACTCCTGTAAAGGTCATAAAGATCCATTCCTGACTTTTTTTGAGTTATTGGGCTAAAAAGCATAAAATTAAATTCAGTGACAAGCTAACGAACGAACAAACACATCATCACTAAAATTTGGTCATTTAATTTTCGAGATACACCAAACAACTCGTGGAAATTTAACTTTTCGAGTTATGGTATTACGAAAAATAAGGCAAACAAACAAACAAACAAACAAACGGATAAACGGATCCTCACCGAGAGTTAATCATCTGTCCTCGTAACATACTTAACAATCCCTGTAAATTTCGTCAAAATCCGCTCATAACTTTTTGAGTTATCTCGGCGACAAAGAGACAGACGGACAAAGAGAATAACAGACAAATAAACAGACAGACAGACAAACCCGACCAAAACATAACCTCGTTGGTCGAAGTAAAAATAACGAAAAATTAAAATACTTTAAGTCCCGTAAAATTTACTTTGTTCTGTACATATTTAAAGAAAACTTTTCGTTAATGTATACGCTGGAATAATAAATTTACATAGTCGTTTTTCGATTGTGGCATTGAAGGACAAAATTTGTAAATTTTACGGGAAAATGATGGTAGAAAAAATGTCAAATAAATCCCATAATAATTAAGTTTTCTGCAGTGAATAGCTAGCTGCGTAGAGAGTAGAATATTATATGTATATGCGCAATTGTGCCAAAAAAGAAAAAACTAAGTTTTCGTTTCGTTTGTTCTCTAACCACATGAAGATACGTTCCTGTTTGCGAAAGATGTATTTCCTATAGCTAAAGAGTAGAAAGGTGAAGTGAGTGCATAGAATACACATCTCGGTTTCACCCTCCCCATAAACGGTTTGGAGATGCGTTCGACGTTGGTATTTCTTCGTTAATCGGCACTTAACCCAACTCAGCAAAGGTTAAAAGGTTAAATCAGGTCAAATTCAAGGCAATGCCAAATGGAAGGTCACTTTTAAACTTCAACTACAGTAATTGCTCACAATACTCATAGCAGCGAGCGAGTCTCGTGTGAGTGTCATAGTGAAAAAAACTATAAATCATTTTCCTTCCATTTTGTTTCGTTTGAAAAGTCTCACATAATAGGTTGCGAATCGAACAATCTGAGTTGGATGGGAAAATGCAGACGGCAAATGCATAATTGTTTCAGTAAACCTTGATTGCACTGGATGCGTAGCTGTAGCTTTTCCACAGAGTAAGCTTCAGTGTTGCTGATGACGACCAAGTTTATCACGCGGAAGAGCCGTTTCACTGTACATGCTCCTACAGCACTTTTGTACAAGTATCAATCAGCTTTGCTCAATGCCACATTAACTGTACACTGTGCCGTTGTGTCCAGGAAAGAGAAGCCATCCATTGCAATGCACCTGAATACATCAGCTGCACGACTTTGTAACTGCACACGTCACTCATCAGAGCCTCTGAACAAAGTTGTGCGCTCAGTTAGTAGTCCAGAATATATTCGTTGTTATTATTATTATTGTCATTGCCTTCAGAAACAGCTGGACTGTTTCTCTATGATTCTTGAATAACTTAAGAAGTGATTTTACTCTAATTTTATTTGACTTTTGTATCTAGGATACCTAGGCAGTATTGATAGCTCTAACGTTTCTAAATTTCGTTCCCCTGACGACGATCAACGTATAGTTGTTCGAAAGCTTGGGTAGTAAAACTCAGAAGATATTACTAATACTCCTTGCAGCTAGACTGTGTACAGATAGGACAGATTCATAACAGAAAATCAGCAAGTAGGAGATGAAAGAGTCGATGCAGTTGTGGGTAAAAGAGAAAGCTGTGCTGTATAAGCTACAGAGTTAGGATCAATGATCAAATCATGAGTCGAAGCTCATGTTTTACGAACTTGTAGAAAATCCCTAATCTTCGGTCACACTATGCTTTCAGACACCATATACAAGCGTAAAAGAAATAGCTCGAGCGGAGCAGTAACAAACCTTCCTTCTTGTATCACTTAATGTGTATTACAATACCCTTCAAGTCAACGTGATTTGTTACTTAAATACAGTGTAGTAGCAAACTTTCCTTCTTGCGTCGCCGTTTGCTTGATATTTAGGGTAGGAAGAATAATTATTGAGAAATTCCAGTGATATACATATGCTTCTGTCAGAACAAACCCCTTTTTCAAGCGTCGCACTGAGTTTGAAGTCAGCATGTACATACCTAAGAAAGATGCTCTCGTGTCACAAGCACTAGTAACAAACCCTAATGTTGAGTGGTACTATTGCTGAAGTTAACTTGACGTAAATAAAACATCTCTCGTGTTACAAACTATATAGTGCGTCGTGCACCCGTGAGTCGTTGCACATGACATAGGAAAGTCAACCTCTTATTATACATCCTTGCGTCGCAGTCCGTCTGATATTTCACGTGACGTAGAAAGAATTGAGAAGATCTTTTCTCAACATGGTGGCAACAAACCCTCATTCTTGCGTCGCAGTACGCCCAAAGTCCAGAGTCGTACGTAAGAAGCAGTTCGTGCGACACATATTAGTAACAAACAACGCATTCCTCGACTATTACGAGAGTTATTCTTGGTAGTTCGCGTGGGAACCGTCAGGTGTTCACCGTCGGCCCGCGGTCGTGGCTATCTCCCCTCCTCCGGTCAGGATCCAAACACCGGGAGAACAATCGTGATGAATCAAATTGTGTCGTGGGAAAGTGGTGGTGCCTGGCACAAACAGGAACGGGTGCTGGTCGTACGTGGCGCGACTTTGGTATTGTTGTTATTGCAGATAGCAGAGGCTAATGCGCCGCATCGAGTGGCCCTGCTTTATTGATAACAACTGCGTTGCTGAAGCGGATATGACGCAGTATGTCGGCTTTCCTTTTAAACCTTCAAATAAATGCATTTCGTAAGTTCAGTAGCTAGTATTTAAAGTGAGACCGAAAGGGTCGTTCGGGTGGTAAAATGGTAACAATTAGCCAAAAAACTAGAGGTAAGAATTCTCTGAGTTTTTCATCAATAATATGCCAGTCCAACCAGAAAAATCTTCACAATATTGTACCGCACAGAGATTGAATTTATTAGTAAGTGAGCAGCAGTGTCGTAAAGATTAGTTGTAATATAAAATCTACATTTTTTCTGTGTATGACAAAATACGCAGAAATAAAGTTTGGGAGAAGGCTGGGTCTAGTTAAGAGCTGCTTGTGGGTGATTTTTAAAGCTAAGTATGACATTTGTTCAGCCGTCGTACAGCCAACAATTACGGCAAGCTAGCGACTGTATGCAAAACAAAAATTTAATCTGTCAAATACACGCATTAATGGAAATTTAATAGCGGAAAACTAAGCTAAAGACCAGTGGCTAAAGAAGTCTTTTTATACACGGGCCACTCCTTGATCTATGCCCTAAGGACTCAGATAATTACCCTAAAAGGAATTTTGGTCTCCCCAAAGACTGTTTCACACTCTAACTCTAGGACCGTCTAAACATTCTGTACGGACAACGCTTTGCATTGAGAAATTTGATGAGAAATGACAATATTTCGGATCTGTAAACACAGATCGGGCATAGAATATGTACTTTGGTCAATTTAAATGTAAATCAATCAAACGCATTACGATCGTTTCCTCTATTATTGATGTAAATGCCCCCTAGATATGGATGACTGGGTCACCACCGCCCATTCTCGTCCTTCTTTTCATGTCCCTGACAGTGCTTGTAAAATTTTACTGACAGAAAATAAACCCTAGCTGTCGGAAGGCAACCTACAGTATATACATTCAATTAGTGCATTTGTCTCTGTAATGGGTGTTGAACTTCATATCTATTCATAGTGCACTGAAAATATATCGGACAGCGGCACTACATACATAGCACCTGTGTCTACTGGATGCTGTTTTCTTGATAAGGACATACTATAATTTTGGTCGGCATAGTGCTGTAATTGTTAAGTTCCTGAACTTCTACAGCTGCCCTGAGCATCAGGAGGAGAGTGAGAATCCTATATGTCGCATATGACAGACTACATTGCGTAGACTCTTTGGCGACGATCGCGTCACTGCTGGCGTACAATATGGCGCCTGGGCTTTAGAGTTAACTTGTCTTAGGAATGGATCTGGAATAGTTACTGACCAGCAATCACCTATTTATGGCCTGATACCATTTCAGGCAAGTATTTACACAATATATACTGGAGCAGCTATATTCTAGTATAGGCTGAGGTATTTCGGAGAAGCGCCAAGGATTGCTTAACCTTGAACAGGGTATGAAAATTCAAAGCTCATTTTTCTTCAGAAGAGGTCAGACGTACGACTCGTTTTCAAGAAAGTAAGAGAAAAACTGCTGCGGCTATGCGACATACAGGTTAATATTTACAGGTTTAGCGCATGTTCCTCGTGCAAAGCCAGAAGCCTCTCAGCACCTCATCTTACACCTCGGTTTACTGATAGATTCGCTCAAGGTAAAGCGGTATTTTGAGTATGGGTGTGGCGAACGCAAGGCCCGATCGCTTACCTCTGAGGTGTGGAGCCGCGCCGGCGGTTGAGGGGGCCGCTGACAGCCTCTATAGCACTCAGCGCACGGACCCCTGCGATCATCGATGTTTTCGCACGTAGCTAATCCGCGATGCGACCTTGTCCTTGAGGGCCGCTCCACCCTCCCTATGCTGCCTAATGCTAGCCACCTTTTCCGTTTCTCCTTCCACCGTATCGACGCTATGAGCTGCTTCCACCGTATCGACGCTATGAGCTGCTGAGGTCGGAAAAGAGGAAGCACGGAGAGATTTACCTTCCACTGTATCGGAGATGTATGGTGTTTCCGTCTGAAGTGAAGAGATATGCACAGACAAATATCTGCCGTATTGTAGACGCATGGTGTGGTCATCTGAATAGCAGAAATAATAAGAGCATCACTGTTTATCGTATCGTAATTACAGGATGGTTTCTTCTGAAATGGAGAGGTACTCAGAGATTATTAAAATTCTACCGAATCGTAACTACTTGGCGTTTTCAGCTGAAGTGATACGACTTGCAGAGATTCATCTTCAACCATATCGTAATTTCTTGGTGGTTTCCCTCCGCAAAGATAAACCACAGATCCAACTTGCACCGTCTTGAAAATTGTGGTGTTTTCTTCTGCTTGGTAAGAGGAGTCAGAGAACCAATTTCCACCGCATCGTCACTTCATTGATAGCGAGTTTACCTGCAAGGAAAGGGTAGATATTAAAGATGAGATTGGAGCGAGTGTTTCCAGCCTCCCCGAGATTCTGCCTGTACCCATGGAAACGAAACTCGCTGCCCGTTGTAAGTTAAGCGCAGGTCAAGTGCACGGCAGCAAGTTAAGCGCAGGTCAAGTGCACGGCAGCAAGTTAAGCGCAGGTCAACTGCACGGCAGCAAGTTAAGCGCAGGTCAAGTGAACGGCAGCAAGTTAAGCGCAGGGAAGCAAGTGCACGGCAGCAAGTTAAGCGCAGGTCAAATGCACGGCAGCAAGTTAAGCACAGGTCAAGTGCACGGCAGAAAGTCAAGCGCAGGTCAAGTGAACGGCAGAAAGTTAAGCGCAGGTCAAGTGAACGGCAGAAAGTTATGCGCAGGGAAGCAAGTGCACGGAAGCAAGTTAAGCGCAGGTCAAGTGCACGGCAGCAAGTTAAGCGCAGGTCAAGTGCACGGCAGAAAGTTAAGCGCAGGTCAAGTGAACGGCAGAAAGTTAAGCGCAGGTCAAGTGAACGGCAGAAAGTTAAGCGCAGGGAAGCAAGTGCACGGAAGCAAGTTAAGCGCAGGTCAAGTGAACGGCAGCAAGTTAAGCGCAGGTTAAGTGAACGGCAGAAAGTTAAGCGCAGGGAAGCAAGTGCACGGAAGCAAGTTAAGCGCAGGTCAAGTGCACGGCAGCAAGTTAAGCGCAGGTCAAGTGCACGGCAGCAAGTTAAGCGCAGGTCAAGTGCACGGCAGCAAGTGAAGCGCAGGTCAAGTGCACGGCAGCAAGTTAAGCGCAGGTCAAGTGCACGGCAGCAAGTTAAGCGCAGGTCAAGTGCACGGCAGCAAGTTAAGCGCAGATCAAGTGCACGGCAGCAAGTTAAGCGCAGGTCAAGTGCACGGCAGCAAGTTAAGCGCAGGTCAAGTGCACGGCAGCAAGTTAAGCGCAGGTCAAATGCACGGAAGCAAGTTAAGCGCAGGTCAACTTCACGGCAGCCAGTAAGCGCAGGCGCATGCGCACGGCTCTCGGCACGAGTACGTTAAATCAGGCTCTGGTTTGGATTTTTTGTCAAATTTAAGCTCATTGACAAATCTACTGCGGGCACAAATGCAGCGCGCATTGACGTAACGGCTGGCATTTGATATATTTTAAGTGAATAGATCAGTTTAGGCTCATTGACATATCTAACCATTCAACCTATTCTGGTTAGAGTGCTTTTCGAATCGTCATTAAGTCAAGGTCAGTAAATGAAGCGATGAAATGCGTGCGGTGACAACCATACGTGTTCAGGAGAACGTGTATATTGTATGCGTGCATGCAACTTACAACAGGAATTGTGTTTCTTAGCCCCAATTGACGGTACTGCGTTAATTTCTGCAACAATATTCAAAGAAAAGCACAAGATTCTTTTTGCGGATTTTACAAATGTTCTTTCATCTTCTGATAAACTAGCATTCTTACTCAGTGAATAATGACAAGCCATTGCAGCATCTTGGTATCATGTGCATCCCACAGCATGCAATTGTCACGCAGGAAATGAACCTTTTTCACAGTTCTGCCTCATTAGTAACACGAATATCAAATAAAACAAAATATACGTTCAGAATCAAAAACACTTAAACAACAAGTACATATTTATACCAGTGGGCTTATTGCCTTCTGAAGTTCAAATTAACTTTGACATGGCATTGTAGTGACCCATTCACACCCGTATCATATCGTCAATAAACACAGAGATGATGCGTCACTGTCTGGGTTAAAATATGAGCTGAATGACTTTTGTTATCTGCAGCACTATTACTACGTTTTCTATCAACGACGCGCTTGATAGCATGGCAATATTGAGGTCCGAAGGCCGAACGAACAACACGTGTCAGGGACACAAGGTACCTGAAATTTGGTCTCAGAGAGCACCTTCTTAAGTTCGAAAGTACATAGTGCATACAAGGTGCGTTCTTCAAGATAAAATATGGCTGAAGGGAGCTACACATAATTCATGTATGTATAATTATATATGTTATGGACCACGTTCCGTTGCACACGACGGGTGTAGTGCATTACTAAACATGGACCTTATCAGAAGAACTTTAATAACAAAGTTACGTTTACATTGCGTGAAAAGTGCTCCCAACAGGCTTCAAGTCGTATATAAGTTCTGATAAGTAGTTATTACTGGTCACCCACAGGAAATTCACAAACAATGGGAAGAGTTATATTGGAATTAGTAGCAAGCTCTCTCAAAATTTACTTCATAAAGTGGATTTAGACATAACCTAATTTTAGAAGATCCTTCCAGCATGACGTCACGAATTACTGTACATTTGATACGAAGCAGCAGACGCAAAATTGAAAATTCTTATATTTCATCGAATCGAGTCGATTGCGACGTTAACGCAGAAGAGGGAGGAAGGATGTAAAAAATTTTATTTCCTAGTAGAATATTTGGCCCGCCTAGAAGCTGATTTATGGCTTTGGTATGGAGGTCCGCCCAGAATTATGTTAGGGACAAGTATATGATTCGTAGAACAGGTCTATAATGAATAAGGGAGATATGCTAGTTTAAGCTTAAAAAATAACTCGTTGTTACACCAGTGTTATGGAACACTACATAGCGGTGAGAAGTTCGTTATTTAAAGAATCTATCGACTTAACTTTGTTGTTTTTAATAGTGTATGCCTCTTGTTTCGAGGACTCTTGGATATCATGCGCCATCCCTATTTTAGCTGTTACATGATATTTTAATGATATCGTCAATATATATTCAAGAAATTGTCTACAAGGGTCGATTGCAATTTTATTAAGACGAAAATATCTGGGGAATATAGTTTGTATAAAATGTTTTAAACATATTAAGTGTTCGCAAAACTATATTAAAAGGGACGTAATTTTTTTGCACAAGTCAAAAATAAATTGAAAATTAAGAAAAAGCCTGTTTAGAAGGCTAAATCACATACACACACACAAAACATTTTTGAGGTCTGCTCCAACACCACTTCAATAAACGGACATGAAGAAGATAAACTAAAATTAATATATTAATTTTACGTGAACATTTGTATGCGTCATTCCAGAAATGATCGATGCCTAAACTCTATAGCTCTATGTTTTGACAGACTTAATATTCTCTTGTATTTTTACAGATAACCGATTTTTGAGAGTAACTCTAATGATGGTCAGTGTCTCGGGCCGGAACGTAGTACCCATTTGCTGCAGAGACAAAAGCTATGTTCTCATATTGTCTTGAAAAAATTGATATGTGAGTGCCTTACTACTTTCATTAAAGATGGTTACAATCCTGTGTAACTGAAGTGCAGAGAAAAAGGTTGATACACAGTTTTGAACTGAAACATAGGGATCTAAGCTTTATATATGTAGGAAAAAGGTATCGTGTTGGCACATAAACAGCGTGGATGTTCATCACACCAACAAAAGATTTATAATTACGCTAGCTGGATTTATGGGCTGAAAATACTGGTTGCTTAATTGATTCATGTTCTTGGCTGTGTGCACTGTATCAGTCAATACATTTTCAGCCCTTTAAAAGAGTTATATATTGTTAGCCTTGCGCATAACATAAGTCAACACATTTTCATTGCCTATAGGAATTCATACTTTTGCTTGTGCACATTGCACAGTAGTCTATAAGTCAATACATTTTATACCGATAAGGCTGTCATACTCTTTGTTGCGTGCATTGTACATGTAATTACATTTTCAATGTCTACAAAGCGCGTGTGACGACTACAGCGACGAATGTCGGTCTAGTTTTCTATAGGGAGGTGGTTTACAACTAGAGCTGGGCGTGAGCCAGACTTTGGCCCCGCATCTAGATGAGCCATTGAGCCAATTTCATCTAGCATTTGCACACAACTTGCAGTATGCGCCAGCGCGCCACATTTTAGGCCATTCGAGTTGCATCTTGCGTTAGGCTGATGCCCAGCTCTGTCTATTAATAAACTTCTCAGGTTATTCGAAAATGAATATGGTACGCGAAGAGGTGAAAGATTTTATTTTCAGTCAGTTTAGTTATGAATTCCTTCGGGTATTTTTTCTAACTTTTTGTATACATTCAAATAATGTATATATTTGTTTTCCCAATGCTGTGTGTGTAGACCATTTCAAAACTATGTAAGACAGTATCACCAGCCAAGCAGATCTATAATAAACGTCATACAGTGATAAAAAAAACCTAAAGTGATGTTAGGCAATCCCCCTCATATGCCTGCCAGCGGACACTAAGTGTAGGATGGTTCACATGCCCGGTTGCCAGCCAGTCACATTTCCCAGGCAGACTTAGAACGTTTTTCCCGCTTACTATCCTCACCCCGCACACGTCTGCTTCTCGTGCTTTCCTTTTACATTCGTAACAACTGCGCAGGCGTTGGGGGGCAGGGGGAGCTGCTGCAACAATGTGAATACGTCATTGCAGCCTCATGCACTAGCGTCGTAATCGTTGGCGTGGGACTATCCTGCTTCAACTGTAGGTTTGGCACACTTCAATGGAAGAACTTTGATACCATTTAAGCTGTCATTACCAATCACGTGAACTTGCTGGGGAATAGATAGTTATCTTGAAATCCTTGAAGACTCTTTGGACGAGGTCCAGGTGACGGTATGTACACCGCCTGTTCTGTGCGAGGTTGATATTTTATTCAGTGACTAGCTGGAATCCTCGCGTACCACTTCGCCATACTTCATTTTTACATTCGGTGCCACCGCTAGTGGAATTTCTTTTTCATTATCTTCATCATTGCCAACCTCAATCAATTCGTCGAAATCGTGGCTTTAGCTCTTCCCTCTCTAATACTCTGCAGTGCACGAGATCACAGGGGAGCTTTTTTTTAGTAAACACTGAGAGTGTCATTGACAACTTGATGAATTTCGCTGAATTCGTGTGTACGTGGAACTTATTTCTTCAGCTGCACATTTTTAAAGATCGATTAGAGAAACATCTGCAGCATTAATGGCATCGATATTAACTTGCCGCGGTTATTTTGAAATCGTGTGCTCAGGCTCTCTCACTCATATTGCCTGCATTCGACATAAACACCTGGAGGAGCTTCTGTAACGTTACATACGTCACTGCCAGCCTCACGCAGCTACGTCGAATTCGTGGGAGTCGGACTTTCCCGCTATAGCGATCGAGGAAACCAGGGCACACTGAGACTTGGGCAAGAACGCAAAGTTGCATGGTAAGTCAGTTCTTGCAAGGGCTTGCCACTGATGAAACGCAGCATCCTGGTTGGGTTTGGCATGGTTCTCTGGCACCTCCCTGCGACTCTTCACAGAAACGTGCTAGGGCGTCTAAAGATAGCCGCCGTACGTACGGCCCATGCCCGGCAACATTTGAGCCGGCAGCGGCATGCTTCTGCACAGGTGGACGTGCTTTTTATTCCTTCTCTATTGAGGGGATAAATTGTGGTCCAAACAAATCCCCCAGGATTTTGCGTCTCTATTGAAGCGAGATACCGTACCGTAGCAGATGTAAAGTAAAAAACCCGTGCCGTACCCTGTCGGACATTAAGTAATTGGAATGTTCTTTAATACAACTTTATGTAGTCAGCGCCCTTGAAACTGTTTACTATAGAACGAAAACACACAGTTTGAATAGAAGAGGTGTTTGACGGTGTGCGAGGCTTCTCAGGGCATCTGTGGGTCGTAATTATTTATTATAAAAGAAACCAGAATAAAATACAATTACTCTGCCAAATTAGAGAGAGAAAAAGAATTTTGAGAACAACAAAGTCATGACCAAATGGGACGGCTCCATCGAGGTAATCTAATCTTATTATCTCTAGCTTATTCGATACTTCAGGCATGTGTTATATAATCTAACATTATTGTTACTATTCTGGTATCAATATATATATATATATAAATTGTTTTCATGGCATATTCTATTTATTTAATTATTTTATTGTTAAATCAGCGAAAGTTAATATGCATATTTGTTTTACAAGAAATAATTTCTCGAAAATCACCTATGTGTATCCTTACCTTACAGGGTTACTTCTCAATTTATTCCAGTCTGATGCAAAGTTGCGTCTATAATGCACATTATTAGAAAAGGTTATACTAAGCATAAGAACATAAACTGCCGTTTCAAAGTTACTGACATATCCTTTAACATTATTTTGAAATACACACTTTCTCTTCATCTCTCTTTTAGCCAAGCTTATTATCTGCCCAGATGACGTGGATAGAAGTGTTGCAACCTCTCGACAGTGATAATGAACGCCAGACTGTTCTTGTGTTCGTACATCCTGGTACACACCGCTGACGTCATGGCATGCTGCCGGACGCTATTTTTCCGCAAACGGAATTAATTATAGTCTGTCTGACGCCCATGATATAACTGCAGTAGCAGGACGTTGAAGTGTTGGACTCTCAGGCCTGGAGGGTGTAAGTTCGAGCCTGCTTGCCAGGCAGTTATGTTCTTGTACGCTTGGCTTGCTGAATCAGCATTCGGTGTCCAGACACTAATGCAGAGGTACTAACCATAACCATAACCAGATATGGTTATAGTTATACCTACGGTAGCAGGGAGGGATGCGAGTTATTTACACCTTCCGTCAACTTGGCGCCATAGTTCTTGAAGATCCGTGGTCGGCTGCAGCCGCACTTACTCTTCTGGGGAAAGTGGGCCTATTGCCGTAGCACAAATTAGTGCGTGTGGGTTTCCCAGTTGGAGTGTTGCGCTCAAGTTGACTTTACCTTTACCATTTAACTTTTAAAATTTTTATCCTGTGGAGACATGACTCCACTGCCCCGTTTTTCACTTACTCTACCTACCCAGCCAAATTCCAGGTCGTCTCAGATGTTAAAAATGTAAATAGCTTAAGAGCCGGCCAAGAACTTTTCTAGGGTTTCGAGTATGTATACCTGTCGATATCAGCATCAGTGATTGAGTCTTTAGACAAGCACGGCCTGTTTTTCTGGGGAAATTTGAATAATCACACCAAATTCAACTAGCAGTCGAAAAGTCTTGTCAGTTTTTGTTTGCTTAAGAAATTGAAATATTGACGAATTATTATGAAGAGTATCTATGAGCATAATTAGAGCAATAATAAATGAATAGTAGATAATTTCAGAAGCTGAAAAGGTTGCTAAATTCAGTGAAAAAATAAGCTAATTCCTAGAAGTGGGCAATTGTGGTTATTTTCACCAGCAGCCACTAGCATGGTTCAGACTATATTTGTGGTGCACCTGATTTTTTTTTATTGTTTCCAGTAGGGGCGCAAATGGCCGAAAGAGCCCACACATTCTGCCACATCAGATTCTTAAAATACCGCCATATCCTGAAATAGGAAATTCACAGCTACGTTAATTGTTTATATGTTTGTTAATTAGAGCATTAATTATGCAGGTCTAATGCCGGCTTTCATTCAATCTCTTTTTATATTTCACTTCTTTGGAAGCAAAAGGCTCGGGTATGCACATCAGTGCGTGGGTGGACTGGTCAGATCTGTAAAAATAGAGTTTTGTTGCCACAAAAGAAGTAACAGATCCACCGAGGCGTTCTCCCACGCCTCGAAAAGAATGACACCCCTCTAAATTTTTAAAATTATCTTTGAGAAAAAGAGGATGGTTGCTGCGCTGCTTATAATCGTACCAGCTAATCTGCACGTTTTATCAATAAGTGCAGAAGTGATTATGCAGCTCAGTTGACAAAACGAGTTACACCTACAAGGAAAAATACGGTCAGATATGCCATAAGCATAGCAACAAATTATACGTCTTGCATATTTTATTTTAGGGAGGGTGCTGTGGAGTTTACTTTATATCAATGATCGAGTTTATGCGCTATCTAAAGGCCTGTTCACACGAGGGTCATTTGAGCGCTGTCGTTAAGTAAATCGTTCGAATGTAGTGCAGTGATGCTTCTTTGGCTAATGAGTGCGCAACAGCTTTCGGTCTTCTAATTTATTAAGAATTTGAAGAAATTTTAGAAACTTAATAGTCGTCTAACTTGACGGTGAACATTTTTACAATAAAACTTTTGGTAGATACACAGTTGTGCTTGCGGTGGTGGCACAGCGACCCATCACGTCGATATGCTGAACGAACTCGTTCAAAAGATTGACGTACAATCCAGCTTGAGGTACTACGAATAGGGGCAAAGCGAACTGTTAACAGACAAAGAAGAAGCGCAGTAGCTATACTGCACCAACGTAGAACCAAACAGCTCCCATCTTTACCTCAAGGATGAATTTAGGTGATCGGTAAACGAGGGCGCCACGCACGTACTACCGCACGTACGGGAATGTTGTACAAGTGCACATAGTACAGCAAGTGAACTTATTGTAGTGGGTAAGATCAGGCTCGGAATAACGTGATAGCCATTCATGTACATTTACCCGAAGTAAATGGCATGTAAGCGAATCATACGTTACCGTATGTGCGTGCACATACCATGCAGTGAATAATATAGATGGGAATTGTACAAAACCGTATGTAAATGTACTCACATTTTCTGAAATTAGACAGACAGGAATCGCGCAGTACCGTCTGTAAGTGTACTTACTTTTAAGTGAACTAGACAGATGGAAATCATACACTATATACCGTATGCTTGTGAACTTGTTGCACAGCATACGATAGACAGAGGTGTGTAAATTTAATACCCTATGTACAATTACGGAGTACTTTTTCACTGACATAAAAAGTAATCGGGTTATATTGCGTCATCGTATTAATAACAGTTCAGCTTAAAAATGTTCTAATCCTTCTTGAAGTTATTCAAAGACTCACCGGTCAGGAGGACGCAAGTACCATAACTCTCTTCAGTACAAATCTATGCAATGCGCCTGTCCGTACAAAAACGTGTATTTAGTGCAATAGTTTTGTTATTAAGAACCTTACAATGTAGGAAACTTGCAAATAACTTGGTTGTCGTGCAATATTATTACTGAGTGTGTTATGTGCAATAGTTTTACAATTTGGAATAATAGATTTTAAGATACTTTTGTAAATTACGTGTATTTCGTGCAATATTATAACATTTTAGGAACCTAATGATGCTTATGCAACAGACTTGATATTCCTTTGTATTTTGCAGATGACTAATTCCTGAATTTTATACCTGATGATGACCAGTGTTTTAAGCCGAAACGTCGTGCCCATTTTTAATATAGTGACTCTCGCAATAACAAAGTTTTAATCTCACATCATTGCAAGAAACTTGACCGGTGACTCTCTGAATAACTTCAGGAAGGTGGAAAAAGTTTTTAAACTGAACTGTAAGTTAAATGCTGATACATAATTTCTAGTATTAAGAACAACTATTAAGCAACGTGGAAGGGAATCGTGCAATATTGGTCTTTCTCAATCTTCTATATGAAAGATATTATTCGAGAAATTGTGGCTCAACATTTTTCATCTATGAAATTCTGCTAATTTATATAATTATAACCCTGATTATTTGAATGTTGTGTACATTTTATACGTTCGGTTTACAAATGGTGCTATGGATTTGAGGCTCACAAGACGAAGATGCGAAGCTCAAGCAGCGATTTTACCGTGGGTTAAGGAATCTGCTACGTTTATTAACAATCAATGAGCTATAATATTCTTATTTTAATTATTCCCAATATAAAATATGTAAGACTCGTAACAGTCTTGCATAGCATATAGGTGTTGTGACACAATTAACAACGTATGTTATCGCTGACTGTATACTGAAGACCTCCTAATTTATTTAGTAAATAAAGAGCCATTCCGGCGTGTGCGCTAAGACTCTCAAATTTCACACATAAGCTGTAACGTATTCCGTTAATCACCAAGTAATGAAAATATAATTTTGTTTAACTAGCTTTCAAGCTAATTTAGATCCTTCACTGAAGCTTCAGTCACATATATTAATACTTTTTTCCTGGCTGGAATGTGCAATGCCGATTCTTCATATTTAGACGCCTTCGATTGGGTGCTAAAATTAAGCTTTCGAGGCTTGACTTGTCCGAAACTTCAGACAGAGGCTTTAGATCTGTCGCTTAGACAAGCGTTACAAGTGCTAGAAGCAACGCGATTACGCTGAGCCTGCTCAAAATTCCATTTAAGAAGCAAGATTGGGCATCTAGAAGTCTCAATCAAGCGTAACCTATTGAGGGTCAATGCCTGAGAGTCAAGGCAGCGGGTCGAAGCCATCGCACCTGCCTGAAGCTTCAGCAAGTCTAGACTCGATAGCTTAGTTTCGGCCCCCGATCGAACATGCCCTTTATCTACCTAATAAACCCTATTTTGGCTTCATTCAGCATTTTTGTTTCAATCGTGTCCAATAATTTCAATTCTGGCATTGGTTCGTGTGAATGAAATCACTAACCATAAAGTCCTTGGTTTGCTCTCGAATAACAAGAACATTTTAAAACCACTCAGCATTTTTGCCTCGAGTCCAACAATTGTGACACAGGCTACATTGCACGTGCTCGGCTCTGACGTGCTTTACGTAGTTGACGCTTTCAGTTTACACGTGCGAACTTTTAGGTGAGGGACACGAAGAATGTGCCCGGCTACGCTGTGTCTGTCTGCCCGTGATGTGAACGACGCAATAGAATTAAATCCAGCATGATACCTGAATTAAGTTTTATACAGTATATTGCACTATTATCTTTCTAGCTACTGTCAGTGTGAGCTTTTTCTTTTTTGCTAGAGTACCAATTCGTTAAAAAATTAGGGTAATAATTTCACAATGAAGTTTTTTATTGTTCGTGTTTGCGATGGGGCTTTGTTGCAATAATTATGTCCGATACCTGCGCATGGGCTTGATCTTCCATTAGGGTAACGAATGTTGTGCCGTCGTGAGTTTACGAGAGCAAAATTTCCCTCACGAATATTTCCCAAAATTTCCCAAAAATCAGTTTTGAATAGTAGCACCAATAAAGTATAGTTTATTCAAACAAAGTCAAAGGTACTTGCTCAGTGCTAACTGTATCCTGGATACCAGCAGTTGGTTGAATCACTAGGATCGAAATTTGGCTGTAATAAGAATTGGAAATGTTTTGGCCCCTGCTCAGTGTTATGTTTCAAATGCTGCAAAGAAATTCAGCTATAAAAATTATGCGAAAGCTTATGCACGACAGGATAAAAAATTCTATGAAGATACAGCCTTTCATTATGCACGACAGGATAAAAAATTCTATGAAGATACAGCCTTTCATTATGCACGACAGGATCAAAAATCCTAAGAAGATACAGCCTTTCATTATGCACGACAGGATAAAAAATTCTATGAAGATACAGCCTTTCATTATGCACAACAGGATAAAAAATTCTATGAAGATACAGCCTTTCATTATGCACGACATGATCTAAAATTCTATGAAGATACAGCCTTTCATTATGCACGACAGGATAGAAAAATTTTATGAAGATACAGCCTTTCATTATGCACGACAGGATCAAAAATTCTATGAAGATACAGCCTTTCATCCACCATGTTCAAAAATAAAATTATCCACAATATAATAATACACGGTTGTTAGTCGCTTGGCCGCTCTCTTGGTTGGTCCGTCTCTCCGTCATGGTGTTGAAGATTTAGATAGAAATAAATTCATCTACTGCAAAATCAGTTAAGATACCATAAAATTTTAGCTCATGCATGGTGTAACGGAGACAAATATAGCTTCTGAAATATATGGTCAAAAGTTGAAATACCGTAATTTCTGTATCTCGCTTTGCTTTGACTACTAGCTCAGTACTTTTTGATATGAAGATGATGATTCTTCTGAGCGTGATAGAAGATGGCGGTATCTTTCACTTTGATAGTTTTTTATCCTGTCTGGCATAAGCTATATCGCATATGTTTTAGCTGAATTTCTTTGCAGCAGTTCGAGAGGCACAGTCTTGGTTGGGATTTTCGTTCCTTTCGTGCATAATCTATTTCGCTTCTGCTTTCTTGGCTGAATATTTTCATAGCAGTTGGAACTTCACACTGAAATGAAACTCCTTGATATTCAATGCACATCGCAGCCGAATTTCGCCCGAAAGGTTTACCTATCGGTTGATATCCAGGCTACGGTAAGCCCTGAGCGTTTCTGGTGATTTATTTTCATAGAACTATATTTTCTCAGTGCAGCTCAACGTTAACCAACGTTAACCAACGTTAACCAACGTTAACCAACGTTAACCAACGTTAACCAACGTTTAACCAATTGCAAACTGAAATCCGCGCCTTATCTTTTTTACTCTTGCAAAGCTCATGGCAGTACAACTTGCGTTTCAACAATGGAAGCTCACCGCTGCAGGTATGAGACCTTTTGTACAGCAAAACCTATACCGGGGACAGGAACAATAAATAGCCTAATAAGAAATTTGTTGGCTTCATTTTGGACGGCTGGGCCCTTTAGTGTTCAATAGTATCGAGCTACTTTTCAAAGTGAAGTGGGCTTCAGAAAATACAGTATTTTGAATTTCGAGCATATGCTATAGAAACTATAATTGCCATCGTAATTCAGGGCTGATATTTGAAGATGTTTCATCTTGTAATTCAGTAAATGCATATTAACTTATCTAATTCATTTAAAGCGTGACAGAGAGAAGGACCAACCGGCCAAGCGAGCAAGCAAAAATCCTACCAACAACTATGTATTGTTATAGCTACAGTGGATTCTGTAAAGAACCTTGTCAGTCTGCACCGTGATGGGAAAGACAAAATAGTTTGAATTAAAGCAAGCATATTACTTGAATGAAGCTTTATTCGTTATTGGGGCATTTATGTTTCTATTATCAGGGTGAGTTTTATTATGGATTATGTAAACAGGTTAGCCAGTCTGCGCTATGATGTACAGAAAGAAATTCTGTAGAAGTTGTGAAAACCTACTACCAGAATATTATAACTTCATTATTGTATGTTTCTACTATCACTATAAGTTTTACTGTGCGCTAGATAGCCCATGACCCATTACGTCACTAAAAACATGTTCAAAGTATTTCGTTTTGTTCAGGTTTATTCGTGGACTTGGAGTAGGTTAAGTTAGCTTTTTTAGCACCAAAATACAGAGAGACGACTATTCCACTGAAATAGAAGTACTACCGAGTCATATCTAGGATGCAGTGGTCACGGAGCTGTTCCGTGTTAAGGATGAATTGAAATGACTAATTGAAGCGTTATTATTATTCTTAAATCCCCGAGTCCTCTTAGCTTATTCCTTATGCATAATAGAGATGATTGTGCGCACGGTGACACCCAAGCAAGCTGCCAACAACTGCGTATTACCTATTATAGAATGAATTATTTTCTACTATCAGCGAAAGTTTTCTTATGAATTATGTTAACAGTCGCGGTATGGCCTTCACTAAGTATGAGTAAATATATTTATTATTTGACATTGTTTTCATGCTCATCATTGGCACAATTTTCTTATAACAAGCAAGTAAATGACCATAAGAAGCTATGCAGGCAAACTTACTTTCTTGTCTTAGCCCTCAACTGCTAAGTGCGTAGAGGCACCAATGTGTAGTTCATTTCCAATCTAACTAACTTCTCAAAACCCTCACCGAGCGGCCGACCCAGGGGAGTGGACAAATTTTTTGACTCGGGGGCCACATATGGACTTTTAAAAAATAATGATCGGGCCTGGCCGGCACCGATGCATGCCGGGTGGGGAATATGTTTTGCTACGGGGAATGTTTTAGTTTGTCACATGAAAATGAGGGTTTAAAAATCTTTAATTTATATAAGTCTAGAATGATTACCGCAGATATGCAGTTTTAGAATAAGTTATGTGATAAGCGCTGAAAATGGGCTGATAAATCAAGGTTCCAAGATTCTCGCAATCCGCATTAAAAAATAAAAAAATAAATAAATAACGGGCCGGATATGTCCCACGGGCCGTAGTTTGGCCAACCCTAGCTGAGCTCACTCGTACTTCTACTGTCGCTGCCATGGCTTCGGTTTTCTTTTGGAGGGAGAAGACTGATTTTGACTTATGGACTATAGCTCGATAGAAGCCGGAGCCAAAGACTCGGCCCTCCCTGAGAATAGGCCTGTCAGTCCGTCCATTGCAGACAGTCTATTCGAGGATTTATATATAAAGGTAAAGGTAGTCAACTTGACTGCATCGCACGCTGGAAAGCCCACACGCACTGGTTTGTGCCGCAGAAATTGGTCAACTGGCCCCAAAGGAATGTACGGCTGCAGTCGAAAAATATAAAGTATTTAATATACTTTTATACTGATCGAGTAGGTAAGTAAGACAATTTGATGCACCAAGCGTGACGTCGAACCGCCCTGATTGGCAAGCGACGCTATAGAATTTGACCTATGTGGGCAAACCGGCGAGCATGAGCATTAACGTAGCTCATGGTGCTAGGTAAAGAGGTGCACCTCGACAATATTCCACGAATTGAAAATTATCAAATTTTTGACTCACTTCGTTCCTCGACAATAGAAGTCCTATGAAGCAAATGAATTTATTTATGGTGAAATTTGGCGTGTCTAGAGATTCCCATGGGCAGTGTATATTCTTCGCCACAAATAAAAAGCTATAGCTACATTCATAATGAATTTTGAAATAACTACAGAATCACAAGGACGGTATATATCATGCACGGCAGATGAATATATTCATGATGAAATTTGTCGTATCAAAGAGATTGCATCAGCTGCATGAGGGCGCGTGATGCTCCTGTAGGGCTGTTGCATCAGCCGGCACAGAGACAGCCCTCGCGTACTTACCTGCATACGCTCATGTGTACACACCTGTGTACGCTGACATGTGCTCAGGTGTATGGCTCTGGTGGAAGCATGCCACGGGCCGCCTCGAATTTTTCCTGCATAAGCTTGATTGCCATATTTTTATTTGCTTCTCGGTATAACTGCAGCTTTTTCAATATAAAAGAAAAAGGGAAAAGGAAAAGTTCTGCGAATTCGATGATGTTGGTGAGAAACAACATTTTTTGCTGTATACTTATAGTATATCAGTTCGGCGATAACGCTTGTATTTATAACTGTCCACGGTACTCTTCAAAAGTGAGTCTGACAAATGGATGTCTTATTTCGAAATTTCTTCGGGCCAGTTATTCCGAAGAAATTTCGAAATACGACAAACCTACAAATATACAGCCAAGCCAACAATGTAGCAGCAACAGTATTCAACAAGGATGACTTAACTGTTGAGTTTAACAGATTAAAGTTTAGCACAAATTTCCAAAATAGTACACTTTGAATGGCAGTACAGCGTTTTTCTACAATGAATTAAGGGCTAATATGTCGAATGCAGTAACGCTTTAGGTATAGCCTAAGGTGTTACTGCACTTCTCGTATCAGCCCTCCTGTATTGTGATTAGTCACAGGTCATCATACCGAGGACAAAGTGTGGCTGTATGGGCGACGCTATGTTGTGTGTGAATGTGTGTCTGCACTCCACGTCTCAGGAGCAGTCTGTCTGTTCAGAACTGAGAGCTCAGTGCTTGTCAGCAGGTAGTTGTTTGGTACTATGCTTTGTTACGGGTTATGAGTGTCCGCGAGAATTCTAGTACTATATGTGGGAGGTTCAATTTTCATTGGACTATGCAGCATCTTCATCTTTCCAGAATTGCTGTTCCCATGTGAGTTGATCCTGTGTTGTAATGCCCTCGTGTATGTGTTCCACGTTTCTATCGACGTACTATATGACTATATGTCCCTTCTTTTGTTAGATCGCCTTTGTTGTGGAAACGGAGCCTCAAACTACTCCATATAACAATAAAATAAGGGAGCAGTGCCGCTAAAGCTATGAAAAATACATTGGCGAATGCTCCGGAAACTGACTCTAAAAGAGTTTGAATTACTGTTATAGGACGGAGCAGTTTGGGTGGGCCATTAGCATACAGAGGCACAAAGAGATTCCACCGGAGCAATTCCAGTTCCGTACTTGGAATTCCTTTATTAAGCGAAGTTTTTACAATAACTGACCATAGTAGTATAGCCTTTAAGCGTAATAGCCATCTCGTGGAAAAGAATCAATGTCATCACTGGCTTAAGGAGGAGGTCAAGCAATTAAAGGAATATAATTTTAGTTCAAAATCGTTCAAGGAGATGACTGTAATTCTTGACTGCTTGGGTGGATCTCAGCATTTTCTAACTGCTTATGAGAGCTATGTTTATTGGAGGCAGAAACACACATTACAATGCAAGCACGGTCAATAATGATTTTTGCAAAAGAATACATCTCTGCTGGACACTTGATGAACTCTCAGAGTTATAAAAATAAGAAAATAAAACATATATAACGTCCAATGCAGGAAAACAGATCTCAGTATTAGCTAAAGGACCTTCGAAAATTCTAAGGCTTGATAGTTTATAAAACTGAATCATATGAACGTTCGGTGATGGACAGCCAGGCATGAAACGTGAAATAGAATCAGCAGACACGGATCAATGTCCGTTGACGGACAACCCGGAACATTGGAAGCAATTAAATTTAGCGAGACCAGTTGCGGAAATAGACAAGGTTGTAGTGAGTGGCAGGAAGAGCAAAGGGAAATGCCGTTCAGCGAAGTAAAGAGCAGCGTTTGTGTGTGTGTGTCAGAGTTGCATGTGCACTTCCCGTGATGTGCATGTATCGGTGACGTCGTTTTCTTAAAGAAGTAAGTCTGACTCTCGCTAATTGAAGGCATAACCTGCTTTTGGCATCACTGTCCTACGTGGTACTGTAGGCCCGTCGTTCTCTACCTGGAGCCCTATAGAAAACTTTTAACACATGCCAGCACCCCTAAAAAATAATAACTCATCTGATGATAAAAAAAGATTTACACTAATTTTTAAACAACTTAGGTATCCAGCTTTACTGTATCCATCACTTTGTTCTTCCTAAAAGGTCATCTGCCACCCCCATGGGGTACGATCATCCCCTTTTGGGAAACCGTGCTCTAGGTGGGGAAGGTATCACTTACTTCTAGCTTCACTGTCGTACGTTGTACTTAATAAGAAAAATCATGGAATTACATGTCGTATTAGTCACCAGTTTTCAAGGCTTATGTAGGATTTTTGATGACGCATTTGTGAGTGTGGGTTAAATACTAGATGAAAAAAAAGTTTTCAGTGAAATTTTGCAGCTTACGGGTTTGATCGTTCTTCTGTAACACAGACAATAATTTTTCAAATTTATAGTTACATGTTGCGAGAGAATGATGAAGCTTGTATAGTAGTGCATTTCAAATCCACAGCTCTATTGAAGACAAGTTAGAAGTAGCACTTTTTCGTGATCGCAAAATGAGCAAAACATAGTAAATGTGTAATCGTTTTACTGTTTTGGTAAATTATCAGAGTGCTCAAGACACATTATTATTTAGTCGTACTTGTTATAAATAACCAAAAATGGTTAGCACGTTATTAGCGAGCTGTTCTTTTTAAAAATAACCAAAATGCGCAAGCCATGTTATAAGTTGCGGTAAATTTCAGTGAATATCGACTCATTAGGCATGAAAAGTTCAGCAACAGTACGCAAGCATGCCGGGCTGGCGTGTCAGCGCGTCGTTTGCAGTCATACATGACCGCTAATATTGCAATGTATTTCGTGAGAACAAGACGACCTTCCGATAAGGAGAACAGGCCAGACGGTTGCGTGTGCTGCTGGTGGGGACGTGCTTCGCGACACGCGGTCTCAGCGTGCGCAACGGCGGCTACTGGTCATCCAGTGGCTCTTGAATTATCCTTACTGTAAAACATGACCTAAGGTGTCAAATGATACTAAAATATCTACCATTAGTTCACAAATAGTTCCTACTACCATTCTCAAATTACTCTTACGCCAAAACATGACTGTAAGGTGTCAATACTAAAATATTTAACTTTAGTTCAGAAATAGTTCCTACTACCAATCTGAAATTACTCTTACGCTAAAGCATGACAGTAAGGTGTCATATAATTCTGAAAATTGCTACCTTTACTTCAGAAGTAATTTCTAGAATTATTCTGAAATTACTCTTGCAAAACATGACCTCAAAGTGTCAAATTATACGAAAATAACTACATTAGTTCAGAAATACAATCTAGAATATTTTGGTACCGCATAAAGCTGATCTATTTTCTGGCGTTTCTTTAAAAACAAATGTCTTTATTGATAGTATATACTTTAACATTTTATGGCGCGATGATGGTAGACGTGTTCTATACTATCGGAAGAGAAAAAAAATACCTTACTGAGCACTTGGCCGAACACCAAGTCTGGATGCGTTACTTACAGTACACTTTCGAACTTTCAGTTGTTAAGTCCTACACACTCAAAAGTTTCGGCAGGCACAAAATGCAGTTTTATGATGTTTGCTTCTGCTGCAGCTGCCAAGAATTCTGATAGGGGAAGCTTGTTTCGATAATGCACTTGTGTAAGCAGAAGAGACTGACACAGAAGGCTGCTTCTATATAGTGCCAGAGCTATAAGCTGGTTTAGTGACTAGGCGAATATAAATATAATTATATCCATTCACTTCACTGGTAATATTATGTAAGACATTACCATAAAATAGCTCAAAAACAGTAAGCTGTCACAACTACGAGCGTATAAACTTAACTACAACTTTAATTCTACAAGTGGCTGTTTACAAAATTCCTCGATTAGAAATGCAGTATGCGCCATCCTCAAAATTCTGGTAAACCGTGTGAGTTTGCCGGTTTTATGACGTCGATTTGCAGCTCAAAGCAGAAATCTCATTTATCTGACGATCGTGTGAACCCTCTTTAATGTGGCTCACCATATGTTCATCCCAAAATTGGAATAATGCCCTCACAATAGTAATAGAGTACGTAGCCGTTGTTCATTAATCTGTGCATCTATTTACCTTTCTAGCGCTTAGCTGTTACCTCTGAAGCACTCGAGTGGACCGTGCTGTTGACATTTATAATACCTATATATATATAATACCTCCTTATCGTACTTTCTTCCATGCGGCTTAAGCACAGGGCATTTATTGGCTGCAGTTTTCGGCTAATCCGTTAT
Organism: Parhyale hawaiensis; assembly: GCA_001587735.2. NCBI lineage: Eukaryota > Metazoa > Arthropoda > Malacostraca > Amphipoda > Hyalidae > Parhyale > Parhyale hawaiensis. The sequence goes on along the minus strand of LQNS02276883.1, from coordinate 23,948,284 downwards.
GCCGGTAGTCATGTTTTTTCGGCAACTTTTTACAGCACTGGACGGAAGATGGTAATACCTTGCCAAAGTAAAGTTAGTCAGGCTGCTCTCTGCTGATAAATGAGATGCAGAGAAGTCCAAGCACTGAGATACGTGCGGCCTTCAAAGCAGAATAATCACGTGCAAGGTTAATGAAGAGCTTGTCAATGAAATTTCTTGGCCGTCAATGAGTATTCTCCTTTGGTGCACGTACAACTACCGATAAGCTAGCCACCTGTTTCGTATCTCCGACAGGCAAAGTAAAGTCTGCGCCCGTGAGCGTCAACAGGTGGAGGAAGAGTAGCAGAATATGGACTATTTTCTTATTTTTATTTTTTTGACAAAAAGATTCGTTTCGTTAGCGTATGCGAGCACCGGCAGGGCAAAGTCTGTCCGCACACGTTTGTCTCAAGAGGTACACTAGTAGAAGAAGGAGTAATAGTTTTTTTTTTAACAAAGTATTTCTTTCTCTTTGGCGCCCGCAACCACAGTGATTTTTGCAGCTGGGCAACAAATTTCTGATGGCAAGGCTAATGGCGTTATTACAGCAACCCTACTGGTAGTTACACTTGTCAAATCAGCGTTTAAAATAAGTCACCAGTTTACACCAGATGGACTATTGTCTGTAGCTACCAGCTCCCGTAACGATTCAGGGACTGGCATTTTGCTCTGAAAATAAAACTTGAGACGAGAAACCAAGTGTTGAACATCGTTTACAAATTAATCACTTGCACATAAAATTACTCATCATAATTTTTTTTCTCATGTGATTACAAGCTGCCTTGCTGGCGACACACTAGCTTGAATGGTTCAGATGAACATAAAATCATTTACAGCTCATATTGGCATTTCAGTCGTTGTGCATTGATGGAAAAATGCTTCAGTTGAAACAACGAAGTTTTTATATTTATGTTTAGTACTGAATATTTCAGTCGTTTTAGATCAGTGGAAAAAATCTTCAATTGTGAGGGCAAAGCTTATTGAGAAACAATGAACGTTGAATAAATATTTTTCCTAATAAATGAATTCAATACTTTACTTTATAACAGTTTTATTAATCATAGCTTGGGAATAAAATAATTAGAATAAACGCAACAGGCTGTGGGATGCGAAAGCGGTGCTGTATGGGTGCCAGCGTGAATGAAACTATACCCGTAGGTCTGCACGCTCAGTGCCTCTGCGAGCCTTGTGGAGAAGGCTATGCTGCCGGTCGTGGGTTTCTGTGATGGTTCTAAGTAGTTTCTGATAGTGACTGCAAGCTTAAAAATGTTTAAAGTTACCCTTTTTTTAAAATTTAAATGACTAAGTGTAAACTTGTTTTAAGATGCCAAACAAAGCTCTTCTTTCGAAAAAAAAAAAAAAAAAATAGTAGGTGTTTTATGAGATTTCGGTTTATTTTCTTCGAACCTTAAAATGTAGAACCCATAGAAATTTTACAGTGAGATTAGAATCACTAGATTGTCAGCACGACAAGTAACTTCATGGGTTGTAATATTTGTAATTAATTACCCATTCCTAATGAAAATGAACCTACAGTTTTTATTGAACGGCAGACCTTGGGTTATCCTCATGCCACTCAGCGTCATTTCTAGTCCAAGTTTACTCCATCACTTATTCTTGCAGTTCCTTTAGAAATTATACAATTAGGTACGTAACATATATGACAAACCATATAGCAAGCAACGTAAACAATGCTCTACCTACGAGAAATCAACATTTATTTAGGATTAAATCCTTGAATTTAATGCACTGGCAATATTATATACACAGATTCTTGCAATGATAAAATTAATTCCCGTATTGTTTTAAGGAAATCGACTGGCGCGTGTCTTATAATATTCTCCAATAACAAAACTTTATTCCCGTATCGTTTTAATGAAATTCAGTAGTGCGTGTCATATAAAATAGTTTACTTACTAAGTTTTATTCCCCTATTGTTTTAGGGAAATTGGAAATTCAGGGTCTTGGCAGGAAGATGGAGAAAAAATTTCAACTGGAGCTGCTTAAACAGCTACTAATAACAAGAACAAAACTGACTAAAATATACATACAAACGTTCCTAAAGATTCACTGAAGTTTTCGATTGAGTTTTGCACCACCAAACAAGGACGGCGATGCGGCGGAAGTTACCATGACGTAAGGGATGAGCCGAGGCATGAAACTCGAGATACTGAGCCACACATGGTGCAACGTCAACGGGGGGGGGGGGNGGGGGGGGGGGGGGGGGCAGGCAAGAGTTTGCGCACGTACTACGTAATATTCGTCAGCTTGATAACATTTTGTGATGAGGAAATTACGCGTTTTGTTGCCTTTCTCAATGCTAATAATTGATTTGGTTCCACCACTTTCGTACAATTTCTTAGTTCGTCACTATTTCACTGCGCTTCTATACTCTCGTAGATATCTCCATCTACATAGCAGCTATATTTACTTAATGGCATTTGAAAGGGTAAATTCTTCTCTCGATTTCACTGATTTCACTGATCTGATAATTTATTTTTTTATAACGAAACGGTTACAATTAGAGGGAATCCCTTAAGGGCATCTATGTGTGTATATACATATATGATGATGAGACTAAGCCTGGCTTTATTTATCTATTTTTTATCCCAATTGCCCCAAAAAAGTCATATATTTTAACTCCAAATACAAAAAAACAGCAGGCAAATATTGCTGCAATCTTTTCCGCTAGATGAACGATAACTCAAAATATCGTGATGTAAATTTATATTTTTTAGAATTATAAACAAGATATCTCAAGTTCGCTCACTTAGACGTTATGAAGTTAAAAAATACTTAGCTGTATAGCCTTATTCCCATTACTATACTAATACTACGCATGCAAGTCAAAATCAGCTTTTTTCGCACTACCCATACATGCACGATTCTCTTGTCGAAAGCATTTTTTTTTTAAATAGTGTACTTCCAAGGAGCGTCAGGGTATTTCCAACTGTTACACTGCATTATTTTCTATTGTTTGTCAAATGTTATGCGGGTATGAACTTCTTAATGTTAATGATAACAATGATTATTATTATTAAAGCAGAAATAATATCAGTAAGAACAATGATGATACTAAAAATACTTTCAGTAGTAATACTAATGGAAGTATCAATGACAATCATCATAGCAACAGCACTCAATATATAGCTGTTAGAAACACATAAAGCGCAGTATATGCCACTGACTTTACGCAATCTATTGATAAGCCCATAGGAAACTGCCCGCACATGCGGCTGACGCAACCTGGACCCGGTCTGACGGTGCAGTATTTCCCTATCACCGTGTAAGTGGCGGGTAATTTCTCGAAATTGTTCCCCATAGTTACTGAAAGAATAGAGAAATTGTAGGGACGATAAGGCTAAATATTTGTAGAGAAAACTGAAATATTCATCGAAACCCAGAGCCTACAGGAGAGTGAACCCATTGTGTTCTTAATAAAAGCTAATTAATCACGCGACAACAGTCTAACAAGCACTGAGCCCCTGAACAGACACTGCTCGCAGAGTACGGACACACAAGTAGAGCCCAATACTGTCGCTAATGCTGCCTCGCTGTCGCTTCGCCATTATTGTTTGTAATGAAGGCTGAGCGCGTTCGATTGGGTAACAAAATTAAGCATTTAAGGCTTGACTTGTCCCAGTCTTCAGACAGGTGCTCTGGCTTCGACATGTTGATGCAAGTTTAAGGTGTTTATTCTTGATGAGTTGCATGTGAAAATGCCATGAACTTAGTCTTGCTTTGTAAAATGTACATTTAAGCCGACTTAACGTAATCGGGCTACTTTTAGTATCTGCAACCTTATTCGTACTGGTAAAGCAAGAGTTTCTGTCTGCATTTCCGGACAAGTCAAGTCAATTGGGCTTGGCTTAGATTGACTTTGACGATCCAATAGAACGCACCCTAAATGTCTCGCTCTCCTTGCAAACTTTGTAAGCATGATCAGGGCAAGCGCACAAATGGGTGCTTGAGGTGAATTTGAGTCTCCATCAATAGGAGCGAGATAATTTGGACCGGCTAGGGTTATCATGTGGAATCTTGAACCTCGAGCGTTCGAATAAAAACGTTGAATCTAGCCAAGGCCTCATCGGAAAGAAATCTACGCTTGGACTCCTACGAGAAATCAGTCGTAGATATTGATTTCAAATACAAATACATAACTAGAGATAACAAGTAGCACAATGCCAGTAAGTAGCCTGAAATTTTTTATTTTTATGCATTTAGGAAAATGTAAAAAAATATTCAGCCTTTCAAAGACCTTCGCTAAAACTTTAGAACTATAGGGCAGCAAATGCTTTCTGGCACTCGCAGGGAGAGCTTCAGTTTGATAATAAAGTATTACCCCCCCCCCCGAAAGATCCACAAAGAGAAAAATGCAATGAGCATATTTTATTTAAAATGCTTAAAGATTTTAGGAGAAATGACATACATAAACGAGTAACTTGTAAATTCACTTAACACATTTCTTCAAATTCTCACTTTGCACTTTAGAAGATTTTTGAGGACATTGAAAGACAGTGAATTTTTTACTTTTCTATTTTTTACACAATATCACGTTTTTTTTATTCTAAACTAAAGCAACCACTCTTTCACACAACTATGGTGTGATAGCCTGCTCATAATATGTTGAAAATTATAGAAATTGTTAAAATTAAGTAATTTCTCAACAACGTTCGTTCTGCTCAAACTGTCTCCCTCCAAAATATTTGTGTTAAGTACGAGTGTTCTTTCATTAAAGTTAAATACTAATTAATTCTACTCGTACCTGCAAAAGCCTCACTAAGTAACTCGTCATCAAAATGCTCACAGCATACTTATCATCAACTGCGAACAAAGTGAGAGAGGTGATGATGTTTTCATTGAAGATTTAAGTATATTTGTTTGTATATAAATTTGTCTCTCCACCCTATAAGTGGTCGAAGGAGTTGAGCAATGTTCATAATTTTTTGAAGGGAGTCTGGTGGGTTGCCCTCGATATGACCCATGCCAAAAACATAGGGAATAGCTGTCCATGAAAAATGACGGCGATGAAATTTGTTCTCCACCCAAAAACAGGTAGAGGAAGTTCAGCTATATCCAAGATTTCTTGCATCGAGTCTGGTGGGCTATCCTCGATGTGACCCATGCCAGAAGACTAGGATTAGCTGGCCATAAAAACTGAAGGCGATAAAATTTTCTCCCACCGCGGGTGATGGTCTTACGCCACGAGGCGTCCGAGTTGAATATTGCATATACTGCTTTGCAGATTATTTCGATTTTGTCGTTATTTCAAATACTGAAATGAAATATACAAACGCAATGGTAACAGTTTTCTCTTCAAGACTGACGTTATTACCAGACATATACTGTGAGGTGAGCATGTTCAGAGAGTATAACAAACAATACTGGAACAAATCAACCTGAAGGTTTCTCGTCAAGACAACAAACGTAAACGCCACGTTTAACTGGCCATGTTCACCAGGAAATATTTGGTCGTGAAGTTCGAACTATCTGGCATCGCTTTACTGCATGCTTGACTGAAAGACTTTGTTTGATTATATAAGGCGCTAGAGGCAGAGGGTATTGTAACTGAAAGCGATCAGTGCAACATTTAACATGCATCCCATATACTTAATCTCTTGCAATATCTGCCACTTGAACTACTGCGCTGAGCTCAAACCCGGGAAACGAAAGTGTTTGCTAACTTCGCCTGTACAAATGCAGCGAGCGATGAATAGCTTTGCTCATGCAATGCAGAATCACCCGGATCCTGATGTACACATTCATACGCACACACACATGCAAACAGACACACCTATACACACACATACAGAGAACAGCCCTCAGTAATGAACGGCCTTCCTCTCAGGCAAATGTAGGTCAGCGCTTCTACCCTCTGCTGAGTCACGGCAGGGGCCTTGCAGCCCTGCCTGCATTCATTTGTCTTCCTGCCTGCTGCTATGCACGAGTATCTGTCCCTGCCCTGCTGCTATGTATGAGTATCTGTCCCTGCCCTGCTGCCTGCTGCTATGCAGGAGTATCTGTCCCTGCCCTGCTGCTATGTATGAGTATCTGTCCCTGCCCTGC
>LQNS02276883.1:23887594-23936767 GCA_001587735.2 Parhyale hawaiensis | reverse complement strand
CTCTCCTACAGGCATCATCAAACCAGGGCTCATCGCCCGTCCTAACCGTTATGAAGCGGGAAGGGACATAAGCGCGCACCATGCCAGAGAGAAGTCGATCTAAGGTAGACCCAGGATCAGTAGACTCCCTCACAACACCCCAAGGTAGCCCAAGGATGGCACCAGAGACAGTATCCCAATTCACTCTGGACTTAAAAAATATTTCACGCCTAACAGTGACTCTGGGGACCCGCTGACGAACCTGCAGCGTCGCAGATAGGGCACCATGTTCCGAGGAACCAATGGGAGACACCACTGAGACTCCAATCAGATCAGAAACATCAGTCATCAGTATGAGTATCTGTCCCTGCCCTGCTACTATACATGAGTTTCTGTCCCTGCCCTGCTGCTATACATGAGTATCTGTCCCTGCCCTGCTGCTATACATGAGTATCTGCCCCTGTCCTGCTGCTATACATGATTATCTGTCCCTGCACTGCTGCTATACATGAGTATCTGTCCCTGCCCTGCTGTTATACAGGAGTATCTGTCCCTCCCCTGCTGCTCTACATGAGTAGCTGTTCCTGCCCTGCTGCCATACATGAATAACTGTCCCTGCCCTGCTGCTATACATGAGTATCTGTCCCTGACCTGCTGCTATACATGAGTATCTGTCCCTGCCCTGCTGCTATGCATAAGTATCTGTCCCTGCCCTGCTGCTATTCATGAGTATCTGCCCCTGCCCTGCTGCTGTGAGTATCTGTCCCTGCCCTGCTGCCTTACATGAGTATCTATCCCTGCTGCTATGCATGAGTATCTGTCCCTGTCCAGCTGCTAAGTATGGTTATTTATCCTTGGCCTGCTGCTAAGTATGGTTATTTTATCCCTGCCCTGCTGCTAGGTATGCATCTTTATCCCTGCCCTGCTGCCTGCTGCTATGCATGAGTATGTATCTTTGCCTAGCTGCCTCTAGTTTAAGGCGAGGCTCGACCCTCTTAAATGCTGGCAAACTCAAGAAATTTGCAAATATGTGTGTGTGTGTGTGTGTGTGTGTGTGTGTGTGTGTGTCTGCGGCGGCCGGGCAACGTCTGATCGGTGCTCAGTCCCTCTAGGTAGTTGTGCTGGAGAGTTACGCTGTGCTTCTGCCATGGGTTTCAACAAGGACTTTAGTTTAAAGTAGACTGAACGTTATAGGGTTAAGCTTATGACACGAAGGCTTACTGGAAAACTAGACACATTAACGATACCTCAACTCATGAAACATTCAGAAGCAAAGATTTTTCAAATTCCATCGCTCACAATGTTGTCTCTATCGTTCATAGTATTATCAGTATCATTAGTCTAAATAATATCTGATGTTTCAAATATATTTCACCATTCCTTCACACACACACACACACACACACACACACCTACACACACACCTACACACACACATACACACACACACACACACACACACACACACACACTCACACACACACACACACCGCACATTTGATCATGTATCCGCGACTGCGCCTCCCTACAGGGAGCTGTAATGAGGATATTTTAATTAACCAATGCTCTTTCTACGAGAAATATAATCATTATATCATAATATCATTATATAGGCAGCGTGTCTATGATGCTTCCCTGATTCGTTGTTTTTAATCGTAGCTCAGATTGAGACATTGCAAAGTGCGTTTGGTGGATCTTGCTTCTCTGACTGATGCGCGGGTGTCTAAACAGCAATGCAGCGTCTGTGGGCGACATTTGCTCCTGGATCGGTCGACGTTGAGCTCAGGGAGGTCATGGTAAATTATCTGTTATGCTCTTGTAGGGCGAAGTACTGCTGTACTGCGGGCTGTAGGTTTTCACGAGGACCCCTGTTTAGAATCCGAATTAATATTATTTGTGTTTAGATGCATAGACATAGGTTAAAATATTGTAATCTTCTGTCTCACGTTCATAGTTACAGTATTTGCATGTATAGCTGTATCTGTTTGAATAGCAGCAAAGTACACAGTTTTTTTTCAGCATTATAAGTCACCAGAAATTTGAAGAAATTTCAGAAACTTTGATTAGCAGCACTTGCAAAGTAAACTGACTTTACCGGTAACATTTTAGTGATTATTTTGGCGTATGCGCACTTATGTTCAGTAATATGACGAAACATATTGGGACACGTAGCACAGTACATCACTAACGCGTAAACAGGCATTAACGGCGGTGAGAAATAATAAACGCCCTGTAATAAAAAAAACTAAAGACCTGTCAACACTTTACTCCTATGAATGGATTCACTCATGCAATCGTCCCAATGTTTTGTGGCGTCATTCTAAACGCAACTTTGTGTACGCCACAAATGTTATTAAATGATAGCAGTCAAATCAATTTCCTATCTCTTCAAATTTGAAGCGGCGTAAAACTCAGTAGGCAGGGCACTTTGCTTTGTATTTATGGTATAGAAACATTTGCACTTTAAGAAGAGAGAACGCGCTCAAAAGACTAACATGTGGACCCACCCTTGGGAGTGTAATCCGTTTTTTTTTTGCAAAGCGAGAAATTCCACAATATATCTCCGGATTCAGATTTCGCCTGCCATACCACCCAGAAAATCGAGCGCACTCGAGGCTAATCTCATTCCGGATTTCCATTCAAAGTGGCTAACCGAGGACACATCGGCGGTTTATTTACCGCCACCGCAGCTGCAACTTCCGAGAAGCGGCAGCGTTCGTGATGTCAGCGTTCAGGGAACGCCGCAAGAATCAATGGTTGATGCGTCGGCGGCGGTACTTGGAACTTCTGAGGCGACAGACGATGTGATATCACGTGGCTGCTGCAGACACATTTCTTTTTTGTGCAAAAACGCATAAACTATGCATATGCGCATCAATTGCAAAAAAAAAACATATATATATATTTTTGAAATGCAAACTTCCTGGTTCCCAGTATTTAAAAGCTTAGTGAACTTCTATTGGAATTGTAGTTATACTTAGCTGAGTTATGGCAGTGTAACTAAAAATCCATTTGGAGCACGCTAAGCCTTGTAAATGGAACGAACGAGCCGCGCAGTAAATGCAAGTATCAACTGCCACTATAGGGGACTTGCGGCAATTCCTCCGCTCAGATGTTCTCTGCTTCACCGATGCCCTTACCTGTGTCGCAGACACCAAGTATAGCTACTCATTTTTCTGCAAGACAAACAGCATATATCGATAACCTATGAAAAGTAGCTTGAAATCGGCTCCTGTTATTTCATAGCCTGTAACATGGATGTATTATTTCTCCTATGCAAAACCGAAGGGACGATGTGTTAAGGAACGAACAAACGGACAGAAAAAAAGTGCAATAATTATACATCTATAGTAACGCAAAGAAAATGAACTCTAAATTCTTCTTAGAATCAAGGCACTGTAAAAAGTAACAATCTAATTGATTTATTTAGATATACTAGCGATATCTATTTCTTACCCTCAAAAATGCAACGAGGGAATTACATCGTTCACAGTTAAATATTCTTCGAACCAAGCATGAAAAAGTCGAGCTTCAAGAGTTGTACCTTATTCATGATACAAACTACGACAGAAAATAACACCCTAAATCTTTGAAATTGAGAAAGTTATCATAATAGAGTATTCCCAATGAAAAAGAGGTCAGGAAAAATGACTGATCCGAAGGGAAAAAATTTCATATAATGAAAAAATGTCCAATTGGAGAGAAGATGAGGAACAAAGGGAACTGAAACTCACTGAGGCTGGGGTTTCCAAAAGAGGGGTCGTGACTCCTTTGGGAGAAGGGAAAGGAAAAGGGTTGCGTAGTCGTGCCCCGTGAATCTGCTGAAACTGTTGCATAAATATGTTATTATCATCTGCGAACGAAGTGAGAGAGATGATGATGTTTTCGTTGAAGATTTAAATATATATATATATATATAAATATATATATTTGTATGTCTGTCCACCAAAAAAGTGGTCGAAGGAGTTGAGCAATCGTCATATTTTTTGTGGGGAGTTTGGTGGGTTGACCTAGATGTGACCCATGTCAAAAACTGGGCCTAGCTGGCCATAAAAAATGACGAAGATGAAATTTGCTCTCCACCCAAATTCCTAAAAACGGGAAGAGGAGTTGAGGTATGTTCATGATTTATTGCAGGGAGTCTTGTGTGTTGCCCTCGATGTGACCAATGCCAAAAAACTAGAATTAGCTAGCCATAAAAAATGACGGCGGTGAAGTTTGCTCTCGACCCAAATAAGGCAGAAGGAGTAGGAGTTGAGCTATGTTCATAATTTTTTGCAGGGAGTCTGATGGGTTGGTCTCGATGTGGCCCTTGCCAAAAAAGCTTGGATTTGCTGGCCTTAAAAATGACAGCGATGAAATTTGCTCTCCCTCCAAAAACAGGTAAAACTAATTGAGCTACGTTCATGATTTTTTTGTAGGAAGTCTGGTGGGCTGTCTTCGTTGTGACCACACCAAAGAACTAGGATTCACCGGTCATAAAAAATGATGGGGATGAAATTTGCTCCCACCGCGGGTGTTGGTCTTACACCACGAGGCATTCTAGTTAGATATTTCTTTGGCACGTATTCACAGCAAATAAAAGTAAATCTAACGGGTGATAGTAGAGGATCATATATGTTTTCAGCTATTGAGTTAGAGATTGCGAGTGCAGAGAACGTTGGTACTATACATTGCCGGAGAGGCTATACCTTCTATCATCTTTTTTGATAATAAAATAGATGGTCAAGTTGGCTCGTGTGCGGCACCCTTCATTGTACAATTAGTAACTCACCGTGAAGTGCAAAGACTTACGGGACGCATTCATAATGAATGTACCTGACAGAGACGAGAAGTAAGCGGTTATCCCCTACTAACCCTCCCGCTGGTCACGGAATGCAGCATCATCTCTGTACAAGATGGGCGATGTATACCGCCACCTGGACCTCTTCCGATGAATTTTCAGGGTACTTGAAAGTGTATTAAAGAACGCAAATATTGTGCCGTAAGTTTTGAGGATACGGTCTACAATCGTTATAAAATGTAATCCAGCAAGTGCTTGTCGGTTTTATTAGATAAATCAACATGCACATCGCACAAACTTTTTTCGCTAACTAATATTTTACAAACAGTTACCCAAAAAAGGTAAAATTGTTTTTATACGGAATTGGAAACACACGTGGTATCGCGTCACAGAGGACGTAGTATGAAGGCTAGGGTCGCATCCCTCTCCCTCCGGGACCTTTCTTGCTATTCGTGAGCTTACCTTGTGTATTGCATCTGCTGCCGTGCATTTCCTGAGTGTATATGACCGTCTATTTTACGGTAATGGTAATCAATTTAGTATTTTGCAGTCACATCTAATTACAGCCATGCCTTCTTCCTTTTTGAAGGATTTACGAAAAAAACTAATCTTATTTGAACTAACAAAAACTAACCAAGCCCGCAATATAATCTCACCCTAAAATATGTTGTTCGGTATTTAGAAGTGGAGGGAAAGATAGGATTTTCTGCTTTCATTTAACATAGAATGTTTTATTTAAAACTTTATAGTTGTTACAACTGGACTTATTAATATTACTGGTGATGTTTGACGCAAGTTGTACTGGATCGTGATACCTGGTGCAGATTGTCTACTAACTAGCATCGCAAATGGCAAATATTTTAACAGGTATAATTATTATCCTTTCTGACTTTATCATTTATTACTTTGACACTGAAAAAAGTTGGCCTTTCTACGGGTGTTAAAAATGATGTGATGTAATTCTAAAACATTCTAGTTCTCCTCGTTTCACTGTCACATTTATTATTATTATTTTTTTTAGAGAGATCGATATTGCGATGTTTGGAGCTTTTCAAAGCTTATTTTTCATAGTTAAGTTAAGCTAGGTTAGGTTATGTTAAGCTAGGTTAGCAGAGGTTAGCTTAAGTTAGCTTAGGTTAATTTACGATAGGCTAGTGAGGGCGATGCCTCAGGCTCACCTCAGACTGCAAGCGTAGAAATAAACTATTTTTACAACCATTTTCTCTTCAGTGCCTGACTCATTATATAGGAGGCTTAACGTTTGTTGAAATCCACTGTCTTATTATCAATAAGAGTAAATTTAAAAATCGTTTTGCGACTGACATTAAGTAACTAACTTGCTTGACTTTTAGATCCCATACTAGAGTAGTATTAACGTTTCCCCTACTTTCCGTTCTACGCAAGCACAAAAGTAATGAACATTGTCGAAGCAGTTTCATAGCAATGGACCAAAGTAACACTGCTGTCAAATTGATACTAAGTCAAGCATAGATAAAATGGTGAAAAAACGCTCCAGGGAAACTCTACGGACTATACATCAAACATTTAAGTATACCAAATTATCTAGTTTAAGCCGGGCACGAGGGGATGGCTTGCAGCAGGTCAACGAATTATCCCCCTGCTGCTGCGCAGTTCACGGAGGCTCTCTGTGAGTGTACGCTTCAACTCACATGCTAAAAGTATCTGCCACTTGCCATATTCAGCCGTAGACCAGAAATAACGCCTGAATGGGTTTGCTATCAGTGACAACGAGACGTTGAACTATATTAATGATTGACAAATCTTGCATTATTTAATATTTCAGTCTATTGGAAAAATAGATAACGATAATTATACGAAATGTCTTTGAGTCATTGTAGAGTATCTCCTGATAAAAGAACTTAAATCTTGATTGACACGGAAACTGACTTTGTATTCACAAAGGCCAGGCCAATGTACCAACGGATAATCCAAAATAGGATGACAATTCCAAGTGGCAGATCAGAATATAATTTTATGTTTGAATTCGATTCAGATTCAAAGTGTTTACTCAAATTTAGATTCAGAGTGGTAACTTGGGTCAAGATTCAGGGAGAAAGGTTCAAATTACAATTCGAGGTGGTAAATCGGTTTTTGATTCAAAGTGGGAAACAAATTACGATTTAAAGTGGTTATCAGATTACGATTCATAGTGGTAAATCAAATTACGACTCACAGTACAAACAGATTTCGATTCAAAGTGGTAAATCAGATTACGTTTCGAAGTGGTAAATCTGATTGCAATTTAAAGTACAAACAGATTACGGTTTAAAGAGTTAACCGATTACAATCTAAAGAGATAAACCAAATTACGGATTAAAGTAGTGAATCAGAATGCGAATCAAAAAGGCAAACAGATTGCCAATTCAAAGTGGTGAACAAATTACGTCTTAAAGTTGTAAATTACATTACGATTCAAAAATTACCGTCCAAAATTCTAAGTCAGATTCTGATTTAAGGTCGTATACAATTCAGCGTGGTAAACAGAGTATGATCCGAAGAGGAACTTCAGAGCACGTTTTTAAGTGGTAAATCAGATGTTAATTCCAAGTGGCTAACAGAACAGGATTCAGAGTGATAAATCAGACTATAGTTCAAAGTGATAAATCCTTACGATTCAAAGTGACGGATATTTTACTAGGTTATGTAATCACACAGCTCGGCTTAACACGCTTGGCAGGATCACAGAAAAATGTGCCTCTTATTAACAACATATTGCGTCTAACTCAGAGCTCTATAAGTAGTGTGGCAAAACACTCAAATCGTAACATTAATATTTCCACCGTCCATAACGCTAGTTACAGTACGAATGTTCTGCTCAGTGCAAAGGATTTTTAATATTTGTTGGATAGTAGACGATATTTGTTTATATATTTTCTTTTGGGAGCTATCTATCCCTAAGCACCCATAATTAAACGAAATCAAATATGGAGTACTGAAAGCAGTATACAGTTTGTTGTTTCTTTTCTGCTTTTTCTAACAACATTTCCCCCATCAAGCACAAACTTTTCTGTAAGTTGTGCAATTTTTCAATTAGTGCGAGGCCCATAATGCTTCATCGTGAGCAAGTGAAACTATTTTTTATACATTTTCCCATTTTGTTCTTAAATTAGTCTTTATAAATATTCAAATATATTCTTAGTGACGAAAAGAAGCTCTGAAAGTCAGAATTTCAACTGGTGAAAGCTCAACTGCTTCACGCAACAATAACACTGTTTGGTAGTGAGACTGCTGCTCGTGGGGCAGAATGAAACCAGCCAATCATAACACATAGCTCAGGCTCTCTGCAGCATCATATCTTAGCATAATTACCTAATTAAAATTTTTATGCTTCATTCACAGAACCGGCCCTCGAAATGTCGAAATTATTTTTAAGCAGTTTATCAGGTTATATAGCTCAATTTAATCGATGATCGGTTCATTCATTTGGGTGTTTCATTAATGTTTGTCAAAATGATTAACAAAGCATAACTCATGAACTTATATATGGTATTCAAGAAAACTGCAGAATTTTTCATGCTGTTAAAAGGCACAAATGACCAGATTTTTGGTATACTGATAACGAGGAAATCATAATTTCAGAGCTAATCAGAAATTTTCGGTTATGTTGCTTTGGTTGGCAGAGGTATGCGCTCTCAGAGTGCTCTAGTTATTATTTCAGTCCATATAATTCGACGTAACAATTGCAATTTTTGTTTTTCTCTTCGCTTAGCTCAGCCAAATTAATTGCTTTGATTCATATATCATTCGGTTAAATGAGCAAAAATAATATCGTTCATATGACTCAGATTAATGGAATACGATTATTATTCTTCACTGTAGGTAAATCCGCCTTCGAAGTTTCTATTAATATTTTTCAGCTTATTAAACTCAGCCTAATGTATCGCTATTATGTTTCCTGTACACTTGGTTCGGTTTCCTAACTTGCAGTAACTGTTCTTTGTTTCCAATTTATGCATGATAACTCAGCTAAATAAATGAGAAGTTTGAATTACCTCTAATAATTCTTCAGGCAACTGGGACTAATAAATTACATTTACGAGAATTATCCTCTCCTCACAGAACTGTAAATGGGACAGAAAAAAAAACTAACCTGTCACGGAGTAAGCTTCAGCTATATTTCACAATTATTTAACTCGGTCAAATAAACTGCCTTTTTTTCAGCTTGCCCCATCTTTATAGGTCGGCACTAAACAACAACAGTCAGATGATGCTTCGAGGCTAATGCTTCATTAACTACGGGCTTTTTCAAATACTTTTCATCTAGATAGGAGTAAATAGAACGCGTGTGCATAAATTGTCGACCCCCAGCAAACCACTGTACTGTAGTGACAACATAGCGTGCATGTTTTGCATATGAATGACTAGTGCACTAGATGATACGCGGGGCACACTGGGTAAATGTCTACAGACAGGCGAAAGGGTAAACGAGTCGGTATCAGTATTTGAGCGCCTTATTATCAAGTATCACAAATGCTCCTTGTTGAATGCATTTAGGTGTTAGCGTTAAAACCTCTTTTCAGGTTAAAATCGTGTGTGGGATAAATACGAGCGTCAAGGTAAATGTGCGTTTTAATGAAGTGATGGTATTAAAATGAACGCGTGTTTAGAGGCAATACTTCAGCAAAAGATACGAGAGAGTATTGATGTTTGTGGGAGCAGTTTAGAAGCTATTTATCACACGCGAACAAAGTGGGAGAGGTGATAATGTTTTCGTTGAAGATTTAAGCATATATATTTGTCTGTCCCCCAATAAGTGGTCGAAGGAGTTGAGCAATCTTCATAAGTTTTGCAGGGAGTTTGGTGGGTTGACCTAGATGTGACCCATGCCAATATACTAGACCTAACTGGCCATAAAAAATGACGGGGTTGAATTTTCCTGCACCGCGGCAGATCGCCTCGCGCCACGAGGCCTCCCATTTTTCCTACATTATTATTAACAGCGCAGGTGAGCCCAGCGCCGCAGCCTTGTTTTCCTGTGTTGTTATTGAAGAGCTAATCTCTGGGAAGGAATGGGGTTGTGCCCTAGCCTCGTTCACCAAAAATTACCTATTGAATTTGCCCCTACCGCGGGTGATGGTCTTAAGCCACCGAGGCGTTCTAGTTAGATGCGCGTTTCACCATAGCTATGGTCCATATTATGTTGTAATAAATTTCTCGTTTGCGTTCATCAAGATAAGCTCTAGAAATGAGCTAAAGCAATCATCAGCACACTCCCACTAGGTCCGGTTTTGACTTCACTCCTCACGGCAGCAGCACGGTGACGTTCCGAGCTCACACCCCATGTGTCGCAGGTTCGAGGCCTACCCAGGCATGCTAGCTCTTTGCTGATCTTGGTGAGCTGACTCGGCAGTGGTTAGTATGCAGGGCGACCGTGGGTGCACTTCCCTTCCATAGAGATGAGTGGGTAGGAGGATGTAGGTAGTCGAACCATCTGTCAAAATGGTGCCATAGTTCTTGATAACCCGTGATCGGCTACAGCCGCACTTACTGCTCTGAGGCCAGTTGGCCTACATCTGGAGCACAAACTAACTATTGCGTATGGGTTTCCCAGTTGATTGTGCGGTTATGTTGACTTAACCGTTACCTTTCACATTTCTTCGTGTGCCAAATGTTATGCTTAGATTAACCTTTTCGTGCTTACTGTAAGCATTTGCGGACGTTATATACAATATATTGCTCTTCTAGCGAAAAGTGATACTGAACTTAGTATTAGACAAGTTACAAGACAAGTGTGTTACGTCGTAAGGCGGTTTCAGCCATTCGATAATGGTTTAATCCAGACACGAAAGGGTGATGACCTCTTTGATGCAATAAACTTTTCGTATTCGTCGGCACCGCAGTTTGTGCCTAAAAAGTCGCCAAGCACAGCATCTGCAGGAGCCCACGTGCTCCGATTAACAGCTCGATCGCTCGTACAAACAAAAACTTTGCAGTAAAAAAGTGCTCCGAAACAATTTCGAAGGGCAAAAGCCTTGGCTGCCGCGTAGTAGGAGAATATAAGTGGAGTAAACAAACAGCCGTTGTGGGAGCCAGTGTTGCCATATAGAGCGCAACCCTGCAGCCCAATTGCTTCCCGAATTTAAATCCATTCCAACAAATTATAATTAGTCTGCTTATTAGTTCTTCACCTTAAAGTTAATGCTTAAAGCGAAATTAACGCCTTTTATTTGAGGGAGTTCTTGTTTCAGCTTTGCAGGAAAGCGTAAATGAAGGCAAGAATTTTCGCTATAGAATGGCAACACCGCTCGGAGAATCTGCAGCAGATAGTGCGCATTTCCTCGTACCGCCAAATTTCTTAGTTTTTTCCCCTCTTTCTCGAGCAGGGCAGCAGCAGCAGAGGCCATTCGCAGTGCAGCCAAGATGGGAGAAAAAAGACGTGAGTAACGCAGCTGGGCCGTTGTGCGCAATTGCTATTGTTGTCACCTCCCTGTCCGATATTGCTGCAGCGTGTGGAGCCTGTGACCTGTGGCGGGAGGCTATAGTTGCATGTATTATTCAAGAAAAGTTACTACAACATTGCTAAGAGTCCCCGAAGAGCAGCTCCTCGTGATGAAATTTCTAACAGTTATTATCTCGATCCTGTCCGCTATATATTGCTGCATCGTTGTATAGAGTTTTTGACGAGCGGCTATAGATACAAGTATTCTTGATCGAAAAATTTTCTGCAAACTGTCAACCAGCCTGTTCGATATTGCTGCAACATTGCTCAGAGCAGCTCTAGTTGTAAATATCCCTCACGACCAACTTTTTACAGTAGAAGTTGTCAAAATGCGCCGTGTTCGATATTACTGCATCACTGTACGTACGGAGTCTCTGACGGGCGGCTAAAGTTGCAAGTATCTTATGAAACATTTTTACAAGCCTTGAATGTTCAGCAAAGACGTAACGGGTAAGCATTTTATGCTTGGTTACGTAACAGCTAAGTAAAGCTAACTCTCGTTGCTGCTAGCAGCCTATATATATATATATATATATATATATATATATATATAAAGGCAACTCAACTAAGTCGTTCACGTATAGGCGCGGCTCGGCTTCAACTTGCGCAAAATTTAACTGTGTAATCAATTATCGAATATCTCAATCTTTACAATGATTTTTACACCGTGGCAACTGGTAATGGTGAACCTTTAACTATCGCTCCTAACAATTTAAGTCCACAAAGACTTGTATTTCTTAAGAACTAGTGCACGATATTCACAGACGTCCTGCTGAAGTCACGGCCACGACGATTCAGTCGGAGTAGTTGAGTTGTCTCTAGGTTGCTAGCGGCAGCGAAAATAGGTACGTGGGCACCGGGCTTAAGCCTCCTAAAGAATTTTACACGCATCTGGTGTGCGGTATGATGGCGCTAACTTCAACAGCATGCTTATTTTATAAGTGTATGCTGAAATATCTTTGACAGGTAACCTTCCTATAGTTTTTTTGTAAGCATCTGATATTCGATCTTGTTGCGGGTAACACTCATGGCTTGATTACAAGAAGTTTAAATCTTTATTTCTTATTGGATGTTTTTATAGCCTAAACATATAGCATTTTTATTGAATTTTTGAGCTTATGTAATATTATCATCCGGCGGCTTATTTTGCTCATTGATGAGCTTAAGTTAGATAAGCAGCAGTAGACGAACCAATAGGCCCATTCCCAAAGAGTCACCGGAACTTACGCCCCGGCCCTCTATGAGCTATTGCCATTATGTTAGTAGGATATAGAGGACTGGAGAAAAGAGAAAAGAAAGGGGGAAGAATCCCTGCCAAAGAGACGATCATGAATGCACGCAAGCACAATCAAGAGCCGCTGACATGTGGAGCTTAGAGACGTCAAACTGTGTAGTTGGAGCGGGAGAGAGAAGCTGTTCTAATTAAAAAAAAAAAATATTGCCATCATCCTCGAATTCGGCATGCAGCCGTACGTCGATATTGGTACTGTCGACAAATGAATTCACATATCCGGTAATAAGACTTGAAGACTGGGTATGCATGTTAATCGTATCCGTTTATATTCGTACTTGTAAATGCAAGAGTAAAATCTTTGTTTTATTAATTGAATTGGGATGAATTTTGCTCCAGATAGCGTAAAGACTTCAATTGTTTAGTTTCTACCGATATTTCTTCATACAAGAAATGATAGAGTTGAGCAGGTTTCCATCGTATTAAATGTTGATGATCATCGATACGACAAACTTGCACGAAGGCACCACATTGATCAAGTGTAGCAACAAATTCAGATCAACTTAAAAAAACACACTAAGTTTATTATCACCTAGAAATGGCTTGACAGTTCACGTTCAACCTCGTTCAAGTATAATAACAAACTTGATTCCCTGCAAGGAGAGCAATAAGCTCGTCAGTATCTAGAACTTACTTGACATTTCACGTTCAGCCTCGCTCAAGTGTAGCAACAAATTCGATCAACTGTGAAGAGCACCATAAAGCGAGAATCAGATAATGCCAGTTTTATCTGAAGTGAGTTCGTTATCTGAGACACCAGCGTGAGCTTGCTGCGCACGTCCTCAGGCACGTGCGTTCTCAGAGATAGACAATAAATGTAGGTGGTGAATCCGGAGTTCAAAAACAGGCAGTGTTAATCAGTAATAGAGGAAAGATGTACACAGATGTTTGTACACATCTAGATACTGCTCTTAGTGCGGAGTATGTATAAGAAAATTAGGCCTTCGAGGCTCGACTTGGGCGGAACGTCAGGCATGTACGCGGGCTTCAACCCGTTATTGCATCCGCCAAGAAGGTTATATATTTGTCGAATTTGTTTCATAGTCTGTGTGTTTGTCTGTCTGTCACATATATAACTAAAAAGCTATGGATAGACCTTAGCGAAATTCACAGGGATAGTTAGCTGATTAACTTTTGGTGACAATCCGTTCTACCGGTTGTTTGTCAGCCTCTTTCGTCTCAGTAGCGTAACTGAAAGAGTTCTTTTCAGAATTCTTAGAAACTGTTGGGGTTGTTGCCAAGAACAATTGCCAAATTTTCGAGTAGATTTATGACTCACTTTGTTTGTTTAGCTCTATATGTTGGAGTTTCAATCACCGGTCAGGGCTTTAGCTGCTGACAGTCTCTTGCGTCTGCTGGACCGACTTGTTAGTTCGGCCAGCAGGCTGTGCGCAGATAATGATCTGGTGAGCCTGTCCCACAGGAGAGGGGGGTGGCCGAACTCTGTATATTTTATAGGTGTACAATAATGAGAGGCATTGGTTGTATTCTTCTGTCCCGGCCCTCAAAGTCTATTTAGTAGAATTACACTGCTGCGGTATGCGCGTACTCTTTCACGTTGGAGAATGTTAGGTGTCAAACTAATCAGTTCGGTTGGTGCTTCGTACCCTGGTCTGTTGGGTTTGGAATTCATTGCCGGCATCGGCTTTTGGTTTTGTTGGTCTGCAGGCGTTTCATTCAGCTGGTAATGGCTTTTTGTTGGTTGTCCTTTAGCGGCGTTTTGGGCTTCTCGGTGTTGCAAAGTGCTTCTTTTGGGAAATGCTACCTGTCCGTCGGGGCCTGAGCGAGAAGTTTCAATAATAATATGTTTGTTTCCATGTTTGTCTGACATATTATTCAAATAGTTATGAAATGTTCAAAGACACAAATGACCAAATTTTGGTAATGATCGGTTCGTTCGCTTATCAACATGTTTGACAGAACACAGCTCAAAACGATGCCAATGGATCTTTTTTAAAAAAGCTGTTATTACTGTCAAGAGGTCCAAACTCCAAATGACCAAACTTTGGTGAAGATAAAGATTAAATCCTAGTTTCAGGATCAATTTGATGTTTTTGTTAACATAGTCGTGCTTGGATGGAGGTATGCGCTTTCGGAGTGCTCTTGTTGAATCGAGTTTCAGGTAATCCATTAATCGTTCACCCAAGAGTCTTCCAAATATTCAGTTCGTAAAATGAAGTTTTCAACCTGCTCAACATAATCAGACTTTAACACCTTCAGTACGATCCAAGGGGCGAAGACAACATTCCTATCTCAGGTTCAGAACAAATCAAGCCTGGAAGTTTGTGAAAACATTTGCAGGCAATCAAACGAGCTCATAGAAGCTGAGCAGCACAACACGTGGGAATGAAACTATTGTTAAGGGAACCACCTTAACTTTAATATTCCCTACCCTGTGTTCCTTTGCAATAAGATTTCTTTCTCACATTGCATTCCTTCGGGAAAATGACCCCTTGCGAGGTAGCTCAACCCGAGTACTATCGATAGGATTAGCACTCCCTATGGGTTGACCCGAGGGACAGTTCCAAACACTTCCCGGATCGCTTCCATCGACTCAGGAGGCACCCACCGATCCCCCCCCCAACAGGTATACGTACGCCTGAGGGGGGGCAAGGTGCTCTTCGCCTGACGAGACGGACTACCTGCCCCTGGTCACGTAGCTCTCAGCGTCATAACGAGCTCTCTGCCAAATCTCCTGGGGCTCGTGGCTCGTTTCAGGGTGAGCACAAGTCTCGGTGCCACGTGCGTCCCACTACACGAAATTACGGGACGACAATAGAAAGCGCTCGTGTGCAGTAGAAATCAGAGGCAGAATAATTGAAAATTAGGACATTTTACTAATTCAATCAAACAGCATGTGAAATACAAAGAAAGAACGTCGAATGAATTGAATTAAAAAAAAAAGAACTTATTTTTCAATAATTCCAGCCTTTATTTCTATTTTAGGACTGAGTAGTAAGCATACCATCATTACTTGCTCTAGTGGGAATTTTGCCGACCGAGATTGAGATAGTTTCCTGAAAAGTTGGACTAAGGTTTCAGTCCGGGATATACTTAGAAAGTCAAGTGTAGCGAAGAGAAAGAGAGGCTATACAGGCGACAGTGTCGGGTTCTGTTTGTGTGTTCGCTTGGAATATCTGCTCGGAGAGCTCAGTGCCTGTCATACTATTATAGCGCGGTGTTGCGCTATACTCTAGCCTGTAGATTTTCGCGATAATTCTAGTTTTACGGCTTTGCTGGGAGGATGGGGGAACTGGATCTTCTTTCTCAATGTGCAGCACTCGGGGCGCCAAACTGAGAACCGTTATTGCATTCCAGCGTGAATTAGCTTTCCTCCAATTAAATGCTACACATGAAACCAAAACAAAGTCATCAGGGATATACGCACACACAGCCCGCAGCACAACACAACCTCCATAACAATTAAAGGTCTAAGAGGCACTGAATCTACAACACACATAACTCTCTTGACACGGACACATGCACGAGTAGAGTCCTCACTCTCTTCTATACTCTATGCAGAACGACTTTCTCTTCACTGTACAGGACTGTAGTAAATCCGTTGATGTCCATCTCTTCATACTTCTCTGTATATTTCTTGATGGCAATCGACACTACAAATTTCTTCCTGGTTTAGCAAGCTAATTCTTTTATTTTTTGTAAATGCTCTGTATGCTCTACTGCACTGCTTCCAAAATGAGAGAATAAACATACTTTGTTGTTTGTGTGTCATATAGGTATGCTGTTTTTTTTTTAATCAGGGCCCTTTACTTTGAAGCAGGAGCTGTACTGAGCAGATCTAGCCATCTAATTCCCGAGGTTTGCAACTTGCAAAGCAAGACGACAGGCAACAATAGTCTTTTTCAAACAACGCGCATTCTGTCAGTCACATACATTTCACTGAAAAATACCTCAGATTCGACGGAGAGTATACGGACGGGGCTCCGTGTAACATGTGCCGTACATATGACTTTCTATCTCTGCTACGAGATCAGCAGCTATGTATGTATAAACGATATGGCTTTCGAAAAGTATTGGGAATATCAACCGTTTACCAAGCCCTTCAACCATCTGGAGTGTTATTTTGATTCATGCTCGGGTTATGTAACAATTTTTGTATAAGAAGCTGGAGTTAAGTACAAGATAGAGGCATAAATATATTTAGTGTTTTTAAATTCTTTTCTTTCATCGATCGAGGTTTACCTCCCGCCAAACTCTGGGCCAGATCCGTCCCTGGCTCTGTGCGCATCACCCAATTTTCAATAGTTTTTTACTGATTGGGATGTCCAGAATGAAATTATTATTAATTCTACCGTAGTGAAGCTGTGCATTATGCTTTCGTACCATGTCCCTTTATAAACCTAATAAAGTTGACTGGTTGATTACAGCGCAGTAATACCGATGTAATAAAGTTACCTGTTCTATGATTGCAAACAACTTCACAAGTTCCAAAAACGTACTCTCTGGCGCAAGCGAAGTCCATCATCAGCCAGGCAGGATTTAATGAAACAAACCTGCAATTCACGGCGTACAGTAATGATAGTTTAGTAGAGGAACGTGGTAATTGTGAATTGTAATGACATACATCGGTCGAATTACCTGCTGTGTAATCGGCATACCGTTGTCCTTTGGATCTGTTTGGTACACAGATAACAAAGCACATTGGGCGAACTTTGAACAATATATAGCTGTGGGAGTCCGTAGCTGTCGCTCTCTGCCATAAGGAAGATTTGCTTTGGCATTCATGCAGAGTGTCAGCATTGAGGACACTAACTAAATGGTAAAATTATGCCAAACAATAGCTCCCAATTACGTGTATTTGCGAGGAGCAATGGGACACAAGCGGCGATATAACGAACAATAAAGGCCGTGGGGGGTGGCCAGCATTACACGTAGTCCTCGTTATATGCAAGTTTTGAAAACGCAAATCCGCTTATATATGAATGAATAACAAATGTAGCCATAAATTTTCCTTATGTGAGCAAAATTCGCTCCTATGCGGATTGAGAGTCGGGTGGCCGCCCCGAACCGAGTGCGACCGACTCGGAGCTTCGTGTCGTCGCCGGTTTACCGCCCCCACCACCGCCACCCACAGCTGACCCAGCCTCCGTCTCGCACCTGCCTATACAACTGCAATCGTAGAGTGAATATTACCACGATACAGTATCAGGTTTCTTCGTAGACACAGTGTTTTTCTTATACATTGTTGTAATATGACATTACTGTTGTGTTTTAGCTCTACGTTCATGAAGTGTTAGACCGAACATTTACTTAAGTGGGCAGGGTAAAAAAAGGGTCATGGAACGTAATCACATTTATTATGTATATATGGATTCGATATGCGCGAATTCACTTCTTTGCGAGCTAGTTCACGGATGTAACTCAGCATATTATGAGAACCAGTTGTATAGGTTTCAAAATTTACTTCGATTAGCTTTACTTCTCCGGAGCCTCAATCGGAGGCTTTCCATTCACCATTTTGGCTAAACTTTCGGGTGTAATCGCAAACTGATTGCGTTGAAGGCGGTCAAAGTCTCAGTGCGTCAGGCTAGATCTGGAGTGATGAATCAAAAGCCCTAGTGTGAGGTTCCGGACACGTGGAAGTTCAGCGAATTAGGTTACTTTTTCTTTCACAACTTACCAGTCTATGAGGTCTAGTGAAGAAATGAAGCAACAACAGCAGCTAAATGTAGAACAAACTTTACAATGTTTAACTCTAGCGAAATTATATGAAGTCCTTGATTTACATGTCATCTTTCAACAAGAGAAAAATTACTTCTATAGGACAGTTTCTTACACTGTTTCGAGTGCAAAAAATTTAACCCGAAGCGTTCAATTTTTCAGACTTTCCGTAAAAATGCCTTGAGTAACGCAAGTATCAAATGAGTCCAAATTATGAACCAAGAAACCATTCGGCACGAAATGAAAAGTTATGGCAACTGTTAAGACGGTAATGACGTCACCTACGGTCACTTTCGAATTTCAGCCAGTCAATCATCGGGCGACTCCGGCCATTGGCGGACGCTTAAGTGACAAGAGATGACGTCATCAGGGACAAGTCTGTCCACTGGATGTTCCATGTTCTGTATAATAATTAGGAGGGAAAATAGTGAGCTGAACTACAACTTTTTGCATGGATCCTCTTTTCGGGTAACGGCAGTAAAAAAAGAACCGACCTTCCTCTTAAATTTTGGACTTGCCTTAGATTCATAACCGTATCACGGTGGAAAATTTATACCTCCATATATAGATAGAGAGCTCTAAAACGTGCAAATTCGCATGTATATTTTATAACCAGAGCGTGTGATGCAGGGGACTTCCATCACGTCATAAAGGTTGCTTTTCCTAAATGGCATTCATATTCCGATTGAGTAAGTAACCAGTTTTCCTAAAGCAATGGAGTCGAACATTTTAGATAAAATGAGTAGGAATGTTGGTCATCAAACGCTTAACAAGTCTGGTTCGATCGCATAGGCTATACACACATACATCAACAGAAGAAAAACAAAGAGTTGTGTTTTACAACAAGGATGGTAATCACAGTCGATACATTTTACATTCTTTTCCAGTAAGGGCAAATATCGTTTAATAACACCGTAAGAACAAAAACGATTCAGATGCGTTCGTTTTAGAAATGAGGGCCAAACCATATCAAATGCGTTCTTTTTCGAAATGAAGGTTGGAAATTCACTTGAGGTACGTTCATTTTAGCAATCAGGGCAAAAATCCCTGCAGATGTGTTCATTTTAGAAATGAGAGCAAAAAATACCTTCGGAAGCTTTCGTTTCAGAAATGGGGGCAGAATCTCTGCAGAAGCATTAATCTTAACAAGAAGGACAACAATAAGAACAACGAAGAAGCTGAAATGACCAATCACGCACCATTCAGAAAACAGCGAAATGACCCACATAATCTCTGTGCTGGCACGGCTTCTTAGTCACATGGCAGGCAGCTTCTGTACACAGTGTCAGGGCCCGCACTCGGCATATGTACACACACACACGTACACACACTGCGGCCGATATACGCACCGCACAGCAGCACACCTGCGTGTGTCATGTATGTGCCAGCACCAAATATTGTTTTCTTTTTCCTAAGGATGAATCATACCCCTGAAAAAAATTGATAAGAGGACCAGCTCCGTAAACATGGTCAACTGCGTAAAAAGCATTTTCAGTTAGAGGGCATCCTTGAAAAATAAAAAGAGATGTAGGTACTGCGATTTCAATTCAATATATATTCGTCCCTCTCATTCCATGTCAAAGAATAAAAGATGCATGTAATTTGCCTCATCTTTTTCTCACTATATTTTGTCACGAAGAAGTCGACGCTATTTGCAGGTGCGGAGTGGCCTAGCTGCAGTCAAACCAAAACCGAGTTAAAAAAACAGCTACAATGTTTCCATGTTTGTGTTCAAGGCCCAAAAACTGCATATAAGACAATAATTTTATAGGGAGCAGTCATTTATCATCGAATAAACAATTGACAAGTCTTTGACACTGCACAGGTGAATTCATTTTTTTCTGGGACAGATTGAATGTGAGCAGCAACCACATCTATTATAAAGAATATTTTAGATTCCTTGCAATCATGGAACACAGTTAAGGCATTGCCGTACAGTTATGTCCTCCACACAGCGGAGAATGGCATCTTTTTTGCCGAATATATAAGATAATCGGATAATATACTATTATAAAATGCGATTTTATTATGAAAAGATGAAATTAGAGTTTTAGCTATATAGTTGATGTCCATGAAAAAAATCCAGTCAGATAAATTAGTGAATTCTGTTGTAATGATAATTTTATAATTATTTGTATACATTAACATGACTATATTTATATAAATATATACAGGTGGTACTGTATTCTAATGCTAAGACGGTAATGTCACTTTAGCATTGTAAGAGCAGCTGAAATAGATAATTTTCAGTTTGTGTAGTACCTAATCTATATAAAATTATATTAAGGAAGAGTAACGGTAAAACACAGTAAGCCGCCGTTTGCTTAGAATCTCATAGTTCTCGTCTATATACTGTATTTAGATAGAAGAAAGCTGCGCCTAAAAATTCGCTTGCTTAAGTAATTCGACATTTAATGTGTTAAGTTTGCAGCTTCCTGATATTTTTTAACTCATAGATTATAATTATTGAGGAGAATTCAGTCATTGTATGTCTTTTAGTTATCTCGTCTAAGATTAGCAGAAATATTACAAACTTTCTTGCTCATACTATTGAAAAGTTTTCAGCCATTGACACACCTTTAGTGTTCTGGACTACCATTGACGGACGCATTATGCGCGTTCATGCCACAGACTACCTAAATAACTCTGCTCCTGTTACTTTCTGATACATCTGGGTAAAATATATCTAATATTTTGATCGAACGGCGAGCAAATTAAGATCACTTCCTGGTAAAAACACCTAACATTTCCAAACGTCGCTAACAAAGTAGGCAAGAATTAACCTTTCTTGACTTCCGCTAACGTGAAACGAGAATATCTCGTAGGTGTCACCCCAGCATTTCTTGTGCCTTTGCTCTCAGAACCAATTTCTTGATTAGCCTGCTGGGACTCTGCCAAAGTAATAGAGCGCATTATCAGTTAAGAAAGAAAAAGTTTTAGCCTTTTTCCGGTTTTTAAGAGTGAATGCAGCAGCGGCAGTCTCTCTGGATTTGACTCAGAGAACTTGGCCAATTACATTAGATGTTGGACAGAGCCGAGCTGTAGCTCATCTCGACTTCTGCACCAAACCAATCATGGCACCTTGCCTTCATCTTTTACAAGTCTAACTCTATTTAAGCAAAATGATAATAGGCAGTGATAAAATACTGTTGCACGAAAGGTGATTTCGGCAAAAGCTGCGGAATAACTATTGATGAAGTAGCTACGTAACTTGGCTATGTTGTACAAGCGGCTGCTAAAAGGTTTTACATCAACTGTGGGCACTTACCTGAGATGCTAAAGCACTACCTATTTCTTGCATGGGTCATGTATGCTTTACATACTTAATTCTTCCGAAATGTTGTGCGCGACCTAGATTCAGAGGATTTATTCAATTTCAGTTTTCTCAATCTGCAGTTGCAGCTTTTACACAAGCTGGGCAATGGCGAGGTTATCACGGTACAGAATTCTTTTTTTTTCATATCCATTTTTTCAGAATAGTCCAAAGGTTGCAGCACAGAGAACTGGAACACACTACAAATGATCATGATATTCGGAAATTCATGACCAAATATATTGGTCTGCTGTATTTTTACTGTTTCTGTTAGACCATTTTATCCATATTGCGATCCTCCTCGAACCAGTTCATTCACATATCAAGTGGTTCAAGTTTGAGCGAAGATGAAATTTACATAATAAATGTAAATCATATACTGTTTCAATAAGCGAGACTTGACATTGACCATTGTTTTGGCGCTGAGCTAGTAACAGGAGCTTAGCTTTCCAATGGCAGAACGTGGCGACCGATGTGACCTTCCTGCTAACATTAATTTTTTTAATCTTTATCGTGGAAGTTATGGTGCAGCGCCATTTCATATGAACCGAGTAGTTCTATTCGTATCCCGGTTACTGCATGTCGTCTCTCTTTGGCATGCAAAATAGAATACAAACACCATTACTCATGCAGTGAGAGCAGCGGAACCCTTTGTCTACGGAAGCAATAATCTTGCGAAACTTTTGTTTACAATGTCATAGAAAACGTCTCTGACTAAATAGACCTCACAATTAGTCACGCAGCGGGAGTTTCCAAACCCTTTGTTTGTGAAACTCGGTATTTGGCGAGAGTTTTTTTTTACTCACGGAGAAAGCAGTTTTCACTAAATATATTAATACTTTTAAGATACACAGTTCACTATGCCGTGAAACTGATCATACCCGTTTCTTAAAATATGATTCATCCAACTATTTTTAACACTATTTTGGGGCAGAAAATCTGCATGTTTTGCGTACTAATTATACTCGATATGTAGTACTTGTGTAGTGAGTGATCTAATTAACAAAGACCACCAGATCTTAAAAAAACACAAATCAAACCTGCTGATAGATCTTACTTCGTCTAGCAGACTCATCTCCTGCTATTAGTTCCAGAATACTAAAATAATATCCTTTACGCAGAAAGGTTATAAAATTCATAAGGAAGGAACGAAAATAAGATTATAATCTATTATGGTAAAGTACACGGTATATTACGTTCTGTCTATTCTCATCTCGGTTCAGTGCACTGTATACCATACTTAATTCAGTACCAAGAAATAAGGGACCTTGAAGGGTACAGTTTTTATAAATAGAAGAGTATGGTGTTCAAGTGAACCAGTTTATATGAACCATGTTGATGCAGCACGAAGATATTTTCGACTTCATGATTCAATTGAGCTTCGAAACCAACAAGTATAAACTCAACAAGCGAAAACGGAAATTGGTCAACATTTTCTGTACAGGTACAGCTTTATTTTGATGAGAGATATAACGAGACAGGCACTGAAATATTTTATATGAATGATGATCCGTTCCTACCTTGTCATTCGTCCCTTTCTATAAAGCAACAGGAATGTGTTGCGGTAACTGTACACAGCAAAATGAAATGGAGGAAGTACGCAACACCTGCCCAAATAGCAGCGCCAACTGTACGCCAGGTGCGTCCCGAGCGTCCCACCTTTTTTAGGTCCCTACGCAGTGGGATCGAGAGAGCACTGGGTACGGACTGCCTCGCCTAGTTTCTCTGATGCGTAGAGCTGACATACAAGAGAAGCATCTTTCTTAGCTTCTAAAATACAAATATTTATAGCTACATTTTCAATTGCTTGTTTCAGTTTATGACACCGTCTTGTGTACGAAAAGAACATGCAAGGA
Source organism: Parhyale hawaiensis (assembly GCA_001587735.2). NCBI lineage: Eukaryota > Metazoa > Arthropoda > Malacostraca > Amphipoda > Hyalidae > Parhyale > Parhyale hawaiensis. The sequence goes on along the minus strand of LQNS02276883.1, from coordinate 23,913,403 downwards.
GCAAAGTTTCCCCTGCCTTTCCTAAAATTATTAATACTTGCCATAGGGCATGATTGTTTTACTGTAGCTACTACGTTTCGAAACGTTTCTCTCAGGCTGAAATGCCTTATTTGCGAAACCAATTTGTAAGGAATGATGTCTCCCTAGTTCCTGTATTGTGAATAGCTCCTCACAAGTGCATATTTGGTGTTTTCAGCTATTCACAGTACGTGATGACACTGTCTCGTTTGAAGAGTAGCTATGGATTTCCCCTGGTTTCTGAAATAAGAAAACTTACAATAGTGTAACTTTCTAATGAAGTACAATACTTATATGGGAATGGTTATTCGTATAAATTCATCAACCAATTAGGGCAACTGGATTAACATATCCATGTAAAAATAGATTCAGGTCTTCATCTCACAACCCAGAAACTACTGAAGCATTCAACTAACTTTTCAAACGCTACACTCTTCAAATTTCTCTACAAATCTTCCAGTCTGCTTAGTAAGAGCTGAATAAAAGTAAGCACCTGAGTCAAGGTGTCATCTATTGGCAGTGTAATGTCGCGAGTTCAGCTGAGCCCGGTAGGCTTGAACTGACCATAACGTCACCACCTTGCGAGGGTATAGGCGTGAGAAGCAATCCGGCAGCCGAAACCTCGATTTTGCCTATCAAAATTGGGGTATTAGCGTCTCAGGGGTATTCGGCTTGGAAGTAACGCATGAAGGAAGTTTCAAAGTTCCGAAACCAACGTTCTCAGAACTTCTGGACAATCAAGCCTAAAAGGTTTAGTGCAACTCAACTTTGCCGCGCTAATCGATGGTAACTTGACATTGGGTTAATATAATACATGACCCTGGGCTGGCCATCGAATTAAGTGCAATGCGGGTATAGTAATGCTATAGTAATGCTATAGTAATGCTATAGTAATGCTATTATACCCTGTGTGTAATTGGCTCTGACAGTGCTTCCAAGAAAGAGCTGCGGTGCTATCTTGAAAAAGAGCGATTAAAAAGTTCGACAAACTTCATCAAAAGTTGTTTTCGTCAACGAAAAGGACTTCGTACATACTGTAACTCTTCATCGAAGCCTTTTACTCTCATAGCAATGAATTTTTCAGTAAAAGGCATATTTTCCCCCAGAAAAGCATTTTTTTTTATTCACGAAGAATTTATAACATTATTTTATATTAGAGGTTTACTGTATTTTGATAACGAATATAAAAGTGTTGTGTAGTTAGTGCGAGTGATTCAAAATTTCGTTAAGCACAGATAAATAAATATATTTTGACTATGACGATGATCGTACATTTGTTTGGACGTAATAACTAAACGACTCAGAAGTCGGCCTAAATAATCACCAAAAAGCTTACCTTGGCACCCCGTGTGAACCATCTCCCGATCAAGGCATAATTTTCTGGGCCAAAATGAACGCTTGAGGTCAAGTCCTGCGGTAGTAAGTGAAGACTGCCACGCAGTTGGCAGAGGATCGTCCGTCCGACACTGAGCAAAATGCACGCCGATGCCACAAGGTGTGTGTCCTTGGGGCAGTGCGAGTTGAAATTTCATTCTAGGTCGTTAAACGAACGCGACTGTGGGCGATACCCATGCATGTGGTAACATAGCTGTTGGTAGAGAGCAGCAGTGCCGAAATCAGATAACATTGCTTGATAAATTGCCCTCTACTTCAGTCGTTCTAACTGTTTTTTGGCCATGCCCTTAATTATTCAGTCACTAAGACTGACTGCCTGAAACTGAGCCTGCCATGCATATTGAAGAGCGAACAATTGAAAAGCTGCAATTTAATCTATTCTTCAGTTCATACAGATTGGACGCAATAGTATCACGAACTAGTGAAGTAACTATGCGTCTTTTACTGGTATGGATACGATGATGTACTGCGCCCCTACGCACCTGGGGCCTCACCAGGATAGGGGCCCATCCAGAGTGCTACGAGAATATTATTATTATTTTTTATTCTCCTGTTGATTTTGAAATTCTCTAACCAATAAGCACAAAGCGGTTAAGTTGCTAACAAGCACGGACATGATTCCGTTGCAGTTTTTCCGCTCTATTTTAATTTACTGTAAGTTTGCAATCATTTCTGTGCAGAGTGCACTCATGTAGCTGATATGACCAGAAAAATACCCTCCCCTAATACAGTTAACTACGCAGCAACACTATCACGGTCGTACGATGTCACGCATCCTCTGAACATCGATACCACCCGGTGCACCTCGCTGCCACACCTCCCCGTGCTGCTTTCCTATTGGCTGGCGGCAATGCGTACACCAAACTTGCCATTGTTTACAGTGCAGCAGCTGGGGCTACACATGTTGCCGGCAAATACACACGAAACTGAAGGGCTGCTGTCACGTCCGCCACTACGCAGTACAGAGTTTTGGGGACCACAAAACAAGTCTTTGGTGCGTATGCCGCCTGGGCCTGGGCAAGTTTTTGTGACGTTCCCTTGGCGATCATGAAAAGAGTAAAGGCAAAACAAGTAACGGGATTTATATAGTGATGCACAACTGGTTCGAAATGCCGCCATGGATTGAACGGCGACGCTGCAGCGGTGCGCAGTATGCAAAGTATAATGTAAATGTACTTTGGGAGGTTTTGTGCGACGTTGTGCTAAATAAGAGGCGATCTCAAGGCGATACCAACCGGCTACAGTTTGTAAGCGACGCACATATTTTTTGTTTGGAATAAATTATTGTTGGTGCGAGGCCATCAACGTAACCTTTCGTAGTTGGCGCCGTACTTATAAAGTATTCGTTTTGGTGCACTAAGACCGTTATTTTAATTGAGATTTGGAGCGCTCCTTTCGCATATTTCGGCTCTGATTAAACGGAAATTCATTGACAAGTCACCCAATTGCAGTAAAGTTCAGTATAAATCGAGAGCAAATTGACTTCGGTAATATGAAAAGAGAAAACAAATTCTGTGAGGCACTGAAATTAAACCTGTATTAATAACACGTTCGATTGGGCAACGCAGTTAAGCCATAGAGGCTTGACTTGTTCGAAACTTGAAACATGTGCCATGGCGTCTACACGTTGAATCACGATGCCTGTGTGGCTTCCAAGAGCTCAGTCTTACACCGTAATAGGGGAATTTTAGATAGCTCAACATAATCGAATTGTTTCTAGCACCTGCAACACGATTTTATGTGACGAAACCAATGTTCCTGTCTGCAGTTCTGTACAAGTCAGGTGATGTGCGCTTGGCTTACAACGACTTTGACGACCCGACCGAGCGTGTGTCATGTTGATGTTGCATTTTTTGGTCGTTCTAGAATTTCTGAGAGAAGTGATTTTCGTTTCCAAGAGAGCTTCTCAACTTTACGGAAAAAGGCCTGATTGACGACTCAGTACTAATTTTTCATCTGCTATAGATCGGAATCATAATGACAGATGCAGACACAAGGTGAAACAGGTTACAGAAATTCGTGTACAATAGTCAAGATTAGAGGAGCAAACCCAGAGACCGGCAGTGGTGGTCGCACCGAGTCCTCGATTCAGACTGCCTTAATCATCAACAAGATGTGGCTTCCCTTCTATTTCAGCTCATCTACATAAAGTTTTTAATCAGACAGAGTGTTTCTCTTAAATATAAATTCCCTTTGGGCTCAGTTTCTACCCAGAGTTCGAATATCGCTGGCTCAGTATTGAGAGTTGGGTTCACCCCTCATTTAGCAGCACTTTGATTTACAGTCTCCTAGTAATCATGGCCGCTTTCTCAGGCTGACATTCATCAAAGTCCTGCTCTTGCAAAGCGTACTGGGGAGACATAAACAACATACAATAGGTAGCCTGAGAAGACCATAAACAACGCTACGATAGCTCAAGAATTTCTGCCGGATAAGAGTTCTCACATAGTACTCAAATTCGCCCTCTTTCATTGATAAGTATGAAAAATGTTTGGAACTTCGTAAATTTCAACAAGTTAAGTAACTTACATCAAAGGATACAACAGACTAGGCAAGGCTAATCGTGTTCCAATTATAACAGCTTTCTACTGCTTTCTATTCCTCCTGATGTAATTAGTAATATATCAACACCGGCTGCTCTTGGCAATTATTTGAATAAATGCGGAATATTAAGTAGGGCCGTAATCTAATGCTACACGCGCCCTCTGATTAGCGTCTCAGGGTCCTCAATTGAACATGCTTTTAAGAGTAAATCTATACGCATGTTTTGCTAATTACTCCGAGTAAGCATAGGCCGCAATAGTGTTCATTTTAAAAATAAAATGCTGCTAAAGTGGTACATTCACTGGGTCCGCAAAACTAGCTAACGCGTTATAAACACGTTGCAGAATTTATAGTAGTTCCTTCAATGTCATTTTTGCGCTGTCTCGGTCCCCTATTTTGCCGTTTGCCTTAAGCTTATAGGCTATATGTACTAACTCGGTAAAAAGGCTATGTTCCTACACAAACAGAAAAATCTCAGCAACACTATGTTGACATTGACCTTTTCAAAGGTAAATCTATTCAGATTCCTGTTTAGATTTAACCTCATTAAAAGTGAATGTAAACCTACTGCTGCAGAGATTTCTCTACGTTTAGGAAAACAAAACAGCACAGCATCCTTGTAAAAAAACACATTTTCTTATGTATCTATTATAGTATATTTATTTGCGTTCAATACTCCTAGCTTGAATGTCACCACAACTTTGACCTAATATACTGTAGCTCAATTCTGTGAAATTGAACAGCGAACGCCCATTGGGACCCTCGTGGGGGTTTGCGTCTCCAAGGCCAGTATGTTTTATAGACTGCATGTTATGTAACAGTTTTGCGAACAGCGCTGCAAATAATGATATCATCCTGCTTGTGAAATAGTATTAAGAGCTGATAACATCCACTATTTGCAGCTACATAAATTAATGTTTCAAACACAATAGTTCTACGACAGAAACTAGATATGTAGTAATCTATAGCTGCGAATGTTACAGCATCATAGAAGAGCTATAGAGTGTGGGCGCCAATGCCAAGATGTCACGGTAACGATAAGAAAAGCTGTGGTAGCAGTCAAAAAAGTCAAGGTAAGATGTTGATCCAAACCAGTTTGAGTTCCAGCTAAGGGAAGCTAATGGCTGCCTACATCTTGACTCGGCAGAAAAGATATGCGGATGTTGTATCAGTTGTTGTCGCTTGGCTGTTCAAGGTAGAGTTGGGCGTGTGCAACTGGTTGGCGAAGTTAGGATTTCGACGAGTGACTTGTCCGGAGCGTCAGGCAGGAGCGTTGGCTTTGCCACTTTGAATAGACGTTTGAAGCAACCTGATTACTGCTGAAACTTTAATTTACGGAGCAAGATTGATCGAGTTTTCAGAAGTCTCAAGGCCAATCTGTTAAGCGTTAACGCCTAAAACTCTATACACAGAGTCGAAGCTAGCGCACCTACCTGATGGTCAGTACAAGTCAATCGTATTTTGATTAATTTTACCGGCTAGTTGAAAACATCCAACGTAGACAGAACTCTGCAGTCTGCCGCACGGACGGACGATGGACACGTGTGGTGATACACTGCTTATTGTAGCTCTATAATGTCCACTTAACGGGCATTGTCGAGTGGATGGAGAAATGCTCAACATGTTATGGAGAACCGTGAACCACAAGGAGGGCCCCATGGTCGAATTTACCCTAGGGAGGGTGGAGGGGGGTTGGGCCAATCTAACTTGGAGGCCCCCAGCAACAGAGGGGTTCGGGGCAAATTGAGCTGGAGGGGCCCAGGACCATGAAGGTGGCTGCCTAATAAAATTATGTACCTACCACATTTTATGTACCTGCTAAAGAATATTAGCTTAAAATTCATTGAAAATTCTTTTTGCAAAGTACTATCAAGAAAGACCCGTATTAGGCACAATGATATCGTTGGGCACTTCAAAGACTTTGATACTTACTCTTATCTATGTCTGGAGTTTATTGTTTCATTGTTCGTAATTTTTTACTACTGAATTTTTCCATTTTTGGTCCACAGGAGAGTGGCTCTTGACAGGAGGAGCGGCAATTGCTCCCAGTGCCTCGTTATTGCGTTAGACCTGAGGTTACCTGAGCCATAGCAAAGTCTTGGGGATGTCTTTCTTTCTTCGGTCACTATGTCTCCGGTGTGGTGCAATCATAATTTTATTACTATTAATTATTACATATTAATTCGATTACTCGATGATGGACACGATGACGATGGAGAAATGCTTAAGCTATCAGCAGGCTGGTTATAATATTGCTGCGTATCAATCTCAATCTTTTTTTGAATATTACAAATTTGGCGTAAAATAAAACATATTGAAATATCATACCTATATTAAATGCAATACATCTTAGCAAAAAAAAAAAAAAAAAAAAAAAACTAGGGTTCTCGCCGAACTCCAGAGCTTGGAGCGTATCACAGCCTAGCACGACAATTCTGTTATTCATAGTGTGTCCCACGCACGAGACACTGTCGCCTACACGTTCTCACATTCCTTTTGCTACGGATGCCCTAGAGATTGAAACGACAATGATCCATCGAAGTTATTACTGAGATCCAGGATCGGCCATAAAGATCAACTTGCCGGAAGTTAAGTGAATTGTATTTTAAGAATTTCTTCTTAGTAGCATTTCAGGCGGCTTGGGGTAGCTCTTATTCTCCATTTGAGCCCTTACCGTCTCTTGATGCCCAAACGTATGGTTTTAATGCTACAACCAGTACTATATAATAATTCACGTCGTGTTTTTATTTATTTATTTATAACTATATTTATATCTTCCTGTCACGCTCTATGGGAATAAGATAAGAGAAAATTCAAATTTCAAATGGCGAAAAAAAGTTGGGTACCTTGGAATCTTTTTCGTCAGTATTAGATAGGGGAAAAATAGATCTCTGTCTGCTTGCCCCTTTTTGGCAAAAAGAAAAGTTGAGTACCTTGGAATCTTTTTCTTTGGTATTAGATACAGGAAAAATGAGGCTTCGGACCGACGGACTGACGGACAGACAGCTCTCTTATTACAGTATAGATTGTTTAGACAGAATGCTGAATTTACATTTAAGAAGCCTTCTAAAGAGTAACAAGCACAGGAGACGGTGGGGGTTTTGGTGAAGTGTTAATTTTTTGCCGTCATTTATAATGACGGCACGGGCCACTAGTAACTATTATAATAATAGAGTTGGGACATTCTTGAATAGGACTGAAACATGTAATATAAATCAGTTTCCCTAACAGAAGTATCGAATTCTATTATCTTCAGGTTCAATGTAAGCCCTACAATATGTCGATACTGATGTTACCAGTAAAAATCAGTGTCAGTATCTTTTTTAGAACCAACGGATCTGTGTAGTTTTTCTTAGAATCAACGGGATACATTAGCCGATGCATTACCTGTTTGTTCTAATAAATTTTTATATTCTCTTACAGAGGTACGTTTACCAAATTATATTTTGACTTCTATTTTTATTTTTCTTCTTCTTATTTTATAGACTGTTGTAGAAAAAATAATATTTTCAGTAATTTAGCCCTGATTTTGCTATCCGACTGCTCAGCGAAGCAGATGTTTACCTCCGCCATGGAGGTTATGCTTTCGCCGGGTTTGTCTGTCTGTTTTTCTGTCTGTCACCAAGATAAATAGTTATGGACGGATTTTTATGAAATTTACTGGAGTTGTTGGTAATGTTGAAAGACATAAATGATTAAATTTTGGCGATGGTCAGTTAGTTTGTTTGTGAGTTTGACTAATGTTTATCAAAATGTTTGTTAGCAGCATAACTAAAAAAAAAAAAATCTGAACGGATCGTCAAGAAAGTTAGTGAAACTGTTAATACTTTTAAAAGGAAAAAATAATTGAATTTTGCTGCTGCTGCTGAGAAGAAAATAATGGTTTTAGCACCAATTTGAATATTTCGTTACCTTTCCGTGTTTGGCAGAGGTATGCGCTCTCAGAGTGCTCTAGTTGTATCTTGAATGACGTTGCTAGCACGATGTATAAAGTTTTTACTTTATCATTCCTGACTTCTCCTCAACCCTAGTAATAGAAGACTATGCTACCTCTCCGGAAAAACGCTATTTTCTCAGGTAGCAATAAAATAGGGTAAAGAAACCTCGTAGCGAGTAGAACTGTTGTAATTATCAGCGATGTTATCAGTGAAATCATTCAAGACACAATGAAGGCGCTTCAAGGCTGATAGCAGACTTGATGGAAAAAGGGCACCCGTCGATGGAGAGTTTGATATGATAAGAGTTCTTTAATTCTTATCATAAAAGTTCTTTAACTGAATCAGCTAATCTTTACTCAGTTAAATATCAGAGACGCTTTCAAATCGGCAGGTAGCAGTAAATAACGAAGAATGCCTAAAAAATAGATTAAGAGCGCAAAAAACAATGCCAAGCAAAGTAAAGCACTTGCGGCGAGTGGTGAATAGTAGATTTTGCGTCGTCTTCCGCCGTAGTTGATGAATGACCAAAAAAGGACAATTAACTCTAAAATTACATTTTTTTTAATTAAAAAAAAAGGCTTGGTTACACCTAGTGCGACACTAGCATGGATGTAGAAATAAACTGATTTCTAATAGGGCAGTCTCATTGATACACCCCCCTCACTGAAGCAATAGGGCGCTGATATAATAGGGCATTGATCTAATAGGGCACTGATTTAATAGGGCACTAACTGTATAAAGCAGATCCATCAAGCAGATACATCGCTTGACAGTGAGGGCGCAACGTTTATTTTTGTTTAAACCTGTAATATAAATGCCCAATAGAGGGGAGAATAGAAATGTTTGTTTATGTTTCAAAGTGATGTCAGTCTCACTCACAGTGTAGCTACATGTACAATTTTTCAAATTCTAGACATTTTCAAAATAGATACTTTTTTCATTACTGCATATCAGAAAGAGGCAAATGAAAAGCTGAGCTCTTCATGATATGAATTGCAAAAGAATACAGCAGGACTACTATCATGCACACAAGGTACCCGAGTACTGAATAAAGAGAAAATGAGTTCATTTTAGTGCCAGTTTGATTCCGCGAAATGTGCAGAGAGAACTGAAGTGAAGGTCTCATTTACAAGCCAATTTGAAACACCCATTAGCTATCAGAAATTGCAGTAAAGGACTCATTCACAAGAAAACGTGTGGCACCCAAAAGCTATCAGAAATTGTAATGATGTTCTCATTCACAAGCAAACGTTACAAGGCAAGCAAAGGCCATCACAACGTACCCATCTCGTCCTCAGTGATCCCCTGCCCTCATAAGTTAACATAAACAATTTACTTCAACTTTTCTTTCTGGATCAGTGGCCTTTAAACGCCTGACGTCAGAGCCCATCACGAGTTCGCCCCGTTGCCTGATCAAAACACAGGCCTCTATTGATGGCTGGTGGCAACGTTCTGGTCCTGATCTTGGGAACGCCGTATCTGTGCCGGCACATTTCCGTTCTTTTCGGAGGTCGAACCTCGCAGAGTTGCCAAGCTCTGCTGTCAATTGCGTACTGCGTATGCAGTTGCTCCGGTTGTCAAGAGCACAGTTACGTGAGCTTTGACATGTTGCATGTGTTACTGCGTCTTATTTTTGTCCATAGTGTTTATGTAGTGAGGGCGATGAGCGACAGTGCTTGGTACGGTAAAATAGGCAATTATTGGTGAGTGTAATTATTAACGGCGATGATGACCACAATTTTGCATCACTAGTGTGATGCCCCTTCTATTCAATTTACTCTGGGCTGGGAACAAAGAGCGTATCGATACAGTAATGTAGGCACTGGCGTCTCAACTGACTCTGATTATAGAACGAACTGTGCATCGATAAAGTAATGTAAGCAATAATTGGCGAAGTTCAGCTGATCGTTTTACTTCGCTTTATTATGACTGTAACTTATTGTTTCTATGTATGCTATTTGTCGCGTGCAGGATGCAAAGATAGACGCTGTCAAGTAATGTGATGATCAACGTTGTTGTCAAAGTCGAGATAATCATTCCGGTCAGGACCACAGTATGTGCCGTGCACAGCCTCCACAATGACCTTTGTGTTACGAGGCTCGCCGAGAGTTATACGTGACATCGGACACGTATAACAGACTGACGCTTCGCAGTTGTTTAGTCCTTAAGATAACGCGTTAATCTCTGACTATTTGTGTTCTAATTAACACATCAAGTTAGCTTCGCTTCCTATCATTTCATACTGCGCACTTTCGCTTTAAGCTTAGTAGTATATTAACTGTATTAGTAAGCCTATGGTATCAGAATTTTTTGACTCGGCATAAACATGCTCAGGATAAAAGTCAGTGATCTAGCATCATGAAAGCATACTTTTGGGCATGGGTATGTTTAAGAAAACTATGGAGGTGTAGTCATGGAATCACAGCTAGTATTTGTAAATTAAGATGGCATATTACCAAACGTGACATATGAAGGAGTCATACGCAGAGTGACTAGAATTAAAATGCCCACTATCTCTTTTTCTGGCAAATAGTATGTGTTTTGAGCGGGTGATGTAAGGCTTCTGAGATTGGTAGGAATTTTATCTTTCTCCCAGGAAACACGGCTGCAAAACGTACATGTTTTAAGCTAAAGAATGACGCTATGTAGAAGGCTACTTACTAATGTCGGAATCGTTACAAAACTTAATACTGAGAGGACCACAAGTGCATGGACAGTTTTCATTGCATGTTTTTAAGCATTTATTCTTAGCGTAGTCTATGTAAATCATTTCAAATAGTGGCAGATGAATTCACGGGAGAAAAGGTTAACATAGGTATTTGATTATGAGATTTATGCAAAAGAAGACACATTAGTACCAGCACACGTTGCTCAGCAATAAATACAGAAGTTCTTTCGCGCATACAAAAATTAAGAACAACTTCAAGGAATAGGTAACAAAAAGCATTTGAACACTTGAAAGAAATCTAGATATTACCAGAGACTAAAATAAAATGACTTCACGGTGCGTGCAGGGTGCACCAACCTCTCACTGCGCAGTATGGTACAAAGAAGCCCTCTGCTCACCGATATTTTAGTCATTGGTATCTTTACTTCCCCATAACCTGATTTCGCTTTATTCTGCAAGCACGCATGCGGGCAACAAAAAGTGGGTTTATAATGTCAAGTGACTGTGTTTAGACAAGAATCCTTTTAAACAATGATGTGGTTTGAAAGTATTTATTTTTAGGCAGCTTTAGTTTTTTTTTGGTGGTGGTGGTTGTGATTAAATACAGCACCCATAGGAGCATCGTTTTTCAAAGAGATATACATACCATTAATTGAGCTGCCACTCACAGACTGGATAAACCAATAAAATTAATTTATTATTGAACATATTTGTTTTTTATAGAATGGTAATATGCAGATAGCGTAAGAATAGCGTCGCTCAAGATAACGTCCGTATATCAGTAACTGACATACTAGAGTTAGAACTGCTGCACGAAGACCAACTTTCGACAGTTGACTCAACTTTCATTTTAACTATTTCTGCAATACGGTACTCGCATAATCTGCTACTAGTATGAAGCACTGGAGGCTAGAAAAAGTTTATTCATAGTAGCATAGAAGGAAATGTTAGGCTGGCCAGATAGTTCTTTCAATTTTAGTACCGAAAATGCAACACTGTAGGAAGGAAATCAATCTCGATGTTGTCTCGCTTCGTTCTAACGTTGCAATATCGTAATGAGAATAACATCTTTAATAAATAAGAATACAGCAATTATACAATAGAATCACAGGTATGCCTCCTGATACATATTCCACAGCATCGTTACGCTATAGGTGACCTCGCGACCAGGAAAAGACATGAACATCCTCAATCTATGCCTCATGCAGGCATTGAGTGATGAGTGAGCAGAAACAACAAAGAGACTGAACTTTACAATTTATATGGATGCGATTTAATGCCGACAACAATGAAATGAAAATTTGGCCAACACTTTAAACTGTTTTTCTTTCAGTGCGCATAGATTTTCCACATGAATATCGCTGTCCTTTTACAAGTAGCAATAATTTGGAGCAAACAACGCCATTCTCTCTCATGTTATGTAACTTGTACCATTCATTTAACCGATTAATATTGCATTTTGACGCCAGCAGTGGCCAAGATGGACACATTGAAAAAAGTGTTCTTCCTACGAAAGTTGATGCTTCACTGGGACGTTAAAAGGTCACTGCTGTTTTTATATACCTATAGTAGCCTACCCGGTCCTCCACAGTAAGCCGTATATAGAATTTGCGATAATGCCCAATAGGAAATTTATGGGCGTTTATCGGCGGCTTATGAGTAAGAAGTGAAGGGCATCCGATAAAATCGGAAAAATGCCTATAAGTTTCTGATTGAGTAGATCTCTATTGATCACAAATGAGGTTTTGATCTGATTGAGAAGGACGCACTGCAACGGCTTGCTGTGATGATCGGCAGACAAGGTAAGGGGAACATGAGACATACATACATATATATATATATATATATATATACATTTATAAATAAACAAATACCTAAATTTACAAACACACGCCTGTATTAATTATATTATAACGTGATGCACAATTACGCAGTTCACCGCAGAGTATACAGGAAGGAAAGATTGAACTCAACATCGCGGTTTCCGCTGCTTGGTCCCGAAGCGCGAGAGCAGAGAGGTCGCAGCAAGGGATTTGGCCTTTGTTTACACCTTATTTTTAGCAACTCCTATCAGTAAAGCCGGCGACAGGACGCGTAGCAACCTCAGGGCTTCTAAGAAACCCATGAACTGCGTAGAACTAACCTGCCGCCAACAGCCGCATGCGTCGTTTTTTTACTGAGTTGCCTTGCCGACTTATTTTCTAATAGCGAAAATTTTCTATGCTTATTTCTTGGCTGCTGGCTGGCGGAGAGGTGACGAGGAGGGGGAGGGGGGACTGAGATGACGCGCAGTTCCCCTACTGCGCGGTTAGGGAGCTTAGAAACGAATTTACTTTTAAGCATTAGTAAAGACCGAAGTGTGGAATAAACTTAATTATCAGGCAGTTTGTTGACGTTTCCTTATAATTTCTTATTATAAGTATTGAGATGTAAACGCAATTTTTTATTTTTTCATATTTCGAAGGCACAATTAGCCAACAGATCATACAAAACAACGCACATGTAAAATAATGTAAAATTGGTATTTTCAATCAGATAATGTAAGTTACGAACAATTAACATGTCTCATTAAAACTCGGTGGTTTTTTGGAACAATGAAAAAGATGCGAGTAGTAACAAATTTTAAACAACTTAGTGGTTTTATTGAAACGTTAGAAAATGCGAACAGGTAACAAACAGTTAATGAAAAAAATGAGTAATTTTTGTTTAGACATTATAAGATGCGAATAATCATTACGTTAGAAAAACTCGGTGGACGTATTATGACCGTTAATGGATAGAGTGTGCTGTTGTTGTTGGTTCTGGTGCGCATGTACGTTGGTGCGCGCTACTCCAGCAGCGGAGGATGGACTCACCCCGGCACCTTGTGGTGGAGATGCGTAGCTGATGTTATCGTTGGTTTCCTTCGACAATTCCTATTTGTCTTTGCACTCAATAGTGCAGCTTTCATGCAACAGAAGCTTTAACTCACCAGGGTTGTACTCTATACGAAGAATGTATTCAATTATCTTGACAGACAGCAGAAAAAAGTTTGAAATAACTTAGGTATTTTGATAATCCCTGCTACTTATTTTTCACAGTGCGCAGAAATTTTTTATTTGTTCACAGTATCCCATTCAAATATGCTTTAAGTTTGCGCTGTCAGTAAGCACCTGAAGCTTGAGTTCCACTCTTAACATATGAATATTTTACCAAATTTAGTCAACTTTCGTTAGGTTCCACTTTCATGTGTACGCTTTGCGTAAAACACACTACTATATAATACACAGCCCGTAGAAGAGCACAACGTTATACGACATCAAAAAAGACGTGCTGCTAGTTCTCAGAGGTTAGGAAAGGTTCGGTTCAGCTAGAATAGATGCCTAACTTAAAGGCCGGTTCACACGTTCTTCATTTCAACACATTCAGTCAAACTGACGGACGCGGTGCGTTAATTTGATGGAAGCAGCAGCAGCAACTGGGTGAGACGAAAGGATGAAGCTCGTCGCACTTTTGAACGCATTTCGTAATTCAAGTTCAGTAAAGAGAACCTATAAATGCAGAATTAATCCTCTATAGCATTTTTAAATCATAAAAAAGTCAACAAAAATGATTTTGTACAGTCACTTTAACGATCAGAATCACTCTATTCCCGTTTAACTAAAGAAAACTAGTTAAGCTGAAAATGTTGACTAAGAACAGAGACGCGGCGTGACGCCATCTTTGATTCCACAACGAAGTGAATTGCTGCGTGTTGTTTTCACTTTTATCGGCTATAAATATTTTAAAAATAGACGATTCCTATCGGATTCAGGCTATAAGATTATGATATACGAATATGACTTCAAATTGAAGCGAAATATAAGCGAAAATGTAAAAAATGTGAGATCATAACTGAACGTGCGGCGTCAGTCATTTGAATGAATGTCGGTTTTACGTGTGGACAGCGACAGCAGAAGTTGACTCACGGCTCGTGTTCATTTTCGGGAGTGAACGCGTTGCTATGAGGGACGTATATGTATATGTATGCATACTGGTACAAGAGAGCAAGGTTTTAAGAAGACCTACTCTAAATTATGAGGTGAAAGTTGGCCCAGGGTTGCGTTCACACCTGAATCAGAATATGGAAAGTGCGGCTATGTCTGCAAGAATTTCTTGTACATAAAATTGCGTGTAAGCTAAGACTTAGTCAACTTATCAGACGTCTCAATCCCATACTAGTTTCTAGGTTACCGTATTTCATTGCTCCATAAACATTGTTTTGTAAAGCAAAGCGTAAAATGAGACGGCATTGCCAAAGAACAGATTATTGGTAAAAAAGAAAACAATAAATTGAGAATGAATAGATCGTTGCTTTTTTCAAAACATCCGTTAAATTTAAATTGAAAAAAAAAAAAAAAAATCACGAAACGGTAAAGGATCAATAAGCTGAAGCCATATCGGTGTCTGGAGTTGGTGGTGTCTCTGCGTAAAAATTGTGTTCGATTTTTAGTCCAGCGTAGCGATTTCATCGAAATAATATTGGTTTCATGGCTATTCTATTATGCCAGAGCCTCGCTCACACACTTCGATGCGCTGTTGCATCTAGGCGCGTCATCCCGATATATATTTGAAGTCGGTAGCATGGATACGGTATCGTGAACGACGTGCGAGGTGCACGTCCTCGCATCAAACTGTTGCATTTTGTGACCTCGGCATAAGTTCAGTGTGCAGCACTTGGCGACACTGGAAGCCAATATTCATATTTTAGCGTGTTGAGTCATGGTTGACATCGCATTGCATAGGATCGTACTTGGTGTGGTCGCCACATCTCTGAATAGATTAGATGGCTGGCAGTAGACGGACCAAGAGACCCATTCTCAGAGAGCAGCCGATTCTAACGCTCAGGCCCTCTGCAAGATTTTCTGAGCATTGTAGCAGTAAAAAATTCGTACTAGCCTCAGTAGCTTATTTATTAAAACGCTCATTAACTATTTCATCAATTAATTTGCCTCTCTCGCAGGAAAAAGTTTGTATAAATATAGCATATTACTATATATTACGTATCAATGTGAATGTGAATGAGCGGATTGTCGCCAGACACTCGGAAAGAACTGGAAGGACCTGTAATATCCGTATCCCACGCAGAGATGGTGGAATAGCTGTGGCCACAAAATTTTCTAATAGCTTCGCTGTACGAGGAGCAAGATTGTTTAACAAAATGCCTCGGCATATGCGAAACGCCACTGATATCAAAACTGTAGAGTTCAAAAATTTGCTGGATTCACAGTAAAGAAGAATACCAGATAGACCAGCGGTCAGCGGTTACGTGCACTGTGGAGATAATTCGCTGCTGGCTCTCTCTTTGGTTTCAAACTGCGGCACCACAGAAGACACCCAGCAGAGTGACTCCACACACGTGAGGTGATGTGAGAAACGTCACCTGGACTTCTTCCGAAGACTCTCAAGGTAACTCAAGGTAAGGTAACGCAAAAGTCGTACCTCCACACAACTCCTCATCCGATATGTTGCGTGGATTTAGGCTTTAGCTTACATAAGGCTTTACCACAAGAAGAATATGTAAATTAAGGGTAGGTTCTTGCAGTTTGTACGCTATGTGTCATATTAATGTTCATAAAGTACTTCTGTTTCGTTGCCTGAATATAGCATTCGCTACCTATAGAGAATTTAAACACTTCAATTCTTTACTTTCCTTGTGTTCATATTTTATTGAATATATATGTCGAGTATGATGTCTTTTACTGGTGAGATTGTTTAAATAAAATTATTATTTTTATTATTATAATTGTTTCCCCACTGCAGCCAACAACTACTTGGCGATTCAGCACCAGGCTTTGAGTATACCTCCTACTTTTGAATTGGTTTAAAATTTCAAAGACGTGAAGTTTTAGCGCGACGTTCAATCGCCGCAAGTCGATCGTAGCCGCGACACCGTGACCGCCGATGCCAAAAGTTGAATAACTTTGCAACTGTTGAGTTAGTGCGCGCCCGCCATTACTTGTAGCGTCGTCAAATGGGTGCAGTTGGCAACAGGAAAGAGTTAATTAATGATTCAGTCCTGCCTTTGTCGTAGGAATATCACTGTTCGAAAATTCTGTCTATAATTATTATATACTGTACCTCACGAGCGCGGAGGTTCAACATCGTTCTCTCATTTTCTATGGCCTCTAAATGTCGCCTCCAGATTTGCACCCTTCACGGACCACGTCGTCTGGTGTATCCTAAACTGTGCTATTGCTATGGGAGAGGCAAGATAAAGCGATGCACTCAATGGTTAAAAGTCCTTTAACATTGTGTATTATCTCATGTGACCGGCGGGGGCGAGCCCAGAGAACGTTCTGCATCCGCGCGGCGTGGGATTAATATATATATATATATTATACATGATGCAATTCCACACGGGATGTTATCCTTTCGTGCCTGCTGTACACATGTGTACATGACAAATAGTGTTATTGCTACAGTATGTGATGCTTAATTCTGCCATGAATAGGCTAATATAAAAGTAATATTGCCTGCCCATCTGGTTTTAAATTTTTATATTGTAATTATTTCAAATGCAGTATATCAATACAGCATCCCCCTAGATGCATTTGTACCGTTTCGTGGTTACTCTACGCATTGCGTGTGTTACAAGTAGTGATGTTCCTGTAGAATGCGATGTTTCTTTTATTTAGCCACGAATAGAGCTGAAGAATGAGGGACTTTAAAAACGATTTGGTGAAGTCCAGGCTTCCAGTCGTTTGCTTTTACAATATAGTTCGTGACGATAATTTCAGGAGAGGATACGATAACAAGAACAGGTTATCGATTCAGAACGTGATAAGTAACTGAACTTCAACGAACGCTCGTGGACTTCAAGCAGTTTTTAACACAGGAGTCATACAAGCAGAAAACTCTCTATATACTTAATGTCACTAGAATTTTCAACATAATATACCAAGACGAAAAGGATAAATCTTTACAGTAGATATAACTTCAGTACGTAGAACACTTCTATACTTAATGTAATCGAATAACTCAATTGGAAACACAAGTGAAATATAGTTATTTGTCCTCACAATGAACAAAGTTTGTTCGAAGAATTTAGTTGAACAAACTAATTAATGAGTTTTTATGAGTTGAGTGGACGAGATATATATGTATATTTACTAACTATACGGTTGGTTGGCCGTTGCCTGCATGCAGGGGTCAGGTGCTTTGTGAGGTTTGGGAGGGGCACAACCTCACGGCAGAATATAGAATAAATTATGCCTTGTTGCATTCGAAATTTTGGAACGCAACTTCCGTTGGCGAGATTTTGTTATGCAGGTGCATGCGAAATTGAGGATGACGAGTTCTTTAGAAAAATTTTCTCTCGTCAGCCTTAATGCTTCCAAACTCTGTCCTATGTCTGCGACAGCGCCTGCAAAAGTCCGACCATGGGTACGACGCTCGCTGGCCTCCCGGGCCCTAGCATCTTATCCTAATTTTTATTTGAGTGCGATCTTCTTTGTCTAGCAACATCAGGATTGCCAAGTTAAATCGAAAACAGTTTTCGGTTCTCCAGTAGTCGAGTCTGGTAGAAGCCGCAGCTGAGCGCCTTCCAGTTTGTGGACCTTCACACATGGAGCGTCGACACTGCGACTAGCTAGATTTGTCGCTTCAGCTCCAGTTATTGAGATGAGTTGAATTAATACTAGAATACTCAGCAGGACCCGATTATGGTCGGTGCCTAGTCCCAATTTAGTAATGTGTTTTTTTTTTTGTTCTTCAGCTGACGCAGTGCGCAGGTATCAGTAAATGGGCAGGAAAAAATAGAACGTCTTCATAATCAATAGCATAAATGATAGCAGGACTATTTAAACTTTACAGTAGGCACAGATGGTCTTACTATTGATGCCAATAGAATTCGCATAAACGATCAGTTTGTCAAGCGTCTTGTCCTCTACGTTGCCGCATGCAAAACCAGCCTCGAGAAGACATTCTAAAAGCGTACATATAAAATTACGAGGGAAAAGTCCCGCCGTGCGGAGCAAGACACACATTATATTTCCGTGCACTATGGCATTACAAGAACTAATTTGTTAGTCTCCACTACCTGATAAAAAATTATAAAATTGGAAGCGAGTTTCGAGTATTTTGGGTAGCCTCAGGGTCCGCAAGTCCCAGTTTTAACTGTGCGGGCAGAAATATTACTGCTAAAATGACGTGTCTAAAGATACAGCGAACATTCTGAGAGAAGTGTTATCTAACAGTGCAGAGTTGCGAAAAATGTTTCGTTTGTTAAGTAGAGTAATTTCTTTTTCTTGAAAGCTTATCAACTCTCTGATAAGCAGTAACATCTTCAACATCTTAACATAGTATCTACATATACGTGAAAGATCAACTGAAGCTTTAATGCTTTCTACTATGTTTAGAAGGTGCTAAACAATGTAAAAAAATAAAGATTGTCTCGCCACTTACGATACGCTAAATTCAAGTGTTTAGTAGTATTTACTTCTCTAAATACGGCAAGGTATAAATTTGAAAGGCTACCAAATAATATTTATTTTCCACGATATGTACAATTTAAATAAGTTAAAGCTAAGCTATTACAGTATACGACGACACCTACTGACCAAGGTACTTGTAGGCTCACCAAGTACATCATCCACATTTGCTAATTTGCTAACCACCTCTTACTTGAAGTGCAGGCATATATATACATAAAAAGAATGATATTATAATTCATAGAAACGTTTGAGACTCAAACAAGAGCAATAAGTACCCAGCCTTCACGATGCTCGTCGGAGAAAAAAAAACATATAATGTTCGTCTTGCAAATGACAGAGAGATTTACTCAGGAACTTGATGGGCTTGTAATTTAAGTATGCAAGCCTCAGGTACCATGGGTTGGAACAATCGCTACTTGTCGCTAGAGAATTTGACCTGCTACGATACCTAACTTGCTAGGTTAACTGCTGGCATCAGGGTGTTACCAAAATTCCTTTAAATGCAGCAAGGAGTGGTGCAGTATAACCCGGACTGCACTTCACTCAAACCCTTCCCATTTGGTCCCTTCAAGACTTGTCTGATTGAGGCGCGATCCTGCTCTTTATCGCAATACCAACGTGGACTCGGACCTGCAGTACTTCGCTCAATGATCGAAACGGCTCATCCTATTTCCTCCATGCGGTCAAAGAGGGTGGCGCTCAAGCTTCCCCCGCTTGGAGGCTACCCAACAACAACAACAACAAATATGACGACAGAGGGAATAGAAATTCTAATAGATCAGTAAACATTCATCCTTTTGCGGCGGTCGATAAATTTTTAGTTAGAAATTCAGTGGTGTGGACATTCGATATTCCCCACAACTGCGATCATTTTTTATTCGTTGGTACCGTAATCGATTCGGTTCGGTTCAACTAGGACAAGTGCTCAAATTAAATTAAAGGTAGATATATTATGCCTGTATCTCAGGTGTACCACGCACCTATCCATCCTTCACGACGGTCGGCGAAGTTAAAACGAAGAACTAACTGATACGTTACACCTACAGACTGTATATGTAGAGGCGCATACTAGTCGCACAGGAACTCCCTGGAGTGCAGAATGACCTTAGAGGGAGACGCAGGAGCGATGTTTTTGCCGCGATGGGTGCAGTCGGCCGACCGACCGGTTGCTGACGCCACACACACCAGCCATAAAATGCAACCCAGCGTCTGCCTCCTGCCAAATTCATCGAACCAAAAACAACTGCGCAATTCAGGGACGTACGTCTTGCGTTCGGTTGGACGAGCTAGGGGTGTTCGAAGTGGGTGGTACCGCCTCCTGAGGGCGGTTGACACTCTTGGGGAGCAGAGGTGGGATGCAAATGGGGCTGCATCCTGCAAGCCAATACGATCGAAAACCGATGCCGGCAATAAATTTCAAACTTTAACAGACCAGGGCATGAAGCACCGACTGAACTGACTAGTTCCGCACCTAGCATTCTCCAATGTGAAAGACCGCACTCCCAAAGACCTTCAGGGCAGGGACAGCAGAATGCAACCAATGCCTCTCATTGTTGTACACCTTATAAAACATACAGAGTTCGGCTACCCTTCTCCTATGGGACCGATTCACCACCTCATTACCCGCGCACAGCCTGCTGGCTGAACTAACAACTCGGTCCGGCAGACGGAAGTGACTGTCAGCAGCTGAAGCTCAGACCGGTGAGCAATACTCCTACACAGGCAGCAAAAAAGCATAAAAGCATCTGCGGGCTACCTCACTGTCACCAAACACAGAATTTACCTCTTGCAGGAGCCCAATCTTTGTGGAAGCACGTGATGGCAGTCGCCTAATATGCTGCTAAAAAGTAAGCTTCTCATCAACGTTAATTGTCATTCCTGCTTTTCGGGTTGTATTTACGACACAATTCCTGAGCGGCTGTGTGACTGGGGCAGCACAAGTGACCCTGAAATTGTGATTACAACATGCCTCTGTAGTCACTCTAGATACAGCGTAACCTCATGTGCGCAGTTTATAGCACCGGACGACGTACAACACCCGTGTTACTTCCGCAAGTTCCTCATCCGCCCTCAATACTTTGCTACAGCCCTTACCTTTGTGAGCTATGACCATGCGGTGGTGGCCAGTCGAGGTGCACGGGCTATAGACATCCGTAGTGAAGCGGAAGCGAGGATGTAGAGGCAGCAGTGTGGTGTGTGTCCGCGTCCCTCGGGCAATGTCTGTTCGGGGCTCAGCACCTATCAGGCCGTTGTCAAGTGAAGTTGTACTGTGCTTGAGACTGTGGGTTTCTGAAAGGACGCCGGCTGATATTTAGCAGCAGCCAATTTTCCACTTCATATTTTGGCTCTTCGGTGTACAGAGCAAGAAAATGGTTCGTAGAGAATAGTGCTCTTCGTACGACAAGGGCGGCATTAGCAAACCCTATTAGCAGCAGTCTCTGCTAGTTTACTACTGAGGATCTTTGTCCTTTTGTGTTCCTAAGGAAAAAAACTGGCCTTTGTACCGATGTAGCACAGTCTGGTACGAGCAGGATTAACGCAGGAGTTAATCCAGTCTTTGTCGTAAGAAAAACGTTGTTTGGAACGTCTTCTATGTACGCGGTGCACCGTGAGAGAACGGATTAAGTCGTGTGTTGACGAGTAAGTATTCATGTCAATATAATGCGAATGCATTGAGATATTTGTTTGGGATAGAGGTCCAAGCGCAGCAGTGGGTGCTTGGCATTGCAGAAGTTAGTAATTTGGTATATCCAATCTGACATCAATGCAATAAAATAATCAAAATTCTACAGGGCAGTACGAGTCAGGGAAATCGTTTGAAAGGAAAACACAGAAGCATGCGAACTTAGCAATTAAACAGGTATAAGTACTCTTTTCCACCCGGGGATTTTTTCCTATACCCTAGGTACTCACCTGATGAGCCGAATAAAAGGGTGAATGTCATTATTTTTACCTCATAGCGTAAAGCTTTTTCATATGGTCATATAAAAAACGTAATTCTGGAGAAAATTCGGTACATCTTTTGTAATTTGCATTGGTGGAAAACATAAACTTTTTTTTAACATACTGAACGCGATCCCCAAAATAGGTACCGGTATTTCCATGAAGCTGTGGGTCGTAGATGGTGTACATGGTGGCCAAGGTGTTATAAAAACATTCTCGGAAATAGTTGGAATGATTCATAAAGTTCCATTAAGAAATGGGTTTCACGACTTACTGATCCTGGCACACGGTCTTGGAGTATAATACCCCGATCAACTTTTTGTTTTATATATACTTTGTTAATAGTAGTAATTCTCACAACCGTGTTCTTGGCTTAACTAATTAAACATTGTTCGATTGCAGGTACGTCTGTCTATTCAAAAATGATTACGCATGAACAGCTCGTGTACACCTTGAGACACTCCTTCATTGGTTCTTTCTTATCAACATCAACTATACCTATGGTTCGTAGAAGATCCATGATACACAACCATTTTAATTAAATGTTTAAAGAATAAATCGCTCCTTACAGGACACCGTTCTGAACACATTTAAACATTAGGCGCCTGCAAATACCTGTAGCAGGTGAGGAGACCAGGCACTTCCTTATTTGGTCTCCCCAAAGTCGTCTGACTGCATGAGACAGACAGGCTCTTGTGCAGGACGACATGACCACTAAATATCCGTTTTATGAAAATGTTGTTTGTAGTGACTGGGCTATTTAAAACTCGACGAATTTGTACCCATTGGCTTTAAAGGGCTGTATCAATAGTCCTGGTATGAGAGCTTCATCAAGTAGCTGAAAGCGTGTTAATATAAATATTTAAAGTGACGTGCAGGTGATAAATATACCATATAATATCGACGTGTCCAAGATATAAAATAAGCTCCCTAGCATAAAGATTTCAGCAAACGGACTTGGGGACACACCTTCAGTAAGTACGTAGATAATAACATACGTTGTCGAGTATGTATCAACGGACTCCTAAATTTTGTCAGATTTGTTTAAAGTTTTTACATTTTTTTAGCGTTAACGTGGGTCAGGCAACTCACTCTACGAGGCTGCGACGCAGAAATATTCATACTCAGCTGAAGACTTTACCCACGCACACATCTGCATCATGCATTGGGAGTAAATGTTTGTAGTGTCTTCCGTTTTCCGCAGTACTGTTCACTTTACGTGATGTGGGCGGTGGTGGCAGTCACTTCACATATGTAGACCCGTGTCTGTGACATATTCGTGTGCATGATTATGACGTGTGCACATTCCTGTACAAGTCTGGCGTGCCTACGCAATGTCCAAACTCTTAGAGCAGGTATAAAATCTATCTGTAACTTAGCAATCAACAACAATCTGCCAATTTGTGATTAATAAGATATAGGTTTATTGCTTATGTATACAGAGGTAGGTACTGATAGAAGCGTTATTCAAGTCACCGTTCCATATGTACTTAATATTGGGCTCAAGTATTAGGCGCAATATTTCCTATAGATTGGCTTAGTGAGACTTATAGTTTATCTAGAGCAAAATGTGAAGCATTTAGTGCTGAAGAAATTTCCGAGACTTCTGTTTAATTAGGAATCATTTGGCAATATCGGCTCGGTAAGTGTGCATACTTTACTTTCAAGGTGAACGTACAACGTAAATGGTGGAAAACGCTGTCAAATGTTGACATCATCGGTTCAGTAACCGAAAGTTCTTACAATATTATCCTGCGCGGTACTTTACCATTAATTCCGATGCCGCATAAACGCTTGCGAATAAAATTTCAATGGCATGATTTCGGCGAGTACGAACGTAAACGTTTGTGATACCGAAAGCTAAATTCCAATGAGACGCTTCGCCACTGTATACGCAGAAGGGCGTGTCGGTTTAAGACAGAGAATAGGAATTTCCATTCAGAACAGTTGTGACATGAGGGCGTTCAGGTTTAAGAATGAAGACAGCAAACACACAAGCACGTGCTGCGCACATGGATCCTATTTTGCTGCCTACGCGCAGTCAACATCGCGTGCAGGCCCGTGTCTTCATGGCCGTAGGCGATCTCTCTCGTCCGCTGCTTCCTCATCCTGGCGACTGAGTTTCAGGAATACATTTTTTTTTCTTGCTCACATCTCATTTATGACCAGGCACGAGGCGATTCGAGTTCAAAGGCCAGCGTAATATTTTATTGTCTCACGTTCCTGAATTAAGTGCAGCCTTACACCGAGTTTTGAGTCTCTCTTTCCTATAGGGTACTACAGGCAGTCCTTTAAGGGACAGTTCGATTGGTACCTCACCCTCGCCTAGCATTTACGTTTTGTCCGTTTTTGTCTGTTTTCGCTCCCTTTAGGCCGTACTGTCGGAAAACCCGAACTAATTTCGGGTAAGTTGGATTAAAACATTCAATAACTTCTGGTAGGTTAGGGGAGGGCAGGTCTGGTTTTTCTAACCACCCCTTTTTTAAATTTCGGGTAAAAAATTTTTGGTTAGAGGTGAGTTGTGGTTAGGGGTTGTCACCGTAGACCGAAGCCTCACCCACCAGAATTGTCTGGAAATGCAGACAGGAACTTTAGCTTCGTCACTTTGAACCACACTACAGGTGCTATAAGCAGCCCTCATTACGATGAGCCGACTGGAATCTCTATCTTACCGAGTAAGACTAATTTCGTGGAAGTCTCATGGGTAACTAATTAAAAGTCAACGCCTGAAACTTGAATCAACAAGTTGAAAAACGGCCACTTGTTTGAAGATTCGGATAAGTCCAGCCTCAGAGGCTTAATTTTCATACCCAATCGAAAGTGTTCTAATCCGAGCATGTCCGTCCACTAGTTTTCTGGTTCTTTGAGTGCTCATAAAAAAATGGTAAGGTAATGGCGATGACACATGCTAGCCAAGAGAACGAGTATCGTCATGTTTTTCGTCCGAATGTGCTGATGTGCCCATTTAAATAGCACTCACTTGCAAAGAATTTTCAGTTATAAATCCACCCAGAGATAATAAAATGTCCGAAAGTTAACCAACGGAACTTGTGGAGCAAACTGAACTGACGGTAAACATTTTTATACCATTTCTTGGCAATCTCGAAGCTGTGTTTACAAGAGCTCAAGATAACGTTCGGACGAAAAGATGACGCGTTTGACTAGCGTGTGTGTGTGTGTGTGTGTGTGTGTGTGTGTGTGTGTGTAGGTGTGTGTGTGTGTGTGTGTGTCATCGCCATAAAGTTGCCGTTCGAGCTGGAGTAATGAATAGAAACCTCTTGGTATGTACTTGCACTTCTTTTCAATTTACTGTGAGTAGTGATTATAACATAATGATTCCAAAAAGCAGTGAGTTGATTTTAAAGCGCGTTTATAAGGATAAACGACTTCAATTATTCTTGCGAACAAAAACAAGAGATGTAATCTACATTTAACTCTTACATTGTACTTAGACTTCCAGTTAGTCAAACAGACGAGTTTAGCGTTTGTTTTAAAATTCTGTAACGTCCTAAAAGATATAAGTTTTTGAAAGTTTCAACCACGATTTTCGTAATGACATACATAAACGTGCTGCAAAGGATAGCCTATCACAATGTACTCAGTACTGTAACTGTACAATATATTGTTTCTATTGCTGAGTTATAAAGCTCCAATAAAGGCGTCTTTTGGTGACCAGCGCGCGGATGATTCACCCTGATCGCACATGATTCGCGCGTTTTTGTGACCGCATTTTGACGTAATTCTGATAGCAATCAACCGTGATCAGTGGTGAGAATTGATCGCAGCGTGATTTCCTCCGCAGGCTAATCATGCGTGATCAAAGAGTGATTCCAGCAGTTGGACAAGTAAA
>LQNS02276883.1:23863894-23875477 GCA_001587735.2 Parhyale hawaiensis | reverse complement strand
GGAAGTTGCAGTAATACGAACGAGAGCTCCTGTCATACAGCGCATGTTTCGGTCGTAACCCTTAGGTTCCTGGAAGTTGCAGTAATACGAACGAGAGCTCCTGTCATACAGCGCATGTTTCGGTCGTAACCCTCAGGTTCCTGGAAGTTGCAGTAATGGCGAGGGCGGCCGTCATTGTCAAACGTCCTTCCCTACCAACGGGCGGGAAATGTGGCAAGAACTTACAATGACTCCAGGAAACTCACATTTGCCTATGGAAAGCGTTCCCTTCTCAATCACGATGGGGCAATTGACAGCCGTGATAACTCGCAGGTTGCTGGGTCGTTTGCCACTACTTGTAACGCACTCAGTTTGAAGAGACTGAAGCGCGACTTCTAACCTTTGCAAAAATGTTCTCTGCATGTCATGATTCAGTACGTAACTCAAGTTTCATTAAAATTAGTTGAAAATCTAGCGAAAAAAGTTCACTCCAGGAGAAAATCAATGCAAGATATTAATATAAGAACATGCTATAGAAGAGTGCTATGTAAAGGGTGATCCAAAGAAATCTATACCTCAGTTGTAAATACTAATAAATTGGAAAATATTGAACCGATTTTATCGTACTTGGTCTCATTGGATGCAGAAATTACTTCTATAGTGAACTAATATTGTGTTTCTTATTTAACAAAAATATCTGCATTTAGAAAACAATAATGAGGCAAGAGGTGCAAATGGGCTACCTCCGCAATCCGGAAACGCCGTTAAAATATTAGTTATCTAATAAGTAATTTAATTTTCTTATTTGAGAGTTCTGACATGCTTGGATGTTATTATTTACAGCAAAAACAATTTCTAAATAAACCTTTCAATATTTATGCAAACACTTTCGTAATTGTGATCATATTTTTCTCGTTGCCCTTCTTACTATCGATCTGTTATTTTTAAGACTTCAAACTCATGTTCACTTCTCTCCCTCGGATCTGCTAGGGTATTTGGTCGGGAGACAAAAACTTTATTTTTCAAATAACCCCATTGAAAGAAGTCGCTCAGGGTGAGATCAGGAGATCTTGGAGGCCATTTAACATTTTGACCTAAGACAATAACTCTGCTGTGAAAGGCGTTCTACAAGTAATTTCTCACGAGAATTCGTTGATGAACAGATGTTCCGTCTTGCATACACCAAATCTTATGTAAGTTTTTTCTGTAGGTATTCCTGCTGAAGTCGAGACATGATGATGTCTATAAGGAATTAAAGATAACGCTCTCCGTTAAGATTACCTCTATTAAAAACTCGGGTCAATAACAGCACCGTTACCGCAGAGTTCGGCCCACACAGAGATTTTGTCTGTGCAGTAATTGATGTTAAATAAATGAGCATCCGGAGGGCAGAGATCTGGTGCGTATACTCGGTTATTTTGTCTCTTCAGTTTTTCGTTTAGATGAAATGCGGCCTCATCAGTAGTCTTGAATTCACCTACTCTTTTAAGAGAGTTTTGGAAAGAGTTTTCGGACTCCGGAGGACATCAATTTAGAGTTGTCAGTGCATTATTGATTTTATAACAAAAACTAGCTTCTAGCTTGCACGATTTTCATATTGGTGTTATAGAGAATCAATTTTTCTATTCGATGAAACCAAGTATGTCAAAATCGCCTCAATAGTTTCCATGTTATTACCAATTAAAGTGAGGTATACATTTTTTTGGATCACCCTTTATAGTGCAGAAATAGAAGAAAAATATTTATTTTAATAGAAGTTTACGTGCTGAAAAACTATACTGAAACAATTTTCAATAATAGAATACTTCATTCTATTCAAAATTGCTTGAACTCATAGCAATCAATCTATGGGCCGGAATATTTTCAGAGAACGAATTCAATTTTGAAGTGCGGAGATCACGGTACGGGGATATGAATCGTATTTTACTTAGCGCTATTTTGTGACTGACCTTCCCCACAAAACAAAAACGAAGTCATTTATTTTGTCATATACAGTATATTGTAGGGCAACAACCATTCCTGATGGGTGTCGGGAAGCCCCTGAACTCTTTTCTTTGCCAGTATAGTAACTTACTTAAGATTTTGACATATTTTTATATCATATTATTCTCATTTAATCCTAGTATCAAATAGTATGTACAGTTTAATAGGGACTGATGTGTATTTATCTCTTCATTGACTTTCATATTTGCTTACTTATTTGTTTCTTTACTTATTTTTTTAACTGTTTATTTTTTACAACGCTGTAAAAAAGCAGATGGGCGAAAATTAGCCCAGGTTGGAGACTATGGGCATCCTGTCTCATTGAAAACTAACCGGAAGAAAACAGACCGGGTTGCAGATAATGACAAACGTATTTTATTCCGCGAAAGCTGAAATCTAAACAAGGAAGATAAGTAATGTTTCTCACAGCGCTAGCATAGAATCTGATTTATACTGCATTCTCCATACATAGAATGTATCTTTGCTCTCAGTTCACGATGCATAAGTTCAGTAGATGATCAACGAAACAAGGGCGAAGCGTTGATTTTTTACGGGATTGCAGACAACAATTTTTTCCAATTTGCTGTCTCCCTGCGACGTAGCAGTTTTCGCTTAAGCAGAAAAACTTCGACGTACTGCTGAAGGCTTAGCATTTGTTAGGTAGGATACGCAGAGAGGATTTTAATTCAAGTCAGAAATGCTTTACTGCTATTTTATGAGAGCTCATTTTTCGCTTATCTTCTAAAATGAGAAACGGGTACGCTGGTTAAATAAATTGAAAGAGGGAGCACTTAACTTGTTGATAGTTTGCGTCTTAATTATTGTATTAGACAGGCTGCTTTAGACGCACCAACAGGTGCATTCCCAGAGAGCTGCCAAAACTTATTGCTTGGTCCTCTATGAGCTAGTGCCAATAGGTCAGCATAATTGAAATGTCTCAAAAAAAGAAGAAAAAAAGGCCGTTGTAGTGCATTCTTCAATAGTATATTAGAAACAAAAGTATATAAATGAAAACTGGTCTTTACAAGGTCCTTGCTGTCGTTTTTGATAGCGAATTTCTATAAAATTGCGTCATATTAATATTTTCTTGCAATATTTTGTATTATCATATATCTATGCTTTGACAACATTTTATGTCTTTTCACATTTGGGTCTCAACATGATTCCACGAGAACTAGTGTGAGAGGCGGTATACGCAGGTATGGATGTGGTGTGATAACGATTTACTATAATGACTTGCAATCACTCTGGAAGCGCACACCTCTGCCAAGCAATGCAATATTAACAAAAAAATTAAATTGTTCCTGAATCCAAGATTACTTTTTGATTATCACCTAAAGTAGGTCATTTATTCCTCGAAACATCACTAGTAGCTCCCATAAATTTCTTGAAGGTCCGTCAATAACTTTGAAATTAGGTTCTGACAAACAAAAAGACAAGACAAGCAGAAATTTAAACACACAAACGGATGAATAAATCACCAAAATTTGGTCATTTTCGTTTGTTAACCATCCTGACAGTTTCTACAAATTGTATAAAAATCCGTTCATAAGTTTTTGTGTTTTGTTGCTGACAAACAGTAAAACAAACACAGTCAAGCATATAAACAGAGCAACAGATCATCCAAAAAATTTGGTAATTTGCTCCTCAGAGCATTCCTAAAATTTCCTGTAAATTTCATTGAAATCCGTCCCTAACCTTCTTAGTTATTTTATGTATAAAAAAAACAGGTGTACAAGCGAAGAAACGGTTGAATGGAACTTCTTCAAAAGTTAATCATCTGTTCTTCTCCTACCTAACGATCCTTGGAAATTTCATAAAGATCTGCCAGTAATTTTTAAAGTTATCGTAGTAATAGACAAAAAGAAAGACAGATAAACTCCGAGACAATCATAACCTCCTTGACGTAGGTACAATGTGATAAAATCAACAAATGATGCTCATAACTTTCTGGACACCAAATATTCATATAATAAATGAAAACACATAGCCTCTCACTACACAAGTTCAGTTAAAAAGAAAACACAAGATGCAGAGCACTCAAAACGAAGGCAAACTCTCCCCTCAGAAAAGTTTCTTTATTGTCTTCTCTTTGGCTGTGCCCTAAATAACCTTTCGAGATGACAGGGACAAGGCCATCATCGTCTGATGTCCAGAAAGCAAGCTGACGCTGATGTCAAACTGTCCCACTTTACAGAACAACAACTTTTGCTCCCCTTACTTTGAGCTTCAGTAGCATTTGGTCCCAGCTACTTTGCGCTCCCCTTACTTATAGTTTCAAGTACTCTTGCTTGCAGTTCATTTACTTTCATTTGCAATGCTTTCAGCTCCATTTACTTCTAGTTCCAATGATGTTGCTTTCGATTACTTTTAGCGTCAGTTACTTCTGCAGTGGTTCCAGTCCCTTTGCTTCCAGCTATTTTTAGCGCCTGTTACTTCTGGTTCGTGTGGCAGTGCTTCCAGCTACGTTTAGCTCCAGTCTCCTCTGGCACCGGTGACTTTGCTTAAGCTACTTTTAATTCTGGTTGCTTCTGGTCCCGCTTGATTTTGATTCCAGTTACTGTTGGTTCCGACATACCGTCTCTGGTTCCAGTTACTTTGCTTCTGATTACTTGTAGTTTCAGTTTCTTTTGGTACCAGTTGAATTGAATTCCAGTTACTGTTGGTTCCAGGGTATATGACGTTGCTCTTGGAACGTCCTGGTTGGTTCTAACCAAAGTGCAAGCCGCTACTTTTGACAACATGAAGTGCCCTGCAAGGAAATATTTGGTTTCTGTTGCCGAAGTGGCGGTATATGAGGTTTGTTTACATATATATAGCAACTCCTAAGTTATTGGAACTAAAATATTTTACATCCTCTGATCGGAAATAGCTGTACCGCAGCCACAATTTCATTCTGCATTAGAAGTTCGATCTCAGCCAAACCATTCGTTGTTTACATTAACAGATTACCACGTATCATTACGTAGTTCACCCAAGGCCAATACTAACCAAATTATGCAAACAGCGAGTAATGAAATTTTTGGGTATGGAACAACTATTTCCGAACAAACGGTGTAATTACTTAATGTACGCGTCAGGGCAAGTTCGTTGCTTGCTTTCTGAAACTTTTCAGTTATTTGTACAACTCAAGTTATCACAGATCTGGTAGCCTAACGTTGTAAAGACGGCTACCATCTTCTATCTATAACACCACCAGCGAACGTCTTTAAGCGACGTTGCTAACATTGCCGTGTCTAGGCGAACTCGATAATTTTTGCGTGAATATTATGGAGTCAAGGACGCACCTAACAGACACTGCAGTTCAGTAATGTTAACAGGAATCTTTATAACTGAACATGGAGTTATTGCACGCAACAGACACTGCAGTTCAGTAATGTTAACAGGAATCTTTATAACTGAACATGGAGTTATTGCACGCAACAGACACTGCAGTTCAGTAATGTTTACAGGAATCTTTGTACCTCAGCATGGACTTATTGCATGCAACAGACTCTGCAGTTTAGTCATGTTAACAGGAATCTTTGTACCTCAGCATGGACTTATTGCATGCAACAGAAAAAGAAAGCAGTTCAGCACAAGGAACTTTACACACATTGGATTATCTCTGGCAGCAGAGTGTGCAGCTCAACTCTGTTCTGCAGCGCTGGCACGCACATTACGGAGGCTGTTGCAAAAAATTTATATAGATATACACACACACACACACACACACGCCTGCATATTATAAGAAGTTGACAATCGTTTAGCGAAGGATTTGAATAGCGGCATGCATAATATTGGCCAGGCGATACCGGGTCCTGCGTCAGTCGCGCGACGTAAAGGGGAGAACAATGGAGAGAACTGGAGCTCTGAATATTGTCCGGCAATAGAAATAGCCCGAGAGGGCCTGACGGACTGATATACAGGGGACTACACGGACGTGATGAGTGTGATGTGTGTGAAGGACCAGATGGACCGATATACAGGGGACTGTGATGTGTGTGTGTGTGAGGTGTGTCAAGGACCAGATGGACCGATATACAGGGGACTGTGATGTGTGTGTGTGATGTGTTTAAGGGACCAGATGGACCGAAATACAGGGGACTGTGATGTGTGTGTGATGTGTTTGAAGGACCAGATGGACCGATATACAGGGGACTGTGATGTGTGTGTGTGTGATGTGTGTGAAGGACCAGATGGACCGATATACAGGGGACTGTGATGTGTGTGTGATGTGTTTGAAGGACCAGATGGACCGATATACAGGGGATTGTGATGTGATGTGTGTGTGAATGTGTGTGTGATGTGTATGAAGGACCAGATGGACCGATATACAGGAGACTACACAGACGTTATGTATTCAGAGATGTGTGTCTGTGTGAGAATTACTTGATGGATTGATGTACAGGTGACTACACAGACGTGATAAAGGGAGTATGTATGGAGGCCCAGATTACTGATATACACTGGCTATACAGACATTGTAAATGGACTATGTGTTGTATTCTAGACGGGTTGCTGTAACAAGTTAGCCAGAGTTGATATTTAGAGTATGCTTGGAGCTTAGGTAGGTTAACATGCACGGGCTGGACAGACTAGATAAATAAAGCACGTGTAGGTATGAGTATTATTGTCTACAGCGGCAGGCGCACTACTGGTGCGCAGAAATCGTATAACGTGTAAACTTTTTTGAACGGTACATGTAGTAGAGCTCAATATCATTGTTAGTTACTGTTACAGTCTACGTATAATTAATTTCAGAATGAGCCTCCGAACCACATTTCCACAAGTCACAATTCTGAACCAGCAACTTGCACGACCAGGCGGCCTAAAAAAACACCTGCAGTTAGAAGCGGAACCACTAGCGTGAATTTTTCTGTCGCCAAACTTCCACGTTGGCTAAGCGATGCATTTCTCCACCTTCGTGGCAGTCAGCTGTACGGAGGCGATAGTCCTTTCTAACCATCTAATACATAACTTTTGTAGCAAGACCAAACAAAAAATTTTGCGTCTTTCGTTGTTCTCTCCTCGAAGTTTGCGACTTGGTGCAGTAGCTACATGATGAGGAGGATCATGTGGCCGACGAGACTGAACCGAAGAAGTTCACTCCTGTCATCCCGAGGCTTCTTGCAGTGTCCAATGCACCAAAAGTTTGGTGTATGTAAAAAAAAGAAAATACTTGGTCTGTCGGTGTTGCAGCTTCGCCTTATCCAGGAAAAGCTTGCGAGCTGCAGGGGCCGCAGAATAAATTCAATTGTTTCGTGACACGGCTTGAGACGGACTCGGGTTCGCTGAGTCTGAGAATCTATGCATAAACCATTTAATTCGAAGGCCATACGAACAGTGCAACAGCCTCCAGCCGCGTGTATGAGCGACTGCGAGCTATATGTAGTGTTGGACGCTGCACAGTTGCTTCTTGAGGGGCTGGTGTTGAGTAGATGAACATTGGGTTAGCTTCGTGCGAGCTCAATGTTTGAGTTTGCTTGCTTGTGTAAAATTCTAACAGTTAACGGAAGCCACATGTACCTGCTATTGAGCAGTTTAAGCCTCTAGTGTAGATTGGACTGACGCTGCATGAAAGGCTCGATTGCCCAGTGAAATGAAACTTTGAGGCTTGACTCGTTCGGGACGTCAGACAGGAGCAATGGCTTTGCCACTTTGAATCATGCTGCATGTGTTCAAACTAACCCGATTATGCCCCACCCGGAAATTTAAAAGAATTATCCGATATATCATCCGCTACCGTTCACTATTTACTCGTAGACAGTCGATAATTGTCTATAATTTCCGATTGGGCTGAGCTGGCTGAAAATTCCACTTTAGGGAGCAAATTTCAGTGTTTGCAAATCCCAAGGGTAGCCGATTAAGCGTCAACGCCTGAAACTCTACTGGACTGACCCAGCTGAGTGACCTGAGCTCGCCTGCATGATCGTGTCGGGACATGTTCATTGTCTTGAGTTGCTACGGGAGATGTCACTTACCTACGCCTCATAATATATATATCCAATTTTTTAGGCAGAATCTTGAATTTTTATTATAGAATCCTCTGAACAATAATAAACACAGGAGACAGCAGGGGTTTTTCTGAGGTGCTAATTTTCTACCGTCATTGTTAATGACGGCCCGGCCCACTAGTATGTTTTATAAGGTGTACAATAATGCAAGACATGGGCTGCATTCTTCTGTCCCTGTCTTCAAGATCTTTGGGAGAAATACAAGAGCTGCAGCTGATGAGCACCGCGCACCTCTATACATTGGACGCTGTTAGGTGTCAAAGTCACCAATTCCGTCGGTGATTTCTGCCTTGGTCCTTTTAATCTAGAATTCATTACCTGGATCAGCTTTCGGTAGTGTCGGCCTGTAGGCGTTCAAGTCAGCTGCTAATGGCTTTCTCATGATTCCTTGGCGACGCTTCGGGCTCCCCGGTGTTACCCAAATAAACATTTTAATGTTACCCAAATAAACATTTTAATGTTTATTTGGGTTGTACTACCTGTAAGTGAAGCTTTAATAATAATAACAACAATGATAAAGCACTGAACCCAAGATCGTGCGTAGACAGACTTTATCTCAACAGAAGAGAGGGGGGCCGTGGCCTCATCAGCGTCGAGGACTGCGTCGAAGCTGAAAAACGCGCTCTCTGCCAACACTTCAGAGAGAGCGACGACTCGTAGGCACACTGCTTAGTCGAGGCGAAGGTGCTGAAAGAGACCGAAACGGCTGACCAGTTCAAATAGCGAAGATGTCTCGATCGAACTAACAAATGGAAGAGCATGAAGATGTCCAGCCAGTACCTCGAAGCTGTTCAGGACAAAATCGTACCAGACTCTTGGAACTGGCTTCTGAGGGGTGAGCTGAAGCGGGAAACAGAAGGCACCATCCTGGCAGTTCAAGAGCAAGCCCTCAGAACCAGGTACATCCAAAACAAGATCGACAAAAGAAACGTCCCTAGTACCTGTAGAATTTGCACGAGCTCAGATGAAACCATGAACCACGTGATAAGCGAATGCGGAGTGCTGGCGCAAAAAGGAGTACAAGCACAGGCACCATAAAGTTGCCCGACACCTTCACTGGACCCTCCTGCGGATTCATAACTTCCCTGTCAGTGAGAGGTGGTACGAGCACGAACCCACGCCCGTGATTAAAAACGAAGCCGTGCAAATCTACTGGGACAAGAGGATGGAAACTAATCGAGTTCTTCACGCCAACCGACCGGACATCGTCGTGAAAGACAAACAGGAGAAGTCGGCCAAACTGATTGACGTCTCAATCCCCTTCGACTCCAGAATCATGGACAAGGAAACGGAGAAGAAGGAAAAGTACCGTGACCTTGCTATCGACCTCCAGAGACTGTAGGAGATGAAGGTCGACGTCGGTCCAGTGGTCGTCGGAGCTCTGGGGGCAATGTACAAGAATTTAAAGACTGTCCTGCGAGAGCTGAAGTGCGGCCATCTCCACCCAGGAATCCTCCAGAAAAGCGCTCTGCTTGGAACAGCGCACATCATTCGAAAAATGCTCTGAGCCTTAGGTCGCGGGATGTGACGCGGCGCCAGAGTGTAGAGCTGAACATCGCTCAACCAATCAATTTTTGGGTTGTGAAATCCCTTCGATAATGATGATAATACAGAGAATGTTATAGATTTCAAATATTTTAAGAATGGTGTCTTGGTTGCCTTGGTTGATTGTATAGTTGCCTCTCAGCTTCAAGACCTAACCCGTAGCCTGTGCTTTTTTGGACTTTTAGTTCTGTTAAATAACGAGAAACTACGGTGACCGCTGCAATTGTCAGTATTTGCATTTTATACCGAAATAATAATAAATAATTAGATTCGATAAGCAGTCATGGAATCATTACAAGAAACTCTTTGACACACATGGTACATTAGGGTATGCAACTTGTTTCTAGGTTGCAGAGAAGCGAAGGAGATATTGCAATGGTCTTTCTTCCCTTAAATTTTTAGATTAAAAATTTAAATGTTGCACAGATATATTATTGAAAGAAAAAACATATTGAAGCCACAAAGCTCAGGATTTTATACAGGCAAGAATTAGCTGTCATTTGATTAATATATTCTTCAGCGGCCCTCACCATCAATAAATGACGGTAAAAAAAACTTTAGTGAAAACCCCCATATCTTTCGATCTTCTTTTTTGTTCTACTCTCAGAAATATCTTCTCAGTTTCCTTTATTGCACTTCGTGGTCGCTTATATGATTATAAGGTCAGAGAAATAAAATGTATTTGCGTTGGGGAAAAAGTACCTTCTCGTATCTACGTTACCATTTAATGGGGCATCAGTCGAATTCAGCTGCACAAAAACTTGGTGAAACAACGACCCTCGTACAATTCATGAGATGAATTTTCTCCTGTCTTATGATTCAGGGGTCGGATGATCAAACGCCTTGTAAAGTTACAAGCGCCGTAACTGTACAGCTGCAGGCACGAATGCAACCTTGTAACTGCTGAAGTTTTACATTTTTACTCTTTGTGTTAAGATATGAGTCCGTCTATTATTTAGGTAGGCATCGGTTGGAGGTTCAAACCAATTTTGATGAAAACTTCGTGAAGATTAATACAAAAAAGATACAAAATCTGCGCCGCGATGTCGGTACTTCTTCAGGGAACTGTACAGTTTACGTTACCGTAACTTTACAAGGCGTTTGTGCATCCGGTCCCAGATGCAGATGGAGAGACCATGAAGTAAACTAACAAGCAAACAAACAAACAAATAAAAGGAAATGAAATTCGATCAACCAACCTACCAAAAAATTGTGTAATATCTAACTGCAGCACTGTTGGTATCATTACTATTAATACAATTATTACCTCCGTCAAGGACCAAACTTTTCGTAATGATAAGTTCGTCCGTTTGGGTGTTTAATGTTCGCCAAAATGCTTATCAGAGTATACCTAGAAGTAGTAAACAGATATTTATGTTAATAGGCACAAATGACCCAAGTTTGATGATGCTCGGTTTGTCCATTTGACTAATGTTTGTCAGAATATTTGTCAGAATAAACGCAAAAAGTTACGGAGGGATCCGCAAGAAAATTGCAGAAGCTCCTATTATAGTCAAGAGCCACACAATGACCAAGTTTTGGTGATGATAAAGAGGAAATACGAATTTTAGGACGAGTTTTAATTTGCCGTTAACGATAACGATGTTTAGCTTGGCGGAAGTAAGCGCTCGCTGAGTGTTCTAGTTTCCGTTATTTCCAATATGATAATTATTACCTGCGCCAAGGAGGTTATGTTTTCGTCGTGTCTGTCTGTCACCAAAATAACTCAAAAAGTTACGAACCGATTTTGATAAAATTTACAGGAATTGTAAGGTATGTTAGGAGGAACAGATGATTAACTTTTGGTGAGGATATGTCCATTCGTTTGTTTGTTTGTCTGAGTCATTTTTCTCCATGCCATAACTCTAAAAGTTATGGATGGATTTTGATGAAATTAACATGAGTTGTTAGATATATAACAAAAAGTAGATGACCAAATTTTGGTAATGGTCCGTTTGTTCGTTCGTTCGTTTATCACTGTTTTTAATTTTATGCTTGTTAGCACAATAACTCAAAAAATAATGAATGGATCTTTATGAAATTCATAGGAGTTGTTAGTAATGGTAAAAGACATAAATGA
>LQNS02276883.1:23826028-23857778 GCA_001587735.2 Parhyale hawaiensis | reverse complement strand
GGTGCCAGCGTGTGAGGGAGCGACCGGTGCCAGCGTGTGAGGGAGCGACTGGTGCCAGCGTGTGAGGGAGATACCGGTGCCAGCGTGTGAGGGAGCGACCGGTGCCAGCGTGTGAGGGAGCGACCGGTGCCAGCGTGTGAGGGAGATACCGGTGCCAGCGTGTGAGGGAGCGACCGGTGCCAGCGTGTGAGGGAGCGACCGGTGCCAGCGTGTGAGGGAGCGACCGGTGCCAGCGTGTGAGGGAGATACCAGTGCCAGCGTGTGAGGGAGCGACCGGTGCCAGCGTGTGAGGGAGCGACCGGTGCCAGCGTGTGATGGAGCGACCGGTGCCAGCGTGTGTACAATGTCAACCGCCACATGGCCTGGCTTGGCAAGTTTGACTAGTGAAGCTTCGGACATGACATCAAATTTGGAGTGAAATATAACTTGGCAAGCTGTACACTGATCTATTGTTTCCACAAATGAGAGTACTGCGTGGAGATGTCAGAACTTCCCCTCACGAGAAGGTATGTACGCATGTGAGAAGGCATGCAGGTTACTGACACGGACTGGTACAAAGACTTGCGTCAATAGGGAACGTAACCCAGTAGTTGAGTTCCTTAATGAATGAGTGGCACCCTCCGTACTCATACAGCCTTACAAGCTCTTGCTATTCACTTCCTACAGGATTATGCAATAGTCTGATTGCGTCATTTTCTTCTTTTTCTTCCTAGTTGCATTTTTGTCCCGGCAACTTGGATCTAACAGCAAGAATAACAGTGTTGTAGCAAGTGTGTAGGTACGAATGTATAGACATATAGCTACGTATAGGTGAAACCGTGCAGCAATTCTGCTTCCGAACTAAAGATGGGCATGCTTTGATGCAAAACGTTCGCTATTATTCAATCAGTAAGCATGTTTTATACATGTGCAGCTTGTTTCTGCTTCTTATATTGGAAATCAATCTAAAGCTGTATTATTTTTCGTGATGTATTCATCACATCTGGACGTGTTGAGAAGAGTGGATTGTCCGACAGAGGCAGACATAAGGTATCAAGGTATCATCGGCTAACGCAGATTCATCAAGTTAAGATAGAGATAAGACAGAGGTAAGGTAGTGTTAAGGTAGAGATAAGATAGAGGAAGATGGAGTTAATCTCATCTCATCCGCCTTAACTTGCCCTGAATTTGAACCATGAGCTTTGGTTGGGCTGTTTTCAATTGAATTTCAGGCGTTACTCCCAAACCGATTTGCATTGAGGCCGGCTCAAACTCACTCATTTTCCTTAGCTCGCTGACGTGTACCAATCGATGGCGCCTATCATGAGTGGCTCAGGCAGGGCAATGACCGGGGCACACTAGACAATCGCATGCACAACTTATACGCGGCCGTTCAACCTGCACGTCCCTCGTGGCACCGCCGTATCCCTGCGGTCGACTGCCGCGGTATATCGCGTGGATGTACGAACTGAGTATAGGCCCGCAAATTGAGTTGCTTGCGTTTGTATCATGTGGCCCCAGCGCAGCGCTATCGTCGTTTACGACTATTTATGAGCGTGTTTGTGTACGCAGATCGTGTGCGTGTGAGCGGCGATCAAGTTGGTGCGCCGCGCTGCTCGCTGTATCGCTGATTAAGTTAGGTTAGGTTAAGTTACGTTAGGTAAGGTTAGGTGAGGTTATGTAACGTTAGGTAAAGTTAGGTAATGGTAGGTGAGGTTAGGTAAGGTTAGAAAGGTTAGGTTGGGTTAAGTTGGGTTAGGTTAGGTAAGGTTAGGTTAGTAAGTTAGGTAAGAAAGTTAGGTTAGGTAAGGGTAGGTTAGCTTAGGCTAGGTTAGGTTTGCCTAGGTAGTGTTTATTTTAGTGGTGGCGCACGCAGGAAAGCTTACGTGAACTCAAAATCGTCGTGAACGACGATAGTGCGTTCCGGCGTATGATGTTACTGTGACATGGTAATCTATGACTGGAACTATTGTGGCACTGTACCAAGTGTGTACTACTGTGGCATGGTTACGGATTCGCTCGAGATCCGAGTGCACAAAACATGGTCCTGCGACGGTGGCGGGCCGTTCACTTTTCCTTCCACAGGCGAGTCAGGCGCTCGCATGACATCTTGCGAGGGCAATAGCCTCTCCAGGCGCCCCTGCCAGGCGCCACAATAATAACAAATGCTTAGTGACCGCTTGTGGTATGGAATTCCTCGCCGGGATCCGTGTTGAGCCGTAAAGAAAATCTGCAAGAGTTCAAGTCACCTGTGAGACTTCTAGCGGCTCATTATAATGTAGTAGTGCTTAAGTCTACAGCTGATTTTACTCTTCGCACGAATATAAGAGTGTGGCCTTAATGATAATACTGATGATGAGAATTCAAAATGACTACTCAAAAGCTCAAGACTGATGTTCCTCACAAGTTCAAGCACATCGGATTTGGTTCTTCTACTTAAAGTGGGCAAACCTCACATGTGATAATTAAATGCTCCAGATGTCGCCCCATCGCCACCCTCAAGCTCCCTTTTGCCTCACTGCTCTTTGTACCTATAATTCTCCACCACATCGGTACTCGTGTGTACCCGCCCTAATGATATTCCAGAGCACTGTGGAACTGATTTTCCTCATATGATGATCCCTTTATAACGATCTACGTATGATCCCCATGTACTGATCTCCATATGAGGATCCCCTACGATGATCCCCATTTGATGATACCCAAGTAATGATCCCCATATGATGATAATCCCCATACGATGTTCCCCATATAATCCCCATACGATGAACCCCATACTTATGGTGTACGCTGCGTCTTCGCGCACAGTTAGTCAATTCGTCCACGGAAGATAAACGAGACCGATATATTCTGCTAGGGAAACTTTATTTTTCTCAACAGACCGACTTGCTGCTGACACGAAACTGCGATAAGTCTCCCGCACAGGCGAGTTCTGCCTTTCCAGTGACCGATAATCTTGGTGTTCGTGAAACCAGTGTTTTTTCCAGGTCTTATAAGCTCGCGTTTTTCCCTAACATTTCTGTAGGATACAATTGCGGCAGCTGGAGAACAAAGAAGAGCATCTACCTATAAAGTTAGTTTGATAGCGGATAGTATTATGTACACTAATTGGAATATACGTATTCACCCCGATGTATTGTACATACTGAACGTGCGTTGGTGTGACGATTGTTATTAAAACTCACCTCTGACTTCCATGGACAAGGAAATGATATCCAAATGACGCCCAATGTGACATGATGCTGATTATTGACGGCTTCACACGATAGTCAAATGAGCGAGTTTTGACAAGCATTCCTAGGCAAACTCTCGCACTAGCTTGAGCAAAATTTTGAGAATGATGATCGACCAACAAACTGCACGGAATCTAGCAACAAACTAACCACGGTACCAAAGTTTTTACTTAAATAGACTCTGGTAGTCGCGATAGCTAATTCTTTTTGAGATATTTAATGATAGATTGAGGATTAATTTTTATTGTAGTTGCTTAGTGGGTCTTGCTCATGAGCCTTTAGCTATGACAATGACTGGTCTCTCGATCCCCAAAAGAAAGATGCGACATGAAAAAAAATTATCTTCTGCAGTATTGAAGGCAACGACAGTTATACATCTATTGCTACGTTGGTAGTATATGTACAGTATCTGCATTCTACGCCGCCAAAAACTCCACATGCGATGAATTTTGCTTCTTATATTGCAATGAATTCCGATTCGAAATAACATTTTAATTTCCTTCAATGTCTCTTCCTGCTAATAATTTCACCACAGAGTTGAGAAATAGAAAGTATCCATAAATGACGCAATGTGTACCATTGACAAGACAATATCATCATATTGAACCTAGCCATATACTACGCATGCTTAGCAGATACTCTTGTCTCACTAATAATTACCGCTTCTATTCTCGTTGTTTAGAGTACGGCTACGACCAAACAAATAACTCATATATCTCATCATATATGGTCGGATGCTAGCTCCTGAATATAAAAACTGAAGTGTCAACTCTACATCACATGAGAAACCGGTAGACATTTTTAGCACTTTCTTTCGGTATGTCATCGACCATTTGAAAGTGATGTTGAACGTGAGTCATTTGTATCTTTTTTATATACTCTAGTTACTTTTACCAAAACTAGCCCTTGACGCCATTGTGAACGGAAGCTTAGCTCTCCAATCACTGCCCAAATGACAACAAAAACATGAGTGGGTTATCGACTCCCTATGCATCACAACTTAATGCCGGAGGCTAATTTTCTTTGAAATAATAACTAGTGTCCATTTGGATTACCCGTAACCATTATTATACCACATGACCACGAAGAACGAATGAGTTGGGCTCAGTTGAAGTCATTATTAGTGTATCCAACCAGTGTATCCAATAACAGGAAGATCCCTGGAAGCAAGATAACTCAGCTCAAGTAAGATAAGCTCAGTTGGTTTTCATTCCGTGATGTCTGCAAACCGACCGCTGAAGGCAACACTTGGCTGCTTACGTACAGCACTTTCCCGGGGTGGATGGGGGGGGATGAACTCATCATGAATGTTTAAAACTTCTTTTCAGAGAATTGGGACACGTTCTACTGGAAACCGAATGTAATTCATCAAAGCTTGAGTTTTCCAAAACTTCATTTAGCAGTGTTGGTGACGTCATTCTGCATCGTTTGTAATGGTTAGAGGAAACGCGATTACACTGAGCCGGTTGAAAACTCAATTTTACGGAGCAAGATTGAGTTGCTGGAATTATCAAAGGTAACTGGTCGAGGGTCAATGCTTGACTCTCATTTCAAGGGATCGAAGCCTGCTTGTACCTGCTTGAAGTTTCAAATAAGTGCAGCCTTGATGTCATAATTTCAGCATCCATCAATCAGCTTATATTTAACAATTTCTTATACTGAACTCCCAAGTTTTTAGACACTCAAAACACGGCAAATATATCGAGCTCTTCCGTCAAAGGTTGCCACGAGGGCGTCACTCTATTCATACTTTTATTCATCAATTATTCATCAGCTGACGTTCAAAGCTCGGTAGGAGATTGAACTTACAGTCCTAAAATATGATGCGTCTGCTCTCCATTGCTAATTTTGCTTTCTGTACAAAAATCTTAAGAGCTTTTTAACATATCCCGTGCTAAAAATAGAGACAGCGTGCGACAGCTTCGGGAACTGGTCAACAGAACCTGTTCAAAGAAGGTGAGGTGTATCAATTACAACTATTTCATATTTACCTCCGCCAATGAGGTTATGTTTTCGTCGTGTTTGTCTGTCACCAAGATAACTCAAAAATTAATGAACTGATTTGAACGAAATTTACAGGGATTGCTAGGTATGTTAAGAGGAACAGTTGATTAACTTTTGGTGGAAATATGTCCATCCGTTTGTTTGTCTGCCTCATTTTTCTCAATGCTATAATTCAAAAAGTTATGGATGAAAAAGATTTTAATGAAATTAACATGAGTTGTTGAGTATACAACAAAGAGTAAATGACCAAATTTTGGTAATGATCAGTTTGTTCGTTCGTTTGTCACTGTTTTTAATTTTATGCTTGTTAGCACAATAATTCAAAAAATAACGAATGGATCTTTATGAAATTCATAGGAGTTGTTAGTAATGTTAAAAGACATAAACGATTAAATTTTGGTGCAGATCTGATTGTTCGTCTGTATGTTTGACTCATGTTTGTCATGACGTTTGTTAGCAGTATAACTCAAAAAGCTATGAACGAATCTTCAAGAAAATTGCACAAGCTGACTATCAAAAGGCACAAATGATTTAATTTTGGAGTTTACACTAAGAAATTATGGTTTCACAGCCAATTTGAATTTTTTGCAACCGTTGCCTCGCTTGGCGGAGGTATGCGCTCTCAGAGTACTTTAGTTTTTATTATGAATTCATGTTTGGCTTATAGGCAAAGATCCAGCACCAGATACTTATTAGATTAAAAAATTCAGCATAACCTGAGCGATGAGTTTTGTAGCTTACGGGATTTTCGCCGGTATAAAGGAGCTAGATAACCCTGGTGTAAGAGGCTACGCGTTCAACCATGAGAAACTGCTGATTTCTCACCTATTGGTCTCAGAGTTCTTTTAGTCTCGAGACGCATCCCCGCACATCGAGTGGCGTACATATTACAACTGAGACTTTGTTTAATTATTGTCAAAAGGCATCAAGGATTAGGTAGCTGTTCTTTTCTTGCAAGTTGATGCCGATTTTGAACTGCTACTAAGCTTGAATAACAGCACGTGAACCTGGTCGGCAACGATCAGAGGTAACAAAGATTATGTAAATTTTTATTTCCTTTCAAATTGATGACTACGTTGAACTACTGGTAGACATGAATGTTGCAGAGTCGCACTATAAATTCTCCCGCAAGTTCGCATTGAATATACGGTAACATGAACGACGTACATGTTGCACCTCCTCGCATCAAGTTGTGCGTGCAATTGCATAACGTGACTCCGGAATGACACAACCTGGACCTCGTTAGAAAAGCGCCAGTGGTGCCAAAGATGCTGTAAGTGGCAGTTTGTATATAAGCGATATATATGTAGTGCTAATAACAGTATGGCGGTAGGTTCTTTCTTTTCTCTCAAGTTGAGCACCCTCGTGCATTGGGTTTCCCGTTTCTATCGGTATGTTCCTTCTTTCTCTCTCAGTGGAAACTGAGGCTCAAACTACTCAATGTAATTATAATAATCCACGTTGACCCCTGCGATAAACTGTTGCTAAGCTCTCTTAACCAACCTTCTCTTCCCCTCCTCCTCGGCAACTGCAGGGAGCCGAGGAGCCAGCGAACGGGTGGAAACTCGTGCGTGACCGAGCGACGGCTCCCGTTTTTCCGATTCGGCTTTTTTGTTATTAGCGCGACACGTTGTGCGGTGGGGCCCCCGCGTCCGTCAACTTCTGGGCTTCTTGAAGCGAAAGTACAAAACGAGTGCATTCACAACTTGATGAGCGGATGCGCAGGGCGCACGTCGTCAAGGTACAAAATAATAATCGGCACCATAGACGCGGTACCACGAACGAAATGCTGGCTGCATGTCCGCTAATCAGGTTGAGTTTGCACTTGTATAATGCAACCTCGGTATAGAACTCGTGTCCAAGGAGCTGTCAATTCTAGTCTTCGATATCAGTGGTTTGCAAAGTGGGCAGAACTGCCCTCAGACGCGCAGCAAGATTATCGGTCACTGGAAAGGCAGAACTCGCCTGTGTAGGTGAGTTATCGCAGTTTCGTGTCAGCAGCAAGACAGTCTGCTCAGAAAAATAAAGTTT
Source organism: Parhyale hawaiensis (assembly GCA_001587735.2). Taxonomy (NCBI): domain Eukaryota; kingdom Metazoa; phylum Arthropoda; class Malacostraca; order Amphipoda; family Hyalidae; genus Parhyale; species Parhyale hawaiensis. The sequence continues at coordinate 23,850,531 of LQNS02276883.1, read as the reverse complement.
CCCTAGCAGAATATATCGGTCTCGTTTATCTTCCGTGGACGAATTGACTCCTATATATAGTGCGCGTAGACGCAGCGTACACCATAAGTACGGGGTTCATCATATTGGAACTCTCAGTTACACCGTACTATTATTATGATACACCAGACTAGCGACGTAAGAAAAGAGGAAACTCCATAAGGTTATCAAACCCTCACGCAAGCAGCCCACGAATAGAAAAAAGAAAGAAAAGATTGAAGGTTACAGAATAATTTTGTTGACAGATTACTTAAACCTGCCAATACCCGCACCAACAAAGGCAGAGCCATCAAGACTATTCCAAACATTTACATATGATGGAAAAAACGAACGACAATACTGGCTTCTACGGCATCGTACCTACCGGTTCCGGGACCAACTCATGAAGTTTATGCGTACTCTACAATGCCGGTACAAGTTAGCATAGGCACACACGAGGGTCAACTGAAGGCGTCCTGCCAGTTCTTCTTCCGAATTATTTAGTTTCTTGCACAATTTCAGTACCTGCGAACATCGACTTATCTGTCTCTTCTCAAATTTTTTTTGGGAACATTTTTCCTAAAACATCTCGCAAGTGACGCGTCATTGCGGACCCAACTGTGCGTCGAATATAAGCTTCATTAGGGCGTTTTTGACTGGCCAGCAGAATAAGGACTTCAAGGCTTGACTTATCCAGAACTTGAAACAGATGTGCTGGCTTCGAATTCTTCAATCCTATTTCAGGCGTTGCATCTTAATTGTTTATCCCTAACACTTCCAAAAACTTTCTATTTCTCGTTAAAATGAAATTTTCAACGGGCTCAACGTAATCAGGTTGCTCTTAACATTTGCAACACGATTTCAAGTGAAAAACCAATTCTCCTGTCTGAAGTTTTGGATAATTAAACCGGGTCTTGAAGTCTGAATTTTGTCGGTCAATCGAATGCGCTCCAAATAAGTTGAATTATCGAGTGTGACTAATAAATTTTGAGATTCTCTCTATACTTTTGGAATAAATTAGTACTCAGAAAGCTGTAAGGCTTTTGCTTCCTTAACGGATACAGCTACGCATTCGAACGCTAAGCTAAGTTCTTTTACCGTCGTAAGTACTTGTCCTAAAGGGACGAAAAAATACTGCGTATTATTGTACTCGTTATGCCTTTCTGTCTTAGTGCATCATAATGTGCGTTCTCTAAATACCTAGTGTTATCTGTACAAGAAAGACGGAACTAGGTAGAGAATTCATGCCTTAGCTCCAGCTATTGTTATCTCCCATCACTATATGCTTCCAACATTGCGAGTCTACCTGGATATAATTCCCCCATGGATTATAAGAGCTATGCGCTGTTCTTTTGTGACTTGTTTATCTCTCAAAAATTTGACATCGAAAAGTTTGAGTCGTGACTTGCGCTTCTTTTAGCTAAATAAGAGGGCTCGTAGTTACGAAAAACAGCAGTAAAACTTGCCGTCCGGATGAAAAACCAAATTATCTAACTGCTGTAGTATCTGCCAGGCCCGCTGATCGTTCAGCTTGCAGTAAATGGGTATTTGCAGCCTAAAAAACCTGTAGGTTTTTCAGCCTAAAAACCTGTAGGTTGGGAAACGGTGGATAATGGTAAAGTTAGTTAAGCAAACCGCACAAGGCTACTGGGAAATTTAAATACAAGCTATAGGTAAGATGTTGCTGCCACAAACCGGCATCCAGCTCTATGCGAAATTAATGAAGCTTTTTGAAAGGTTGAACACGTATTCAACTCAGCATCCTTAAATAATCCTAAGTGTAAGCAAGCAGCATTATAGCAAGTTAGCACGGAAGCTCGAGCCCTCTCGAAAGTTCGCAGCCCGCAGTAGTACAGAATATCCCGTGACAACAGTCTGACAGCCCCCCCCCCCAAAAAAAAAAAAAATATGGCCGACAGATATTACTCAAATGCCACGGACACACGAGTGGAGATGCAACCTGTCGCCTATAGAGCCTCACTGTCGCGTCGCTCCAGAGAGCTGTGATGGTGCGTGATTTTCTTTTGCTTTTCGTGATTTCTTTCCTTTACAAAGTAGGTCGTGAACAGATTTCCAGTACATTACGAGGTTTAAATCCATTATTTCGTTCATTTCCGTTTTGCTTTCTAGTTTCGGACCTGCCCTGCTCTGTTCCTGCAGCGCCTTTAACTGCCGGTAAGGTGAAAACAAACCCGTTTTTTTTTGCGGCAAATTTTGATAGGAGTGAATTTCTGGTTTTATGGCCTTCAACACAATTTCCTCGTATATTACGTTAGATATAAAGTGCTGAGCATTTGAAGTATAGTTATTTTGTTACATTTAACACAGCACAATACCATTTTTGAATCATTTTACGGTTGACTTTAACGGTCAGCCCAATGTTCGCTAACCTAATGAACTTCTCCACAGGTACACACTCAACTTTTGAGTGGACGGTCAGCCGGCACGTCGTCCCAATCATACACTGAACTCAGTGTAGTTAGTTATAGTGAGAAAGTTTAAGCCTCCGTTTCCGAGCAGAACGATATCACAGAGGAAAGAGCAAGGGACATATAGTATATCGATAGCAATGGGGAACCCATGCACGAAGGTGTTCCCACACAGGATCAACGCGCATGGGAACAGCAAGTCGAAAAAGAAAAGGAAGAAGAGAATAAAGCATGAACAAGTAGGAATATGAAATCGGGAAGGAAGCAAAGTGGTGAAGTCAGTATCCAAGATACCCCTGGACGGTACTGAAATTGAGCTACATGCGTGCTGAACGTCGTCCGCACATAAGTTGAGCGTGCGAGCACATAGCGTGGTCCGGCGTTAGGCACAGCACGCTGACTGCACACTATTGGAAAATCACACGCGTTTATCAGACGTCTACGAGCTGCGACGGATAATATCGGACTATCACCTTAAGACATCTGGTGAACATTATTATTATTATTTGCTCCCCATGACAGGCTTAAGAGAAAATACCTCAGGATGTTGCGCCCTTTATATGTTTGTTGTACACAGCATCCAGATGAGACAATAAATGTATTTTTTTTTATTGGGGAAAAGTGCTGTTTTCAACAGCTCAAGATCAAATTTATGGCTCTTTGGATATTTTCAGAGGTGTTGTACTGATCATTATATAATCCAGGCAGTTTTATGTGTTGCCATGGGAGCTCGAGAGGTTTCACTAACGGAGGGTGTATGGGGGAGGAGGTTACGAGGGGGTGAACGAACGATGATGAGTCAGCAGAAAGATGAGTCACGGGGTCGCAGGACCCCCGGGGCTGATGCAGTTGCTATTGCCACACTCGGCAAGTAATCAAAACAACAACGACAATAATATTAGTGGGGTATGTTCGTGGACACGATGATGTTTTCTACTACTAAACTAAGTCTTGACGGGGTTTTAACTTTTCACAATGTTAAAAAAACGGCAAGAACTTAGTATCCTGCTAATACAATTGCAATGTAGCGTTAATCCCATCAGTAGCTCTTTGAGCTGAGTAAAAAAAAAACACAATTTCTACCTTAATTCCTCCAGCAATAGGAATTGAAGAGCATAATTTTCTATTGAGCTGAATGATATAATAATAATAAGAACAAACAATAAGTAGCCGTACTTATCTAGGCACTTCAGAAAGAATCAGTGAACAGGAATAGAAAGGATCTCGTTTGACTTTTCGCGATCTGTACCCCTGCGTGCGACGAATTCGTCACATTGAAAGTTTCGCAATGAGGAACTTCAGCTCAGCACCAGACGCTCCATAAATAGCTCTAATATAGTGAATATCAGGATATTATAGCTTCGTGCGCCACAGATATCTCAGTGTGATGTACAGCATCACTTGACTGATACGCCACATTATGCAGGTGATTCTCATGAAAAATAATTGGTTCAGACCAAGCTTACGAAACCAGTGCTTAATAATACGGACACTGTAAGAAAAAATGGGCTTTAGAAGACAGATGTGAATCTGACTTCAACTTTTAGTAATCTATAAAAAAAACCACTTAGCATATACGTCACATATTTTAAGTCAGTCGGTGCCGGGCTGTGGCGTGACCGGCCCGGCCATACTCTGCTCGTGTCGGATACGCGATTTTTTTCATCTCCTTGCTGGTGGCCTATGGCAAGTAAACCATGTAGATAAATGAGCATTAAGCCTATCAGCAATTCATTTAATCTCAAACCCTACATAAGTTAGTACATCAGTCGAGGCATCTTCAGGAATTCCGCCAACTTCGCGGGGGATGATCCGAAGAGGCTCTGAATACTGACCCATGGACCGCATGATACGTGTCCTGTGGTCTATGGCTGACCTAATGTTGTTGGTATAGCATTATCGTAGAGTCGCATCCACGGTGAATTAACTCTTTCGCGTCCTGATCAAAAGTATATTTTGATGCGAATAACGCTATTTGAAAAGTGACTTATTGGTTCCCGTTGGCGTTAAAGATTAAAGAACCTTTGGTCTAGGCCAGGGGTTCTCAACCAGTAACCCCTACTCCCATTACTCTCGTACAAAATATTCATAGCCATCATAAAGTGACAGAAAAACAAAGAAAGAACCTTTTTATTGCTTAGGTTCTACTTCAGGTACTTCAATTATTTACATCCGACTATACAATTTCTTTAACCCGAGGGGTAAATTTACCCCTGGTTGAGAATCTCTTGTCTAAGCGACGCCTACTCTCTCTTGTATCGGACTAGTTTTGGCTAAGGCAACGGCAACTAAAATACAATTTGCGTGCGGTCAGGAGGCTGTCACACTTCTGACAGCTGTCTGCTGTGAATATTACATCTTTGACGTGGATAATTTATCTCACAATTCTAGGCGGATGAGCGCCGCGGTCGTAGTTGGTGGGGAGAACAGACCTGGTGCGCCACAGGTAAGTCGAGGCATTGGGATTATTGTATCCAGTATGTGGTGATCCTATTAAATTCGAAAGGCAGTATTGACATTGTATGTATCAGGTTAACAAACGTTGGCATTATTATAGGTCCACACGATAATAAAGTATGCAGTTCCAGACACATATAGCGGCCGTAAGCAGTTGGGGCAGGTGATCCTGTAAGTAGCAATTATTTAAATTCGGGAATAGACAGACTCCCATTTTGATTCGTCGAGTTACTCGAGCAAGTCAGAAGTAGTCACACGTTCTCCAGTTGTTTTTCTTTACGTTTATAACCACTTTGTACTTATTGCACACGTTTGTGAGCATTGCAAGGAGCGATATTGCTACAAAAAACGATGCTTCATTAAAAGGCGAGAAATAGTTAACATATCAATATTGTAGGAAGACAATTCGAGCATCTACAAATTGTATGCTGAAAGAAAATAATTAATTGGTACATTATAGACGAACTAAATTGTTTAACTATTTATGGCGAGGATTTCAGACGAGGTCCAGGTGAAGTTATGCGCGCCACCCATCCTTGACCAGCGGGAGGGCTATGGTAGCGAGTTTTTATCTTCACATTGCACGTAACCGCTCACAGCTTGTCTGTCTGGCACTTTAAGTCTTACGTGACCAGTAAGTTTTTGAATTACAGGCGTCAGTGCTAATGGCACTTGGAATATGACGGAGAAGTTTGTTGAACAAGCTCGCATCTCAAGCGGTGAAGCTAGAACTAGAATATTTCGCTGCAACGCATCGCCGCCACTTCTCGTCAGGCCGCGCACCACGTAACTGAGGCCAATACGGTCTGTAGGTCTAACAACAATCCGCTCATTTAACGATACTGTGATAGATAATAGATTTGTTATGTATACTTTATCTAGAGACTTACCTTTCGTCATTTGCACAAAGATTAAATATTTAACTCTGCAGTGCAAGAGGTGCAGAAGAGCAAAGTTATTTCAATAAAACAACTTTTTGAGGAAAACACTGCGGGTGGTACCGCTTGCGTACTGGACCTATATAGGGTAACATAGCTCAATAACACCTGTTTTCCCTTTCATGTTTCTCCTTCTACTTACTGTAGCGAAAAGACTATATTTTGCAGCAGCTGGTCTCAAGAGCGTGTGACCCACAAAACAGTGCTGACGCAGCACATTGCATGAGTCACGGTGCTGACAGTGCAAAACACGTCTAAAGCAAGTGTGCCACCGAGCACTCATCGCTGCTGAGAAACGGAAACATCATCGGAATGAGTGCAGCTACGCTTATTTCATTTTTTTTTTATTTTTAGGTCAGAACTCATCCCAGGATTGACCTCGTACACGTAAGCACTAATCTGTGAGGTCTCATGGTCTGTTTGCACAGAAGGTTGAACTTTCAGCAACACATCCCTGACTGTAGCGAATAGTGCCATTGTTCGCTTGATCAACTGCGCAAAACTTTCTGGTGTCTAAGGGCATGTTCGACTGGACGCCGAAATGAAGCCTTTGAGGATTGACTTGTCCGAAAGTTAAGGTAGGCGCGCTGGCATTCAATTAATTAAGTTATTAATTCATTAAAAAACTGAGTTTCAGGCACTGACTCCTAATCGATTTCTTTAGTGACTTCTAGAAACTCAATCTTACCCATTAAATTGGAGTTTTCAGCCGGCTCGGCGTAATCCGGTTGCTTCTATAACTCTTGTAGCACGATTTAAAGAGGCAAAGCCAAAGCTCCTGACTGAAATTTCACACAAGTCAAGCTAGTAATGTTTAAGTTTGGGTACTTAATCTTATTGTAATTAGAGAAACAAAAATTAGAGCCTCTTTGATCCGCAACGTGTTCAGCTCAGAAGTAAGAACAATTCGGTGTGTGCAGCCACAGTCCCAAAACTGCAATTAGGGAACTGAAGAGCAACTGTAAAGGGAGAGAGCGTTCGATTAGCAGGTGAAATTAAGACTTGACTTATCCGGGACTTCAGACAGGAGCTTTATCTTTGACTCTTTGAATTGTGTGACAGCTGCTAAAAGCATACCGACTGTGCTGCCAAGGCTAATATTCAGTTTACGGAGCAATAGCCGGCTTTTGGAAGTCTCAGGGACAATCGAGGAAGGGTCAACAAATGATACTCAATTCAGTGGAGGGCAGCCACAACACCTGTGTGACGTCACGCCTTGAAGGCCTAATTAGGCGGCTAATCGAACGCATCGCTGCCGCAATTTCTCTGGAACGAGCGGCTGTTTAGCGGTCAGCTGACAGGTGCCCCAATGACGTAACCTTATGTCCTGCGCCCCCGATATGCTAAAAGCGTAGAACAGCAGAACAGGCTCTACGCCAACTAGAAAAACTAAAGTGCGTACGAGAATCTGCAGCCCGCAGCATAGCACATACGTACGTAACCGAGAGCACCCTGTCAGGCACAAACTGACATTGTCTCCGGGGGTCAGGACGCCCTCCGAAAGTCGCCTATGCGGCCTCGCTTTCGCTTCACTGCAGTTGGGTGTAAAACAAAAAACTGCAGCCGCCACTACAGTAGATCGTACGATACGTTAGACGGCCCGGTAGACGACACAGTAGATGTCACTGCGGAATCCACGGTAGACGGCTCGGTAAACGTCGCTGTAGAAGACACGGTGGGTGACACGGTAGACGTCACCTTAGAAAGCACGTTAGACAGCACGGGAGACGTCATCTTAGAAAGCACGTTAGACAGCACGGTAGACGTCACCAAAGGAGGCACGGTTGACGGCACGATAGACGGCACGGTAGATGACACGGTAGACGTCACCGTAGAAGGCGCGGAAGACGGCACGGTAGACGTCACAATAGACGGCATGGTAACGTCTGCCTCAGCCTTTTAGCATCAACATTATTAACTCTGGTGGAAAAAACATTAATTGAAGTCAGGACCGACTGGTCCATTGGCTGATACATGGTTAAAAAAGCAAGGGTATTTTTATTGACGACATTCATTGTCTCCTCTTGAGAATTAGCAGAAATGGTCTCCCTTCTGCCGCCTTCGCCGCTTACCGCACACCGATAGACCATAGAAAGACTACTTCTGGCACGTTCGCTTAAGCAGCGAACATAGACCGCAACAGCACTTGACTCTTAGGTCTGACGCTGGCGGCCAAAAGTCGGCAACGGAAAAATGGAATTTTCTCAAGAGCTATTCTTTTCCCCCTATCTGATACTAAAGAAAAACATTCAAAGGTACCCAACATTTTTCTTGCGTAGAAGGTATCTTGGTTACGGCGGGGACGCACTTGGGCGCTTGCCTGCATGACCGTGTCTGGCTGGGAAAATCCCATTTTTCCCATTTTGTCCGCCAGCGTCAGAGGCCACTTCGACCTAAAAGTCAAGTACTGTTGCGGTCTAAGCAGAGAAATTGAGTCCTCGAGGGTTGACTGGTCCGAAACTTGAGACAGGTGCGCGGGCTTCGACCCGTTGAATTGAGTTTCAGACGTTGATCCCTGATCGATTACCCGAGAAACTTCCAAGAACTCAATCTTAGTCCGTAAAATGAAGATTTCAGACGGTTCGACATACTGTAATCGGGTTGCTTCTACCACCTGTGACACTATGTAATATAACGAAACCAAAGTTCTTGTTTGCATTTCCGAAAAAGTCAAATCGAATAGGCCTGGTTTAGATTCATTTCAACAACACCATCGAACGTGCTGTTATTGTTCAAAAACCACGTAGGCAAAACTAGATTTCGCGCGAAAACTTGAAGCCTTTTGCCGAGTACAACCTTACGTGCCAAGAGTTCGACAGACACTGAGCCAAAGCCCCTTAGCTGCAACGTCGAGTGCACCGAACAGACACTGCGGATACAAACGGTGTTGTTGTGTAGACATTCTCACTGTCGCTTCGCTGCATGCGGCTGTAAAACGATGAGTCAATAGAAGAGTTCTATCTTCGTAATATAGAACATTTAATATTGGATGTTGCTGTGCCTAATTTTGTGCCGCCTTCAATCGGTGTGGCTGGCAGTCACTGATATCTTTTCTCAGGTGTGTCCAAGTGCAAAATTAAAATCCGTGTAGACTTTTTTTGTTTTTGAGCGTAATTGTTATAACGACTTCTTCAGCTTACTATAGACTAAAGCAACTGTCTAAGCAAAAGTATAAAATCTACTCGAGTCACATCATAAGGTTATTTGCATTGTTTGTAAATGCCCTTGCCTGACAGGGAGTGTTTTCCTGATGTCATTAGATTGCTTGGTTAATAGAATAAGAAAGCGAAATTACTAAATACATTGTGATTTTCACCCGAGGCAATTAAAATAGTCATTTATCTGAGCACACTGTATGTACTGCTCTTTATAAATGGTTTTCATGCATTAGTTCTGCCACAATGCCATCGACTAGAGCGGTGTCTGCTTGGTAAGGATGAAGCATTACGTTACTTAGCCATTTCGCTCGGCAGAAACCTCGTGTCTTCACATACTCGAGGTTGGCCAGTTAGCAGTTAGCATGCAGCTGGCTGCAGTTTGTGAACGAGAGCCAATAGCTTTATGAGGGAAACTAGATTAAAAAGACTCAGCGATGGTGTTTCTAAGAAGGCGGATTTTCCAAGAGCAAAGTACCCTATCAGGTAGGATTAACTTCTCGAGGGATGGAAATCTTCAGTGCGTCCTTCTGAGGAACTGAGGAAAGGATTCTGATTGGGAAGAGACTCACACGTGGGTGGACTGGGGTATCCCTAATTACAATGATATCAAATTGTTTTTTCAGCCTTAGCGAGGCGGGTGCAGTGTTTACCCACCGCTGCTGCGGCCTCTATTTTGTGGCGCTGGGTGGACGCTCTACTTCTGTCTTTCACATTTTTGCTCCGTAATACTACAAAATACATTCAAGAATTTATTCTTCGTATATATAGGAATCCAACCCGTCAAGTTTTTTGGATACAGCATAATTTTCGAAGATCGTCGAACTTTAATCAAAAACAAAAAGATCCACCACAAATGTCCCTTCGGAGTAGGCCGAATATCAATGGGCGAGCAAGAGAGCGCTCGTGCATATCTTACAGAAGGCGCATAAATATTATCTATTTCGATGCGTTTCTTCCCTCGCGTGGCCGAGAGCACAATGCAGCGCTGAGGTCAGCCGAGTTCGATCGCTTATCGTGTGATCAGAGACAGACAAAAATTCAGAAGGCAAGTTTTGTGGAAGAAATGTTGTGGAACGCGATAGGGATCGCCGCAGCGGCGAGTGTAAAGAATGAATAGCAGAAATCTGATGAAAGTTCTGTAGCGTGGCGTATAAATAAGGCTGCCGCGTGGGCGGAACCGTGCTGATCGCAGCGCCAGATATCATAGGCATACCAGAGCAAGTGAATATCTCAATATGGAAGAAGTGTGCTGCAAGGATTTCCAGTGAATTGGTTGCTTCTATAGATTGCGACATCCACTGTAGACTGCTCAATAATAGGTAAAATTATTACTGAAAGGCGGAGAGAGATACAGCTTCGGCGCAATTCTGAGTAGCCTCTGCAAGTGCACTTGTAGTTTCACGATTGGGACTTTAGCTCAAAGAACTTAAATTAGCTTGATTAATGTAAATTATTCAGAGCGATCTTCTGACCGCTTAAAGTTGAGTTTCAGGCTTTGAGAGGGGACGACCTGGGCCGACAACTCAATTTTTTTCCGGATACATATGGCTTTCTAGGCCGGCCAAACTTTAATTTCGATAGAAAACGTTATTTTGTAGTAACCGTGCAGATGTTATTGATTGAGGCAGTTACACCAAGATAAGCTAATATCAGTAGCTTTACATCTTCCAGTACATTAGTCATGAGCGTTTGTTTCACTAAGTTAGTCAATTAGGCCTGAGGTTCAGGCTTTAACCTCAAATGTGACAGGCTGTGCTCAGGAGTTTCTCTCCGATTGTATGTATGGCAGGAGCTCCTCTAGCGAGCTAGCACTACCTGAGTATGACTGGGTTAATCCTAAACCAAATATCCTTGAAATAGCATTCAACTGGAGAAAGCCCTGTCCATCATGAATTAAAAATCAGTTTAAACACGAATAACGCTCTATGTTCTTAGTTTAAACAGGAATAACGCTCTATGTTCTTAGTTTAAACAGGAATAACGCTCTATGTTCTTAGTTTAAACAGGAATAACGGTCTATGTTCTTAGTTTAAACAGGAATAACGCTCTATGTTCTTAGCTTAAACAGGAATAACGCTCTATACTCTTAACTTTTACAAATGAGCGCAATAGCTAAGCGATATAGGGTTAAAGCCAGGAACTCGATCCAAAATAGCAACATCAACGTTACAGTGGCAGCCTGGGGGTGCTGAGCTCATGATATTAGATGTTGCAGGTTCGAGTGCCAACCCAGGCAAGCGAGCTCATGTAGCACTTACAGCATTTTGACAGGTGTCTGCACAGCTGTCGTGAGGGTACTTACCTCCCCTAGAAATGGGAAGGGTAAGAGGCACGGGTCGTTGCATAAGAATCTTCTGTCGATGGCACCATAGTTCTTGACGATCCGTGGTCGACTGCAGCCGTGCACCCCTACGGAACCAGATGGCCTACATCCGCAAGACAACCTGTGCATGCGGGTTTCCCAGTGGGGATGCGGTCAGTTGACTTTACCTTCACCAAGGTTCCGAACAAATGAAAGCCCAAAACGTTAGCGTATGTCGGTGAAACTGTCTCTGTCGATGATACCGTTTGCCATCCTTCAGTTCTGATAACTTAATATTTAAAATGAACTGCTTTGCTTTGCATTAATTAAGCCCGGTGCCTACGTAGCAACTTTCCTTGCCACTAGCAGCCTAGAGACAACTCAGCTAATCTGACTGCTTAGTCCTCGCCGTGAATTCAGCATCAAGTCAGTGAACTAAGTCATAAAATATCAATTTTCGTGGGCTTAAACTGCTCATAATTAGGAGCGATAGTTGAAAGTTCACCATTGCCACTCGCTATGGCATAAAAATTTCAGTAGCGACAAAGATTTTTGAGAATTTTTACCCAGTTCAATATTACGCAAGTTGAAGCCGTGCCGCGGCATCGTAAACGGAATAGACGAGTTGCTTCGCAGCTGCAAGCGGTAAAAAAGTTGTCACGTGGGCACCGGGCTTAAGGGTTCGTTCAATTATTGGTTCGGTAAAGTCGTTCTATGCAAAGTCCACTCATGCGATATCTGAGACAAGTGCCGCAGCTTCGCCTCAATGAATCGAATATGAGGCGCTAACTTTAAATTAGAGCAGGTTCGACGGGATCGTCAAAGTTAAGCCAAGCTCACTTAGCTTTAATTGTCCGGAAATGCAGATAGGAACTTTGGTTTCGTCAAGCTGAATCTTGTTGCAGGTGCTAGAAGCCGCCCGGTTATATTGAGCTACTGAAATCTACATTTTACCGAGTAAGACTCTGTTATTTTCAGGTAACTGACTAAGAGTCAACGCCAGACACTTGAAGCGAGTCGTAGCCAGCGCACCTGTCTGAATATTCAGACAAGCCAAGCCTCAAAAGCTTAATTTTGCTATCCGATCGAATTCTCAATCACATTCCTCAAAATGGAGTTTTCAGCCGTCTCAAGTGTACTTGGGTTGCGTTTAACACCTGCAACACGATTCAGAGTGACGAAACTCACCCTCTTATCTGGGGTTTTGGATGAGTCGGGTTGACTTAGATCTATGGTGAAATAGCCAATTGAACAAACCTGTAATACCGTACATCTATATTATAATTCTGCTTGAGGCTCCATCTGTCCGTGTGTAGGTCCCTGTGTCTGCACGTTATGCTTTCACTGTTAGATAGCGGCAGCTTCAACTTGCAAGAAGTTCTGATTTTCGCTAGAACGAAGTTCAAACAAGCTCATCTACTTTAGCGCTTCTTGAAAAATTTCAGTCACTTTCAAAGCGAAGACATGAAGACCAGTTCATTCGTATCTTATCTACCACTCTTCATTTCTTTCACAACATATTGTATTCGCTTTGCTTGTGGGGCCTCGACGTTCTTAATAGGGTCTGCCAGATGCGTAGTTAGGATACGCTACAGGAAAATAGAACGGGTATTGTTGGACACATCGGCTCTAAGGTATTCTTCTAAGCGTAAGTGCTATATCTCAGGAAATACAATGACATATTGAGAACCGAGCGTTAGGCTGCTCTGAGTGATAGCCTATTGCTATCGCATCAAAGAGTGCAGGAAAATGATGGGGTACTGATCAATATCTACGGGTTCCGTAGTCGTGCAAATAAAAATCGTTCACGCTGGCAAGAAAATCGAAATGCGTAAGATTATGATCGGCTAAATTATCTGTTAGCCGTGGAAAACAGAGCTTAGAAAGACATGCATAAATATAGGAGAACGATGCAAGAAGTGCCGTTGTATGCAAGATTCACAGGTGAGCTAGAGAGGCTATAGTCTGCTAGACGAGGTATGTTAAGGTAGACGAGGATCGTCAGGCGGACTTTAGATTAGACGGGGTAGGTTAAATTACAGGAACACTACCTTATGTCAAACGAAAGTGAAAACGTTAATTAACCGCTGAATTTTCATGGGTCCCGCTAGTAAATTTAATATTTTACGGCAGTTTTATTATCACCCGCGAAGGAAATGAGAGAGGTGATAATGTTTCCGTTGAAGATTTAAGTTTAAGTTTATATATATATTTGTATGTCTGTCCAACTAAAGAGAGGTAGAACGAGTTGAGCAACGTTCATAATTTTTTGCAGAGAGTCTAGTGGGTTGACCGAAGTGTGGCCATTGCCCAAAAAACTAGAAAAATATAGAGTTGGCTGGCCATCAATAATGAAGGCGTTGAAATCTGCCCCCCCCCCCCATACCGCGGGTGATGGTCTTACGCACATGGACGTTGTAGTATTAATATTATGTTCATTATTCAGTATTGTTCAGTTACTGTCTGCACGTCATTCTTTAAGATCTTTTTTGACAAACTTTGCCCATATCATTTAACCGGTTGATACGCTGTTCGGTACCTTTCCTGAATCTGGCGTCGTAGCTTTCGCGGCCACCAAGTTGATGACGTCACTTTTTGATGCTGGATGACGTGGGTTCGCCAGTTACGCTCTCTGCTTCCTGTTTGCTATAAGCCAGTTGATATGATGCACCCTCAGGGGTATATTCTGGCCAGCCCTTACCCTGCCACAATATATTTGGGCCTCACAACCCCAAGGGTCCCGAGTACCGTACCTTCTCCGCAGGGGATGATGCAGCTTGCCGCAGTTCCTGCTGACGAGGTTAGTTTGGTTAAGTTAGGTAGGCTCTCAATACTTCCCCTTCTGTTTCGGGAGGTTGGCCGCTGATCGAGATGGCCGACCTATTCCCGCTAGACTTCTAACTTTTTGTATTTTGTTTCCTTCCCATGCGCGGCGCAGCTGAACGAAAGCGTTCAGCCGTGCCTGGTGGTTGGAGATGCACAACTTGCGCTGTTTCCTGTCAGTAGCTCACTGACAACTTAGAATCTGAGACCTACCGGCAGAAAAGCCGAGGCAAAAATCATTGATAAATTGAAATGAGACGTACTCCGCGCCATAGTGGCGCACGAGCCTGTGTTAAACTACAGGAATAGATCGGCGTGATATAGACATTGTGTCCCTGATTCGCTAATAAATTTTGTACTACTACTGCTTGAAATGATGCTAGCATGTCTATTGACAGATGTCTAGCAGTTCTATTGACAGGAAAATAATTGAGCTTACAAGGAAACAACAGGACGTTCAAACGATTGACGGGCGCCTGTCGACGGCAAAAGACTGTCGTACTGACCCGGCTCTGGACGCCCACGATTGTTGTGCTGAATCTCAGCGTGACTCGTGACGAGGCGGCGAAGCAGGAGAGTCTGACTGGGGTCTGCAGTGGGGATCGAGAAACGGGCTCCATCGGAGGGAGTAGACCAACACCACCACGCCGCCAGTTATAGTTATGAGTTAAAGTTAGGAAGTTTGAGCCTCCATTTCCGAGCAGAACGATATTACAGAGGAAAGAGCAAGGGACATATTGTATGTCAAGAGAAGCGGGGAACCCAAGCCCGAAGGTATTCCCACACAGGATCAGCGCGCATGGGAACAGCAAGTCGGGAAAGCAGAGAAAGAACACAATAAAGCATGAGCAAGAAGGAGTATGAAATAGGGAAGGAAGCAAAGTGGGCACGAAAGAGAGACGTTCCAAAGGCCTAGCTAATGGCTGAGGTAACCTAAACACCACCACAAACAACAACAACAACAAGTAAATCTGAACGCAGTTAATGGCAGTGGTTCAAAAGTAACCGAAAGCTAACCTTCATGTTCTCATTGGGAGTGAGCCTGAACTATTGTCTGATGTCTAATCTAAGCTTAATGGACAAGAACCGGCAGTATATTTACATTTTCAAACACACCGAGTCATGGTTGACAGTAGGTTAAATATATAGCATGCAGTATAAACGACTACAAGATGATCGTACCATGACTGATACCGAACAATATAATCTATAGAAGCCAGCAGTACGTTCGTTTAACGCAGACTGTATCATGACTGACAGTAAATTGTAGATATGAACCGCTAACACCTGAGTGCGTCTTCATGGAGATCGCATCATACCCGCTGAACTCCACGTCTGGTATCTATATGCACGGAGTCAATCAAATGAATACATCATATCAGTACGAAGTCAGGCATTGATTCGTTTAAGTCTACGCTGTATGGACCCAATGACCTTTGCAACAATAGCTCAATGCATCAGCAGGAACGTGAGCAGAGACTACGGGCTTATGGTCCAGAAGATGTAAATCTGTTGACTCATGTTTCCCTTACAGTTTGGACCCAAGGTACCCCAGTCGTCTGCTCAGGATTCAGGTGACGGTTTGGCAATGAGGCATTCTTTTGGATCAATTCGTACCCAATGACCTCTACTGAAACAGAAGCCTCGATGCATAAAAGGCAACGGCAGGCGACACTTGCGAGACATCTACGAATGGAGCCGGGCCGCATATGCGTCCTTCTCATGAAGTCTCGGTATGAAACAATGGCAAATACATGATCAGAAAGAAAGTGATGGCATGGCAATGAGGTATTCGTTAGATCTCTCCGTACCCAATGACCTCAATGAAAAATGTATTCGGTGTATGGAAAACAAGCACCAGTGATCTCATGCGTTTATTTAGAATAAGAAGACCTGTGTCTGCTCTAACTCGGACCCAGTGACCTTTGCGAGTCGCGGATTCGATGTATGGAATGAAACAGTAGTATAATCATATACATTTTTAGAGCAAGAAGACATGTCCTCTGCTGGTGTTCTTACCCAGTGACAACTATAGTAGATGCACAGTGGCTGATTTAGAAGCTGAGCTGCTTGAACGCATTCATGGTGTAAATAGGCTTGCGTCTCCACCAGTTTAGACCCAGTGACCCCTGCTAATGGAACAATAACTCAATGCATGATCAGAAAATTCAGCAATGTAATGTTCATATTGATCGCCGGTAGCCGCAGCCGACTCTGAGGCAGACGGCGGCTTTGGTCCACCAGCACTGCAGTGGCGGCAGGCATGTCATTAATCAAGGGAAGAACACTTGCGTTTTCCGGAATTCGTACCCACCGAACTCTATTACTTTTGGATGATATTCAGTCGCAGTCCATGCATGCTTGGCGACGTTTTTCACGCTACTCCACGCAAGCAGAAGTCCCGTTATGGTTTCCCTAAGTTGAATTGTGGCTTTGGGGGGAACCAACAGCGAGTTATCTCCACAACACCCTCATGAAGCAATAGCTCCAAAGCACGAATAGAGAATAAATGTTGGCGTGATGATAGCAGCTTCAGTCGTACCCAATGACCTCTAACAGTAGACAGAGACTTCGTTGCACAGCAAGAAATGGAAGTTATCTACTGCATAATTAGATGCCTGAAGGCACTAACGTCTACTGCATCAGAATAAGGTTCTTCAAAGCCCTTTCCAAGTAGAAAGTAGTTTCATTAATAAATTATTAGCGACATAAATGAATGATGCTTCTATATTGATAAGACACATATCCCTTTGTCCGTCCTTAATAAAAGTATGATTGGAGTTACGAATTCTATTTGTTCCACGGAAATACACCTTCACACAAAAACCGGTATTTCTTTATACATGCATGAATTGACCACTCCGTGCTATGATATCATTGTTATATTATTGAGCTCTACACAAAAGGGTTTTGGCTCCCTAATAATTTGTCCAGTCTATTGCATAAAATGAGCTTGTCACAGGAGCTAACTTAAGGTAAGCATATACGAATTAAGATAACTGCTATTACTTGCTGAATAATATAAAGAAAATTAACGTATGAAAAACCTAATGTGCTAATACCACTAAGGCAGATCTGCTGCACTAAACCATATTTGATAACATTATTGGGTTAATTACTCCAGGTTTTCACCCATATCACAAACTTACTAAAAAAATGTTACTCTATTTAATATTAGTACAGAGAGTTTCATGGAACACTTGCAATTTGTTATTCATGCTACACAAGCCAAAAAACTACGCAAATTTAAGATAAAAATGCAAACAGTTTCCAAAACTGCACCCTCCTAAAATCTAGGACTACATTAACTACGTCTCTGTATGCCTTGTCTGCAAGTTTTGTTTCATGTCTCGTACATAAAGGAATCCGACAATATAATCAAAAGCTTGGAAACGCTTCGACAGTACGTCGATACTGCTGAAGTAGAGTCCATGGCATTAGCTCATAGAGGGCCGGGGCGTAAGTTCTGGTGTCTCTTTGGGAATGGGCCTTTTGGTTCGTCTACTGCCGCCTATCTAATCTAATCTAATCTAATCTACATCACTATTATCATCACTGGCGTCAAAACTGAGGGCGAAGAATTCATGATGATATTTTTCCATGCATCGCTACGCTTTCGTTAATACACCTGCCATTAAATGAACATATGATATTATATATATTACAGTGATAATTAAGCGCCCTGGGTTTCACACATGCTGAGGAGCGAAACGTTTCCTTCTTTCTTTGACATGGAAAAAATTAATTACGTTTTGCTAGCAAGAGTGACCTCTCAAAATATTAATTTCAACTCGGTATTTTGTAAACTTCACGATATGATATAGGTCAATGTTTTTTAACTCAGAAAAAAGCTGTTTTTGGGGAGTAGTAGCTGCATTTGGATTTTTTTGGGCAGTAATAGCTGTACTCGGATTGTTGGGCAGTTATAGCTGTACCCGGATTGTTGGGCAGTTATAGCTGTACCCGGATTGTTGGGCAGTAATAGCTCTACCCGGATTTTTGGGCAGTAATAGCTGTACCCGGATTTTTGGGCAGTAATAGCTGTACCCGGATTTTTGGGCAGTATTAACTGCATCCGGATTTCTAGACAGTTATAATAGCTGCAGCTGGATTTGTTTTACGGATATTTTTACTTTATGAGAAGTGCAGATAACGTAAATAAATCTCTTTTTGGTTTACTGTAATATGTGTGTGATTTACAGCTGCCTAAACAAAAATCGTGATCCCGTATTAAGCGCAAACTAATGACACCTCACACGCAACCGTGGCAGCGAGCCGAAAACTTCAAACGTTAACGTGTATTGCACCAAAGTCTGTCAAGCTTTACGACTGCCATTGCGCAATGTGAGAAAACCAGTTCGATATTGTTTCCATTAATATTTTTGTGTAAGTAATTACCAGTATATCGTTGAGGGTCTTAACTAGTACATATATTACTTTCAGAGAGCTTCGAAGTGTAGAAATTGTAACAGGAATGTTACACCACTACAATTCGCAAACGAAATATACGCGATCAGTGAACATGACCCACATGCTAAACTATTTTGCTTCTTCCTCACCTCATGATTTCTACACAGTGGCATCCTTTCAGTCGCAAGCAGCTCTACGGTATCAGAAGTGAAAATTAATGGTAATTCAAACATACAGTGTCCATTAAATCATACAAGTTTTTTGACTCAGTACTTTCTTCACACGAAGAATCCTCGACACACTGGGATTTCGGCTCAAACAGCTCCATGGAACAAGCAGTTCATAGTGAAGATAGTATTGTTGGTGTTTTGAAGCGTTTTTATGAAATAAGCTGAAATGCTATTGAGAACTGAAAATCCCTACTTTGTGGGAGCTCAATGACGTATATAATAATAGCTAGAGTGCCCGCTCTGTCAAAATGACAGCGAGGAATTTGTGATGACCCTTCGTCATGGATCGTCTTTTCGTTACTAAAATGTTTCTGACGGATGCACTAACTCAAATTGCCACACTTATTTCTTCCCGTAGATGACATGCGAATAAAGTCAGTAAATGGTAGCAAGCAGTAATGAATAACTGAGTTTAATTAAATATCCCCCAGCGTAACTCAACTATACGGCATAATACAATTTCAATACATCGAAACATTAGCATTCAAGAGAAAAGAAGAAAACAAACTGCAAAAGTAATTGCTGTACTACTGCCCTTCAAAAATCGCTTCTCCTGTGCTTCACTAATCATCTACTCAATTTATACGTCGTAAACAGAGAGTAAATGTACATATATATTGAATGTATGGAGAAACGCATATTTCATGTCAGTGCTAAAAGAAGCTGTAAATATCTTTATTGTTTGAAATTCAACGTTGGCTAAGTAACAAGTGCATTCATTGAAGAGGATAAGAAGTTCAACTTTGGCCATCTTCTGTAACCTGGTCTAATTACCGCTCACCGCTCTCCATCAGAGCGCAACATGACTAGAAAATCTGCAATCTGTCCTATTTTTCGCCAGCGTATTTCGTTAAGAGCGTGACACGAAACATGCAAATAAATAAACATATAAGCACACGACGGTGCTTATTACATTGATTGGAGAGTAGTAACTCATACCTCCGCTAAGCCAGGAGATGTTAACCAAAAATTCAAAATAGTCCGGGAACAAGGACTTAATTTTTTCATCGCCAAAATCTGGTCATTTTTGCCTTCTCACTTGAATAACAGTTTCTGTAATTTTTTTAAGAATCCGTCTGTAACTTTTTGAGTTATTTTCTGAAAAGCACTAAGATAAACATATACTGTAGTCAAATACACAGACGGACAAATCCGGGCATGGCAAAAATTAGTCATACTTATGTGCCTTTTAACATTTCTAACAACTAATCTTAACATCTTATGAAGCTCCGTCCATAGCTGGTTAAGTTACGTCAGAGCAAACAAGAATATCAATATAGAGACAAACTGCCAAGCTAACTTACAAATCATCACAAAAGTTTGGTCAAATACTTTTTGCGGCATTCCCAACAATCCCTGCAAATTTCATAAAAATCCAACGAATTGACGGATCTTCTCTAAGGGTTTGTCATCTTTTACTCCTAACATTCCCTGTAAATTTCCTAAAAATCAGCCCATAACTTTTTGAGTTATCTTGGTGACAGACAAACAAAGTGACAGACAAACTCCTAGAAAAACATAACCTCCTTAGCAGAGATAATTATAGTGTAATTAATATCGCAAGTAATATCACCAGCATCCTACAACACTGTCTCAACCAGTCCGCCTGATGCATCGAATTTCTACAAGTGATGTTATTAACGCAAATTACGACAGAGTTGTCGTTTATGATAGCTGTGATGTCATGGGTGAAGCTTTGTTCATATTCTTATTTCTTAGCTGAATGTGCAACAGCAAGCATCTGCGGCTGCCTAGCTGTAACCATGTAGTGACTAAGTAACGTAGTTATACCATGCATGCCTATAACTCTTGCGATAACGTACCAGATATATCTCAGTGTCTGCTTAAATAAATTCAAACGTCTTGCTCGGTTTGTAGCAGAAATTACTGCAATACCGTTTTAATTTATGCACAGCAATCAAGACGTATTTGTGTAAGAAAAATGTACTTTAAAGTACCTGAACAAAAAATAATTCTCACGTCGATACATAGTATACTGCACTGGTGTCCTTTTATAAACCAGCAGCCCGGCCATGGCAAGAGTCTGAGAGGTACTGAGCTCCAAGCAAATACAATTTAGAGGTCATGGGCACGGACACACGATCGAATAGAGTCACACACTGTCGTCTATACAGCACCGCTTTCGCTCCACTGTATCTGCTTGTACAGTGTACATGCTTAGTGTAGATCAAGCCACTGCGCGCTTTACTTTCGAGTAGGATTAGAAGCGCTTGAAGCATAATGCTACGTTGGCTGGACAAGGTATCACTTTAAGAGAAATGGATGTAAGTAGCTAAGTTAAGGGAAAAAAGGATGATGTTAACCCCAAAGTACCAAACTAAAATTTGGGTGTCCGTATGAATCATATAAATAATGTGAGTGTTATATAGGTAATTTGATGGATGAAACTCTCCAAGTTTGCTGGGAATACCAGTAATTTCAATCGTAAAATACTGAACCAGTAGCTAACTCTAAATGACTAAAAACAAAGCAATACACTAAACATAAAAGAGGTAAGCGGTATTGTAGAAACAATGATGGAAATTAAATTACTGGATGCACAAAAAATTAAGGACAGTAATATCAGAATATCAGGCCTGGAAGATGATTAGAATGGCCGGTACCGGCATAGAATGTGGCCTATCTGAGGTTCAATAATAATACTCTACAGTAAGTTGCAGACTAACTTTACCAGTACCAAGGACTTCCCTTTAACTTGACTAAGCCCTTATTCGACCAGTGTGCTGCACGCAATTTTGCGGTACCCGGTCTCCTATCTAAGGGACGTCAACTGAAAGTATTTCCTGCAGTAGCTCTCTCTTCCACGTCGGGAATGATGACGTCATCCGCCGCCGCTCAACCGCCACCTGGCGGTCGCAGCGGCGGCTACTCTCCACCGCGCTGGAAATGGTTCGGGGAAACTGACCCACAGAGGCATGACTCATTTCCTGAGATTTAGCCTTCGTGACAGCAGTTAGCTCCAGCAGCGTGATGACACTCGCGCTGTGTAAGCTTTTTCTTTTACCGTTAACGTAGCTAACAGACCTCACCTGAGTAGTTTAACGCTGCGCATCACTTACTATGTAGTATGAATAACACTATTCACATAATATGCGTAAATACATACAATGCTGTAATTTTTAGCTTTTGATTTCGCACATAATGTTCAGTGGATATTTTAAATTTTCTTCTCCATTTAAAGAGCATCAGCTGTGACGGGTTTTATACGGTACACAATCTCTTCATTTACACGTTGTTATTCTACTTTCAGTATCGTATTTTTTTTTGCCTACAAACAACACCAGCCGTGTCTGGTCATGCACCGAAAATTTACGACAATTTTTTTATATGAATATTGCTGTGGGAAACGTGGCCAGAATTTTCAGAGAATCAATTAATGAGAGAATAAGTTAATCCGAGAATCAGTTAATTAGGTACTGTAGTTCAAGAAACGCTGTTTAGAGCATTTGTTAATTAGAAAGTTAGTATCAGAGAATCAATTAGCCAATTAATCACTTAATAAGAGAAACTTTTGATCAGGCTGACTTATAGTATACACCTTGCGTGTAATGTTGACTGATAGTTAATCAGTAGTTACTGGTGAGTGGAGAAATTCGAATATTCATTTTTAACAACTATAATTTCTCATCGCTGCTTCAAACGTCTTACCCTAGTCGGCCTCTTGCTTCACTGGGTTTTATTCCTAATTCTACGCTCACGGTCTCGAATATAGCGAGGGCTTAGAGCCAGAACTGGCTATGTCCATTTTTGGTGAAATCGGGTTCCCCTCACCATAAGGGTGCTCGTGAGGCATATTTGTAGTGTCACTGGTGCCTATGCCATGTCTCTTCATTAAGAAGAGATTTGGCATGACAATATATGGCATAGACACCCGTAACACTAAAAATATGCTTCACGGGTACACACTTTGTGAATGGAACCCGATTTCGCCAAAAATGGACATAGTCACTTCTGGCTCTAAGCCCTCGATATTAGATTAGACAGCTGGCTGTAGACGGATTAACAGGTCCATTCCCAGAGAACAGCAGAGTCTCACGTTCCGGTCCTCTGTGAGCTATTGCCATTATGCCAATGCCAAAATTATTTCGACACCTGAGGATGAAAATAAGAAATTGTTCACAACGCCGCAACGTGCAATGTCCAGCTTGACGACAGTTCTGCTCTCAGACTGTGCGGATAATTTCCAGCTGTCGCAAGGGATGGAGAACGAAATAACCAGGGCAGTTGACCGCCGGCAAGAAGCCGCTGCCGGTACAGACATGTTGCCGGTAAATTGTAGGGCGTGCAGAGCTTGTTTTCTTCGGGTGAGACTGAGACAGGTTAATTTTCCATAGCCTGTAGACGAGGCACGTATGTGAGACTCGGTCTCAGTCGCTACAGTCCCAACAGACCAGACTCTGAAGGTGAGACTGAGACTGGCTAAGTAGTCTGTAGCATCACGAGATGAGACACACATGTGAGGCTCAGTCTTAGTGTGTACACTAGGGAAAACACTGATAGGTGAGATGCAGAAAGGGAACATTGTCATTGCATGTAAGCGAGACACGTACAGTACGTAAGACTCAGTCGTAGCCTCCACAGCCTCACTGAACAAAGCAGGTGCGGCCCAGGAAATGGCTGTTGTATGTCAGTAACAACGATTTTGTAGAAATTAACTGGGATTTGCGTTTTATTTAGTGTTCTCTATATTAAAACCGTATTTACTCACTTTCTCTTTCTTTTGAATTTAAAAAGTCACGTACAGGTGTGACAGCTGTTTACTTATATTCTTTTGCTTACAGAACCAACGATCATGCAGTACGTTAAACGAAAATGTAAAGTTGATGCGAGGAGAGCAGAGACGCAGCACGGTGAGCATACTGCTGCTCGTTCTGTCGCTGCTATGCCTGCTCTCGTTCCTACCTGGTTCCAAAGATTTCCTTCGCTTTAGCTGTATAAATAGGCGCAAAACTCAGTGAAGCGGGCATTGTCATATTTTTTTCTGATGTTAACCCTTTCTCTCATACATTCATCTACTTTTCTCGTAGTAATAGCACTATTTGAAATGTTGTAGATAGACAACTCTATTAAAAAAAGGGTTAATTCGTTCCGATACTTCAAAGGACCTCAGTTCCTATTTAGACGTCGAACTGACACACTACAAGGAGTAAATGGATAGTAGTGAGCATCACGCAAATATCTACGAGATGAACTGGTAACAATTTCCCCTCTTTGTCTGCTGCTATTCATATCTTAACGTACTAAGTCTCTGCAGGCCCTAACAGTTTTCGTTAAACTATTTTGGCGCAGGATTCTGAAGTTGCTCAAACGACAGGCCTGTGCGTCTCGTCTCTTGGCCAGCAGGACAGAGTCGGAGGACAAGGCGAGCCATGTCTGCTGAAAGTCTTCAGCTCTTTAAAGCAGATTCGAAGAATTTACCACCCGATTCGTTACCATGGAAACGTCTTGGGTCCATCTTGCAACTCGGAGACGAAGAAACAGTCGAGGCAATGGAAATACCAAATTTCTTCGTTTTCTAGAATTTTGTAAGTTTTTTTTCATTTCAATAACCTGCCAAAATAGAATAGGAAGCGTTAGAGCCTGTGCATCTGGTACTTAAGGGGATCATTTACAAATTTTGGAATTTTCTTTATTAGTGGTCCGATCTTACTGAAATTTTCACATAATATGTAAAATTAAAAAAAAAACACTTTTTATTCATGTAACTTTTTCCATTTAGGCCTTAGTTTTTTATATAT
>LQNS02276883.1:23785557-23799412 GCA_001587735.2 Parhyale hawaiensis | reverse complement strand
TGAGCTAAGTTATGGCGAATTCTGAGCTAAGTTACGGCGAATTCTGAGCTAAGTTACGACGAATTCTGAGCTAAGTTGTGGGGAATTCTGAGCTAAGTTATGGCTAATCGGGAGCCAAGTTATGCTAATTATTACTAGTTCGGAGCTAAATTGTAGTTAATTAGACTATTTCAGAGCTATGTTGTGGCTAAATACTGCTAATTCTGAGCTAAGTTATAGCTAATTATGGCAGTGCATGGTAGTTTGGACAGTCCATACAGGCAGTGCATGGTAGTTTGGACAGTCCATACAGGCAGTGCATAGTAGTTTGGACCAGTCAATACTGATAGTGCATAGTAGTTTATGCAGCCCATACGGGCAGTGCATGGTAGTTTGGACAGTCCATGCTGGCAGTGCATGGTAGTTTGGATGGTCCCCATGCTGGCATATTAGCACAGCCCGAGAGAAAGAGAGAGCCTGCGCTGCACTAACGAGGGTCACAAGAAGTCATTGCCCTCTGACATTCTCCTTGAAACCGTAGCAGTCGTTTATTTCTTCGTCGATCTCGCGTTGCGCTCCACGTAAATCAAAGCAGTTCTCTCTTTAATGCCAGCGAAGTGAGAGCTCTTATGATGAAAATGCAATTACAATAGGTCGATCAGGCTCTTCCATATGCCCATTGCGATAGATCTATGAGTCATTCGATATTATCTACACACAACGAGCGAAAACGTCGAAAATATTTATTCACGCTGTTCGTATGTTAACATGTACCATAAATTTTAATTCAATTTTTAAGGAATTTACCAAATGAAAGGGCACAGTTACGCATTGTATGTGTGATGCAAGTTCTAACATAATCGCTCTTTTTGTTGACTATCGCTTTCGATCTAGAAACGTGAAGACACCTGACAGATTGAACGTCGACTTCAAACGAACTCATTTCTTTTCATATCAAATCGTAGCAGTTCTATCGTTATCTTTAATTTTTTGGACGAGTTTTCCTCGTGTGCATATAAAGGTAATTTGAATGTTCTGATTTTCTGGTTTGGAGTTAAGAGAACCAAAATCCAGCTGTAGAAACAACTCTGTTTGCTTGAGTCCTAGAATAACTACCACAACTATTAAAATCTTCATCAGTGAAATGATTTTTGTCGTTGATCACTGCTTGCCTAGTGGCTGAATTTTACGGTGCAGCCAGCTATGGTGCTGTAGCCAAAGCGCTCTTTGTGTTTACACTGCGCAGATCGCAGGTGTGTTTAATGCAAATAAATACGTTAGTGATATACTGGAACGATGTGCAAGTGCAATACACAGACAGTGTTTGCATTACAAACAGCCTCAATTTAAAAAAAATAATAAAAATAAATAAATAAAGAACAGCAAAATCGAAATGGAATGCTCGCAGAGCCCCGACCACGTCTCGCATAATAGAACAATGAAAGACGATAAAACTCTGATATGCTCTGAACTATCAGTTCCGAACAGACAGTGTTTCCACAGCCTGGACTGCCGACACACACACACAACACTGTCACCCAGTCGACCCCGCTTTTACTTTCCCGATTGTAATCATATAAAATTCTAGAGCAGGAGTGAACTTTTACATGCTCCTCTGAAGCATATGTGGCGTCAACCATGAACATGTATAGCACGTGTGTTTCATGTCAATAAAAAATATATTATTGGTGTACTGGAACGATGTATTGATGATTGCCAAACACTGACAAAGTGCGCTCTAGAAAAAAAGCCGCAACTCACCAAAGAAGAAACGCCGCACTAAAATCATTGAAAGCTTTAATGAAGGGCTCAAACATGAAACTGTAACTATAGATGTAGGGCATTCTTTGTGTGCACACTGAACAGATAGCACGTGAGTACGCTTGATGTAAATGACTCATGTTACTGGTATACGGGAACAGCGCGTGCGTGTGAGTGTGCAATACACAAATAACCGGTATTCTATTAAGTGCTGCAGCACTACAAGGGCAAATTCGAAAATTTTGGAGGCCTACGTTTGTGTTTTAATTCAGCATATGCATGGAAAGATCATGCTACGAGTGCTTAAAAGGAATACAGTCGTGTTTGTCTTTAACCGACGCAATCAAGATAAACAATAATGTCTTCTATCGATGAAGCGTCCTAAATTTTAGAATTCAAATTGGAAAGGTTTCTCCGATTCACACTGTGCGATCGATATCACAGGCTCTCAAGTTGCAATTTTGGATGAGCTTCAGCTGCTTAACGCAAACCGATTGCGTTGGGTATGGTCGAAACGCATATGCTGGTTACTGAGTAGAACAACCCTAAAGAAGAGGTGATCTCGGCGTGTCACCCCTTGGGACTGAAATAAAAGTCAATTTTAGATACTAAAATGAATTTTTTCAGTGCAAATGAGTATCATTATAATAATTATAACAGATATAATTTATGACCTCACCGAAGCAGAAAGCGTATTAGGCCGTATAAGATCCCTTGGCAAAATCTTGGCTACGCATACGAGTAAATGACGGTCGTACACTGCAAGAGAATCATTCCTAGTTTTCTTACTCAAATGCTTTGTTTTAGGCAAAGTACGTCGTCGAATAATAGCAATTTTCATCATGACCATAATTATGTGTAACTCTCTGATGCTAGTGGTTAGTATTATTCTTAAGTTAGTTTTAATCATGAAAACCTCAGGCGCTGTGTCCTAATCTTGTTGGCCACAATACCTTATGAGAACAATAAATGATTTTATTATTATTATTATTTTAAGCTCAAATTGTGATTTTTACTTTTCAAATTCAGTAATATCTCAAGATCCACTCTCTTCTACTGAATGTAGTGTTACGGCTAAAAAAATGCTATACAATATGATGGTTCCATAAATCTCTCATGGGCTGCAGAAACTTAATGACAACATTGTAGACTACATACGCACGCATCGAAAAATATAGTGTTATTGCTAGCGCCTGCTTCAACCAAACATTCGTTTTGTTACGACCGCAGGCGATCGCCATTTCACATTTCTGCTAAATATTGTACAGTACGTTATTGTACTGAACGTATATGTAGATGATATAACCATGAAAATCAAACTTTCTCTAGTTGAGTTATTTGGTACTTTAAGTAGAGCAGTCGTGAGTACCGTATTTGGTACGATACAAACCATCTACTGTGCGTCGTCTTCAAAACCGAGAGTGTTAGGTTGAAGCATCTGGTATATTTGCTACGGATTTCCTGTTTGTAATATCTTGAGTAAAATAATTAAATATTGCACCATGCTGCCTCGACACCGAAAAGATAGCTGCGAGTAAAATTTTATAACGACGAATTAGCTACACTTATATGCAGGTGTAAATGACTGGTTGTGTAACGTGTGTATTTTCTAATCTAAGCGTGAATCGAAGCGATGAATTTCCTACCAACATCACATCAATGTCCGTGTCCAGATCCTATTGCATTTGAACGTCCTAGTCACGAGTGGACTTGCTGTTCACCTTGCCACGCACATTGAAAGCCACGTTCTCTCCCTTTATAAGCAGCCTCAGATAGAAAAAAAAGAGCATTAATCTCTTCTATGATTTTAGAAGCGTATTGAGCAGTTATTCTGAAGAGGGCGTTGCTCCCTGGCACTGCAATCAGGCGCAAAAGGCATTGAGGGGACCAAGAGGGAGCCTCAAGTCGGAAAGTGATAGGTGTGGCTCTAGTTTCTCTTGTGGCATCCAATTTGTTCTCAATATTAAAGACATTATTTGTTCGCAACAGTGGCCGTTGCCATGCAGGGAATATTTCTTACGTCTTTTAGTAATTAAAGCATTAATTAACACCTACTATACTTTTCATTTGTTACAGCTCAGTGTTGTGTCATTTGGACGAAATATTAAACAAATTATCTCCATGGAATTGAGAGTGCATACACAACACGTGCTTGTATCTATATCAATTCAGTTTTGGTCACTTCATGCACATATGAACACGCGCTGAGGATCAACATCACTCATGATGACGCAGTGAAGGAAAAAACTCTCTAACAGCTTACAAGCTCATAAATTTGCAGACCTGTAGAATGAGCAAGCTTGTGTTACAGACCATGATAAGTCTCTGCTAAGCGAGTAAACGAATCGACGAACCTTAACAATTGTCAGAGAGACTAGATATTCTTGATCGTCTGTCGCTAAAACATTGCAGACGATATAGGATCAACGAGCAATAATCTAACAAGCTACCTGAGCAAATAATAAGCTAGAGTCGCAGGGGATACCTAGAGCCTACCGCACAGCGCAACCTCCCACGACGGGACTGAGCCCCCGAACAGACATTTTCTTGCGGGACAGGGACACACACACCGCACTGTTACCTATATAGCTGCACTTTCGCTGCACCGGTGTTTTATACCTACAACTGTACCAGTATGGGATGCATAGCCGGGATCCGTGTTCAGCCGTGTGGGTCTGCAGGCCTTAAAGTCACTTGCAAATACATTTTGGGATTCTTTTTACCAGCGCCTTGGGCGTTTTGGAGATGCTTACTTTCCGTTCCTAGTTGTCCTGGCGTAAAGTTTTAATGATGATATTAATAATAGCCCTACTAATATTAAATATGGTAACAATAATAGTAATAAAACTTTGCTAAAAATAATTATAATAGTAACATTGATAATGATAACAATAATTGCAAAGTAACTGGGGTACTCTGAAAGCACATACCTCCGCCAAGCAAGGCAACTGTAACAAAAATTCAAATTGATTCTGAAGCCATGATTTTCATTGAATCAAAACCAGAATCTAATCATTAGTGCCTTTTGATACAATTAACAGCTTCTGTAATTTTCTTGAAGATCCATTCACAACTTTTTGACTTATGCTGCTAACAAACATTATGACAAACATAAGTCAAACACATAAACGGACCAACCGACCATCACTAACATTTTTGCTGTTGATGTCTTATAATATTTTGTAAATTTCATAGAGATCGATCCATAACTTTTTGAGTTATTGTGCTATCAAACATAAAATAAAAAATTGCAACAAACGAACCAAGAGATCATCACAAAAATTTGTTCATTTACTCTTCGTTATGTACTGTACTTAGCAAATGTAAATTTCATGAAAAACCGTCCATAACTTTTTGAGTTATAGTACTGAGAAAAAATAGGCAGACAGACAAACAAACAAAGAGATGAACTGATTTTCACCAAAAGTTAATCATCTGTTACTGCTAACATGCCTAAAACTCGCTGTAAATTTCGTAAAGAACCGTTCATAGTTATCTTCGTGACAGACAAACAGCCGAAGAGCAAGACAAACAAACACGACAAAAACATAACCACCTCTGTGGAGGTAATGAAAAGAGATGCGTGTTAAAGCTACTCAAGTTTACTAAGTTCCTAAGCAGTCCTTACAAAAATTTATGTAAGCATGTTACCCAACGTTGCAGCTACATAATTAGGTTGGCAACTAACCACGCTACTAAACTGCATAAGCAGTAGTGGAGCCTCCCTGCCAGATATGTTGGCTGCCCCAGAAATTATTCTACGATTCTACCTTATAACGTGGCCCAGAATTTTGTCTGGGGTAATACTTTCTGTTGTGTAAAGACCGGTAAATAATTGCTGTAACTTATATGAGTTTGCCTATGAATAATAATGTGCGATCTTTCCTCGAGAAAAAAAAAATTATCACTCGCTCTTGAGTCAGGCCGCTGGTCTCGAAATAGTATGAGCAACAAACCGGTTTCTAATGTAATTCGTTATGGCTGCTTCATTGATGATAGAGCTCGAGGAAAATATTACTGCAGAAAGTGAATGAAGCGAGCTGTCCATGGTCATAACATAGATAAGAACTTTTGGGAATCAAGAAAAAAGAGAAACATTCAGAATAAACTGCGAAAGTGAATGAGGTGAGCTGTTCGTGGTCTTATTGGAAAGTAATATTCGGGATACAAGAAAAAAATACACCCAGTATTAGCTGGGAAAGTGAATGAAGTGAGCATTGCATGGTTGTAATGAACAAGAGATTCTGTGAATTTGAAATTTTTAAACTAGTATTAGCTACGAAAACGATCTTTCTAAAAAGATTATTATTATAAATAAGGTCGCATGTTCCTGAATGGTTGCTTATATTCGTTGGTTGTTAGACTGAAACGATCTGATGGTCTTTGATAGACTGCGCTGTAACACACTTGAAAAATTCCGCCCTATACAGCACCAGCTGATCTTCTGAACAGTAACAAAGAAACGAAATTCGAGAGAAGTATTCATTCACTATTGCACGGAAATAACTCTCTTAGTGAATAATGAAAGAGCGTAACACTGGATATTGAATGCGACTATAATACTTATTCACCATAATGCAAAACCGAAACAACTGGCTTCGAGAGCATTAGTAGAGAGAGAGGACATCGGTTCAAACGAGATATTCACTGTATAGTTCTTAATAAAATCAACTGCCTTAGTGAACCTAAACGAACATAAAGAGTGACTGTTATAGTCGTAAAATGATTAGGTTCGGCGGAAATAACTTTTTATCGATCAATATACACGAAAAATTCATGAATATCCCAGAAAATAATAATGACCAACAATACTTAACACTTACTGCCTGCTCCCCTTCCATTGGGGCACGTAATGATGAGACAGTTATGAGGAAATTAACCACCCGATCCTGCGAAACTGATTTATGATGTTTTTGTATGAGCTGTTGCAGCGCTGTATCATGCAGGAGAGAGGTCTGTGCTGACGCCTGGCCGAGCTTCTGCCATGTTAATGAGCTGTCAGCGCCCGGCGCCTTAACCCTAGCGAAATTTTTGGCCATCGCAGAAGGTAAATTCTCTAGCGACTACTGGTATGGGGGGGGGGGGCAAGATTTCTGTGAGGGTATTACATGTTCTGTGTAAATGAAGGAAAATCCACTCTGAACAAAATTTTAGAACATCAATCAATAAGGCAGCTGCTGGAGCGGTTAATAACTTTGTCGACGTAACTATTGTTGAACATCCTGGATCACTCGGGGTATGTAGAGGCTAGGTACATATGGGATTAGTAAAGACATAATAACTTACAGTAAGCGTAATATTTACAATTACTTGTATACCTAGGTAGAATAGGCATAACCTCTTCTTGTAAAACTTGCTGGAAGGTATGATGCGCAAACTAGACACTAGTCGTAACCCTTTCATACATATTATGTCCATTGTATAGGAAGTTACGAACGTGGAGGGCTAGTTCTGTGAAAATTGATCGTTGAAGAAATCCCAGCTGTGAGCGAGCTGCTGATATACATTTATACCTTTAATTCGAAAGGAATTTGATTTGCGAGCAAACTCAGCTACAAAGTCGATCTGCTAACTGAATTATTATTAAACTCGTATTTTAAATTACCAAATGAGTTAATTGAAAATTTGTGGTGAACTAGACGTCGTGAACTTAGTCGGATTCCTGTCACTGCCTCAACTGATTTACTGCATGTCAGCATTGACAACAAACGAAATTCTAGTGTTGTATATTTTACTCATCAGAGCAAGGACGAGAAAAGCTGAGGTCTCTACAAGAGCATGGCAAGGTCGCAGTAGCCGCTTCACAGCTCTGCACAAGACTATCTTAAAATCTCAAAAATATTTAAACTCTCCATGGATGTACCAAATCCACACACGTAAACTTGTTACCAATCAAACTTTTTTTGCATTTTTATTTTTTCAGAGTCTAGTCACCTAAGCGAGTAGGTCTTTTTAGGCCCTTCGATTTTTGGCGAAGATGCCAAGGCTGCTGCGACAGGTAAAGCTCCTTGCACTAGGACCACAACAGGTGCTCTAGCAATAAAACTACCCCATCCGAATACGTTACCGCCAGGATGAATTTGGTTTACTCACTGCTGCACCATCCAAATATGGCCTGGCACTGGCATATATTCCAATATCTTAAATATATCTTTAAAATCTTTAAATTATCAATAACGCCAATTTTTGCGTGAAGTTCAAAGACATAAAGTTGTAGTCACAGTCACGGCATCGCAATCAGAGGGCTAGTTTGGCGACCGTGCAATTTTTGTCGTCTATGCGCATTGGGCTAAAGTGATAGTGTAAGAGACACTAGCTGAATTTACCCATCACAGCTGAGTGCCGAAACGCTCATGTCTCACAGGTCATTGGCCTTAGCAGCCAAAGCTTTCACCCCTGACTCTGTGCCTTGCGTCTGCCTGTCTGTGAACCTCCTATTATTCTATGGAACACGGCATTGTGCTCCTCAGTATTTCTTACTGTTGTTCTTGAGCACGGCATTGTTCTGCATCGCCTACCTGGCAACCCAGCGTTTCGCCTCATTCCCAGTGATGTGTTAGGGAAATAAGTTCTATATTGTTGCCACATTGCTGCCGGCCACTGGTTTGGGCATCCTCAATAGAGAGATGAAAATAAACGCGATTTTTAAGTCAGGTTCCGATGTGAACGCTTTGCCTTTACGGAATAGAATGATGGAGAAATGAATGCAGCAGCGTCCGCTACATTGCGACCAGAACCTATGCGTATCCTCAATGGGTGTATTCTGTCTGTATAGAGGACTGAAATATATACGTTCGTATGATATGTGCCCGGAAGTTCAGTTTAGAAAACCGTCGTTTTCATGGCAACGGATTGGACAGTAAGACAAGAATATATATATAATGTTACCCATGCACTTCTGAAGCAATGTTAATTAGGAGTTTGTGAAGAAATGTCTCATAAGTAATTAGCACGAGTAAATTAAAAAACGACTTTGATGCAAGTGACGATTTCTTTTGAAAATTCCTTGTAGTTGAATAAAGAACAGCGGTCAAAAATGCGGCACACTCCGTTCTCGAAATGAGTCAGATTGGTGGTTTTCTGACGCCGATTCGCTTGTCAAAACACGTAAGTTCGTTTATTTGAGCATCGTGTGAACCCTCTTTTAGCCAGTATCCCAAGCGAACGCTTCACCTCTATCCAAAAGTACCGAAGAAATGGAACAAATAGCCTACAGCTGCCATGCAGCTGTAGGCCGACTGTAACAAGATATATCCTCACGAAATCTATTTAGAGTAGATTAAATGGCTCATGGTAGACGGACAAGCAGGCCCATTCCCATAGAGAAGCCGAAACTAACGCTTCAGCCCAATTTTGATGTTTTCTTTTGGCAAAATAAGACTTGAACGCCTCGTGGCGTAAGACCACACGAGAAAAGTGCTGAGTCAGGAGTTACAAATTCAACACCGTCATTTTTAATGGCCAGCTAACTTTAGAATTTTAGCATTTTTCACATCTCAGTCAACCCACATGACTGCCTGTAAATGATTGTGATGGTTGCTCAACTCCTTCTGCCTCTTTTTCAGTGGACCAACAAACAAACAAACACACATACAATTTCAAATTTCAACGAAAACATTATCCCCACTCTTCGCTTCGCTCGAGGGTGATACACATATAAACGTTTACTTATAAGGATGAACCGCAGCCTTGAAGGTGACTGAGCCTATATGATTAGTTACAGATGGTCTGGGGGAGGGGGGTTCGGAGACATTAAGTTAGATAGGGTATGAGAGACATAAAGACCTGAATCGAGTGCCCCACGTATTGCAGTATCACATATAGACCGAACGTTTCGTCTTTACTTGTCGATACGAGCAAGCTCGACAACCGTTACATTACTTGAGAGTGACTGGTCACTAAATATGTGTTTCAACCTGGTCTATTTTGTTTTACAAAGGACAAATTTGTGCCTTAGAGGGCCACAGAAGCACGCTTCTTCTCTACCGCCTATAATACAGCGCTAAAGAGCCAAATTGCTTTAGGGTAACTAGTATTTATGGGTTTATCTGCGAAGCGCTTCCATTTTGTCCTAATATAGTAATGCTGCACTTTTTTAAAAGTAGGCCCACACCCAAACGTTCTGCCTCTGCCCATTGAATTACTAACTTACAACTTTGTCGTCAGAGCTCAAGTAACTCTACCCAGATATTGTAAACTCAAGCTGATTTTTTTTATAATAAATGTGTATTTTCAGGGAGGTCTAGGCTTGGGTACGGATATTTTCATAATTTTTCAAATTTCGAATTACAATAAAAAATTTATGTTGAAAACATAAGCGCGAAAACTAAACTATATTCAATCGTAGATGAGTGCATGATGAAAAGTTACATTTTCTGTTGAGTAGATTATTCGATAAACAATTCAATAACGTACTTTGCGATACAGGTAGCCTTCGATATAAGCTCCTCCTCTTTATGCAGCTTCCCCATTTAGTTCCAAAATTTTGCCAGGTGCTCGATAGATGTACTCTTGTTTTAACGGTATACGTATGTATCGAGAGACTGGAAGTAAAAGTGTTGAGTCGAACAAATTAAACTACATAAAATAAGGGAGAGGTGACTATATCGCGAACTATTCATACCCTATGAGAGCGATGCTAGCACAGCACGTGAGTAAAGCACTAGTTTATCTGATATACTTGCAAGGCGTGAAACCTAAACCCAATTGAGGAATCGTCGCCATTCGCTCTTGCGCCAGCGCTGCTTGTATATGGCAGCTTTCATCATCAGAATCACCATAGAAAATGTAGCGCCGCTCCAGGACGCAAACCATCTGGAGATTTATCTGAATTATGACATAACGTTTCCCCAGGTGCCCCGTTTATTTAGTTGAGAGAGCAGCTAGGGCAGCAGCAGAGGCGGCCTGCCAAGCGAACCATTTATGGCATAAACGCGGCCACTGCAGCTGACCCTTGCACTGATCTTGATGAGAATATTAGCGATAGTGCGAATGTGTCCGGCGGGTCGTGTGGGGTACAGCTAGCCTCTGAAAATGCTGGTAGTAAGAGGAGTTCGGTCGGTGATGTCAACGTTGCGACAGTCTGCCGTACACTTGGTCGCTACTTGTTTAGGGTACAGACACACCTGTGTGAATACTTGGAAGAGAAGTTTGATCGGAGGTATCGTAAAATTTCAACAGTGATGCGTAGGATTTACGGGCCTTTTTAAATACTTTTAAGAGGCGGTAGACAGCTAGTATAAATAATCCATTGACTCTGCCATAGTGGTTGTTTAACGTACAGAGCTTTGTAAATACTTTTATAGGTGAGTTTAGTTGGTTATATCAATATTGTAACACTTTATTACAAGGGTTGTTTACGGTGCAGAGCATTGTAAAAACAACTTTAAAAGGGAGTTTAAAAAGTCGAATCTCTACTTCGAAAGTCTGCCATTGTAGGCGTACAGAACACAGAGAGGTCCTTGACAATACATGCAAGAGGAATTTGTTCCGGTGATACCTATGCTGCAGGAGTCTGCATACCACTATAGTCCTCAGGGTACAGGCCTAGGAACATATTTGTATATAAGGAATTTGGCATCGATATGACATCGATTAAATCTGCCTGACAGATCCTTTAGTTAACTAGTTGGCCTCAACCTACACGATACACGACTTTCATACAGTGGTATGAGCAGTATAAAAGTCTGTCTCATCAATCGTTCAGGGTGCAGGCCTCTGAATTTATTCATAGCAAAATCAGAGTGATAGGACTACACTGATATCATTTCAACTGTTTGTCTGCCGAGCCGCTCATAAGCTGCACCTAATTGCACCATGCTTGGCTCTACAGACTCACAAGTTTAGTGAACGTAATACCTGAATCTAGCCGACCCAGCAATCTCAAAACAAAGAGTACATTGCTCATAGTAATGTGAGTAATATATTTTAATGTAGTTATATCAGTGAAGTAAAGTTTTTGAATTAATGTATAGTGAGTTGGGCGGCATAAGCTTTTAAATCAGTTAATTTTCAGCCATTTTGGGATAATAAAAGTCTATGATTGTCACTCGTGGTTGACCTATATTTACGTAAGACTTCATTTTTTATCGCTCCTAAATGCTTGTTTTATAACAGAATGAACTTTTTGAGTTTCAATCGGAGTTTTCGCTTTATTATCAACCATTTATTAAAGTTTCATAATCGGCTCATTGGGACTCGCTCGAGACGATTTTAGTAGTATATTTGATATACACTTGCAAGGTTTTTACGGCCTTCAAATGATGTTAGTAGGACATGTATAGCAATAGATTTCGGGTGTAGCGTCCAGGGTGCGGGCGTCTATGTGAGTCACCTCAAGCATGCACTCCACATAAAGAGGATAGTTTTGGGGGACATTTCCTGGCACTTCTGTAATTTTCAACTTCCCCTTGTAGACTTACGTATTTTTCTTTGAAGTAATTTGGGAGTATTGAGGGCCACTTTCTTCAGATATTTATGGATCGCCTTGAAACAAGGAAAACGCTATGTTTAATATTTTACGGTACGTCCGTAAGTCTTACAATACTTTTTTATACACTTTCAATAATATAGTCAATCAAGGATCGACCGAAGGTACTTCCCATCAACTTCAACCAGTTTTTAACCTTCTTTTACATTTTGATCAGTAGATGTCAGTCTAAAGTGACCACACTCTTGTTGATAACTCACTTCCTGTAAGGCCAAACTTTAATTTTATTTCAGAGATTTACACTGAACACTAGGTGTAGTATAGAAGGAAGTCGTTGAGATTAATTCGTAAAAAATAATCCTTTCTTCAACCAAGGTTGCAAAATAATTGCTGCAAAGGAAATGCGCCAAGCTCATAAATAATTGATTGATAAACATGAGGAGCAGTGCAGTTTTTCTAACGCAAATTTTGAAAAAATATAAGCTATAATTTCAAGATTTTAGAAGGAAAATTGAATTTACTTGCAAACATGTGCGTGGGTTGTCCAGTAACTCTTCAATGCCTAACGTACCTGGTGTAGCAAATGCCCAATAATGTTATTCCTATGAGAACAGCGAGTTCAAATTACATACTGGAAAAGAATAATACAGCTGCCTTGCAGCTGTAAACAATGTATTTGCAGAACCAGGCACGAAGGAACATTAAATAGCTGCACGGCAAAGAGAAAGTTGATTTTCGCTCATATCTAATTACGTCAAGCACGGTGACTGCATGTCTGCAGAAATATTAATGCGTTTGAAAGAAGCGTTGACCGCAGCATTGCTTTCTAACGTTGAATAAAAACCAATGAGACTGCAGGCTCACGAGCAGTTATACAAGCTTCTCTGGCGCAACATTGCTAATTTGCCTACTCAAACGTCAGTCTTGCGATTTTTTTGCAGAATATCCTCAAGGCTTGTTCATACGACGGTGAGATGAAGGTGTTCCCTGAACTAAACTTGCAAACGCCCATGAACGTTTCTGTTCAACGACTCAAAAGGTACAAATGTCCATAGCTATGTCGTAATTCACTCAAAATTTGAAATTACATATCAAAGACGTTACGGAACCTGTACTTGTGCTACTTAGAAAGCCAACTGGTATGATGCCTGACATACAGTAAGTCAGTTAGTACACTCATATCTAGCTTTACCGGACTAAGAGGGGGCATATCTGGTTGAAAAATTAGATTGACAGTAGATACCGATAATGAAAACCCACTGCGTGAATACTCGAGCTAAGGCCGTCGAGAAATGCGTTACGAAAATCGGAGCAAATAAAATAAATACAGTACATATAATGAGGCACACTATATCCAATATAACAGTGAAAAATACTTGTACTGCAGCTACTGTAAATATACGTTGTAATCTAATACTAAGAATGACCGTCGTGTGTTTATTAAATAAATATCATTTTCTTGAGATGGCATAGATGTAGATCGACTAGAAGCAGTTGAAGAAATTTTGATACCCACGACGCGCGTTTCGCTGTTCTCCAGCGAAACGCGCGTCGTGGGTATCAATAAAATATATATATTTATATGTTTGGTGTCACGCTCTTAACGAAATAGATAGGCGGAAATTAGCCCATGTTGGAGGCTCTGGTGCTCCTCTCAAGCTCCATTGAAAGTGATAGGCAGAAAAT
>LQNS02276883.1:23759223-23769439 GCA_001587735.2 Parhyale hawaiensis | reverse complement strand
TACAACCTGTACGGGTTTCAATAGGTGGCACATCTGCATGGTAGACTCCATAATAGTTACGAATCCTACAGCTGGCGTAAGCATAACAAACTATAGTCCAAAATTCGACTCGGAAGTGCAGACTGCAACTATGGATTTCTTGCAACGTTGAAGATCGGCAGGAACATATGTACAATGCTTGTCTCTAAAGAGAAGCGATGCAGAACCTGATGAGCCGAGGTTACAGCGAAACGCGTCGTGGATAATAAAATTTCAACTAATTGATTTGCTTCTCATCTAATTCTTCAATATATATATATATATATATATATACGTACTTTCACCCCTTCCTGAGAAAGGAGCAACGTTCCGTTATTATAAGATCATGAAATATTCGAACTGATACCTAAAAATGCCTTCAGTATAAAGTGATAGGAAAATATAGCTTTATCGCGCTCTGTAATGCGAAAGCAACAAGACAAAACAAACAAACAAACAAACATCATGTATTTCTCATATGGATGCAGTGCCCAACAAATCAGATGCGCAACACCCTGAGTTATTCATTCTTATAATAACATTCTTACAGCTAACACACGTGACAAGAGTTACAACAGGTTTGTGAAATAACACCTTAAACAGAAAAATAATCGGTTATAAAAAAATGAAAGATTTCATGCTCCATGAGCTGGTGGATCTCAGGTAAACCCGTAAAAATATAATTCATGTAAATCGTAATACATAATTAGCCAGACCAAATGCCCAGACTTCCGGCCTTCTCTAGAAGTGGATTCTTGCTTCATTTGCTGCTCGATGTTTAATTTAAATTTTCTTGTGGTCCCAAGTTCAGGTGATGAATGTGTTAATATTTATTATTCATACTGTTGCCATCAAAAAGCAATAATATTTAAGTGCCGCTAGAACAGGAACAAATGTTATTTCTTTCAAATTACGTATTAAATAATTAGTTGTGCGAACAACACCATGCTAGCGTTGCATCAATGTGAAGTTATATTATTCATTGCTATTCATAAACCTGGCTTCTATTTAAAATTAATATGGAGCAATGCTACTGACACGTTACTCATTCACTAATGCGATTGTATGACTACACATCCACTGTAGTTTTTAATACAGGCATAAAAACAACTATTTTGTTTTCTAGATACATTACAACGTCAAGCATATGACGAAAAAACGAACAAGCTAACTTATCGTTACTGTATTGTTCACCAGCTAACTTGCGGCTTGATCAAGTACGTAACGTGAGCTTCATATAGACACTCACCCGGGTTATCAAGTACGTAACGTGAGCTTCATATAGACACTCACCCGGGTTATCAAGTACGTAACGTGAGCTTCATATAGACACTCACCCGGGTTCTTAAGTTTTGCAGGGGGTCAAAGGAAGGCTCTTGAGTTGACTGATAGGCGGGCACAGGCCTGACGATGCTGGGGGCCACTTCTTGACTGCATGAACCAAAATTGAAATGTATGGCCAACTGCTGCAAAGTATTGTGAGAAAGGAAGAAAGTTTCGGTTATTTAGGAAGTTATGGACCACATAAGAAAACTACGGTACATTATTTCATTCACATATAAGTGCATCAGTGGTTAGCAGAGCTGACTGTTTGCAGACCGAAAAAAGAAAACTTGATGCCCTTGATGGCAGCGTCAGTAGTTCTGTCATTCAAGTCCACTACCACGAAAGTCCTCAATTTTTTGACGATATAGACTTGCAGCAATCTTGACTGCTGCTGATAATTTGGGATCGACTGCAGCCGTACATCCTTCTAGTGCTTGCGGGTTTATTTGCTGAGGTGTGCTGTCGAGACGACTTTATCTTTTCTTTTTATCCTCCACTATGATCCCGGCACCACCGCCTCCTCAAGACTTTCCCTCTGCAAGCGAGTGTCAAGACGAGCAATCTATGAGTATCCCCTGAATGTCCACGTAAGCTTCATGAAACACTAATGAAAACCAAAGCATCCATATCCATTAAATAAACTATGCGCGATATTTTTGCAGTTAATTAAAACAAAAAGACCAATATAGCAACATGTACTGTATGTATTTCCAAGTCCAAGCTTTCTTTTATGAGGCCATCAGTTACAAAAGTAATTATGGCGCTTTATTTTACAGAAGCTAGCACGCAAAAAGGGCTGATCTCGAGCACTGCTATCGGATTTCGCCTGCAATCGCAGCCAGGTATAGTAAGGTCAAACACTGTTGAAGTGTGTGTCTCTTCGGTACGTAGCATTAATGCATACAGTTGCGAAACAGTTCAAGCTTATACGCACGGGGCGATTTGGTGAAAGTGCTTGCAGCGAGAGTGTGAAGTCATTTACCTTGTGGGACATAAAGATCGTTCGACTGGCCTGCGACATTAAAACTTCGAGGACTGGCATGTTTGAAACTTTCGGCAGGTGCGCTTGTATTGACTCATTGAATTAAGTTTTAGGCGCTGAACCTGTGAGACTGCTGAAACATCAATGTTGCTCCATAATATGAAGTCTTCAGTTGGCTAAAGTTCAGCTGGTCGTTTCCAGCATTTGCAACACGAATCAGGGGGCAGCTGGGCCTACGCTTCTGTCTGACGTCAGGATAAGTCAGTCGTCGAACGGTTGACATCGTCGGCAAATCGACTGCGTCCTTCCTGATATTGCAGTTTTGTAACAATCGTGGCAGTTCTGGCACTTTACATAAGCAGGCCAAGTAACTGATCTCTTTTCCCATTTTCTTGTGATAAAGCAGTTGATATTTACAAGAGACAGTCTACGTACATGGCAGTGAACAGTCAAGCTAGTGCTTCAGTGCCGGCTGCCCATGTAAAAGTTTGAGAGAGACACAACCGAAAAAATAATCTCAATCAAACGGCTGGCCGCACTAAGGCCTCCAGTCGAGCATGTCTTCAATGACTAGAGACACCGGATTTAATATTCCGTATGACACTACAATAGGTCACGCTTGTGAAATACGAGTCTATCTAAAGGGAAATTAAGCTAGGGTCAGTCTGGCTGCCAAGGCAACTGGCCCGTACGAAGTCATAGCTCAGATCGTTAAAACCTTAACGTTACTCTTTTGAATACGCAACGACTTCGTACAAAAAGCGTTTCTTTCACTCCTCTAAGCTTTAATTAAGTCTTTGGGTTGTTCGAGACTGAA
Organism: Parhyale hawaiensis; assembly: GCA_001587735.2. Taxonomy (NCBI): domain Eukaryota; kingdom Metazoa; phylum Arthropoda; class Malacostraca; order Amphipoda; family Hyalidae; genus Parhyale; species Parhyale hawaiensis. The sequence goes on along the minus strand of LQNS02276883.1, from coordinate 23,766,296 downwards.
TTTCTCCGTTCATTTGACATTCATAGAGTTGGTCGGAGAAGTCTCATAAATCGCTGAGGGTACGGTCGACCCCTGTGTTCAGAGGTCGTGGAGGTTCTCTCTAGTGAGCCACAGAATGAGCTTGTTATGATTCTATAGCTTCTGACTGTAAACAAACATGAGATCTTGAAAACTGACGCACGCCAACGGGGAGGTGTTGCTTGGAGACGGATTGTCAGCGAGGAACTTGTTCTGTCAAGCGAAAATACGGGCATCTACGTCTACGTGAATGCGGAGCTTTCGGGTAGAAAATAAAAATGAAGAACACACCATATTTGACTCGAGGTGTAAGAGCGCGGAGGCATTGAGTGGAAATGCATGACTACAATGTTTCAATGTGGAAGACACTGGTTACCGATACCAACGATTGTCCTCGGGGAAAGTGTCTAATTCCAGGATAACAGAGAGTAGACATTCAGGTTTGTGTATCTGCAAGGGTATTAGTAGATTTAAGCTGGATATTCTGCATATACATAATATGCATAGAGGAAACACCCATACTTTCCTAGCGAAAGACTTGTGACGATAGAAGTAAATCAGTAGGTGAATTTTTATTTTTTTTTACAAGGGGCTGGAGTGAAGACAAAGTACACGACAGCGTCAGAGTAACGTAATATTAGAAGAACTGCCAGCAAGTGAATCGCTTTACAAGTGGCTGGAGTGAGGACAAAGTACACGACTGCGTCAGAGTGCAAAGGTCATGATACAGCGCCGAGGCTGCTCTCAATTGCAGGGTGCAGAGGTCGTTACGACGGTTGCTTGGGTGCGGAATGCCCTTCCAAGAAAGGCATCGCACATATCGTAAAGGCATCGCTTCATCTCAATCTAATAACTTGTATGACCTTTAGCACCACATATTGGCACTGATCGTCCAAGTTTTTGTGATCTAGCCATCCATATTCCTACAAAATTTTGGAAAAAGAGCCGCAGTTTTTAATGCTGCCGCGTTGTGGAATTGAAGATCTTTGAATGAAATCTGAATTATGAGCTTGTCAAACACGCGAGGAAAAAAAATTCTTCGTTTGCAACTCTTTTCTTTTTTTTTGTCCCTAAAGCAGATAGCCGATGGCAGAGGCAAACTCGGTATAGGTACTGCGCAACAGGACACCGACGCGTTCACACGGTAACTGAAATGGTAGATAAATGTAAGCTATTAAGGAATATCCGCTCTTTTACAATTTAAAAACTGTATACATATGTACAAATTAGGAAAATATTGAGCTACTGCTCTTTTACTTGCTTCACTTCTAAACCTCAAAGAAATAAATAACTAAAAATAAACTTCGGGTGGGCGCTTCATGCTCCGAAAGTCATGAAGCATTTCGTAGGTCGGATATTGAGGTCATTCATTAGGGAAAGCCTTCACGAGTTCGTGGTTCAAAATGACTGAGCGAGAATCACTATAGTCTGACCATTTTATCAAGGCAGTTCGGCAGTGGTCATGCTCGTCTATTGCGTTGCCAATTCTATGTATATTTCTGAGAATTTGTTCGGCCCATGTCTTAATCCCGCCCACTACCTGTATATAGAGAAATCTCAGAAATACCCACAGAATAGACACCGCTGTAGAGGAATTTGACCACGACCGAACTGCCTTGATAAAATGGTCAGACTATAGATAAAGGTTGCAACAAGGCCGTGAAGCGGACACATGGATCTCTTTTTCTCTAGGTGGATTTGTTTTGTATTGCAGTTTTATTATAAATCTAATTACAATTGTGCAAATTATTGGGGCGCTTAGGGGTAATGGCGAGATTGCAAATGTATTTCGCTCATTTTTGCGACAGTGGTAAACTATGTTCATGCAATCAGAGAAGATAATAATATCAAAGATAAATATTATTTGGAGTTAATTCAGTTCGTTGTTCTTTGTTGGTAACATGAACGACTACCCTGGAGGTTCAGAACATTTTAATCACCTTCCATATTAAAGAAAGTACACGTACAATACCGTACTTGTGGAGCTACCAATGAAGATGAATTATTTTTCGGGAAATTTTAGAAAGTTGTATTATTAGAAAATCTTAACATTAATACGATGTCTATAAGGACGGCATCCGATAATTTTCGATAATCCCCATAATTTCCGATAATCCCCCATAATTTTCCGCTTGGACTCAGTGCAGGGTGCGAGGGCCGTACGATTTCCGATTAAAAATAGCGGCAACGCAGTTAAACGAAGCATTCTAATATCTTCATGATAAGTGGAGTGCATACCGGCATCTAGGCCTCGTCCGAAGGTAACCTAATACTAGAAGGGTATCTAAGATGGCTAGGGGGTCTATTCTCTGCTTCAGCCTGTGCGGAGGCATTAGAGGGGAGGGGGGAAAGGTAACTAACTAATGTAGCAACGTTACACATTTACGCGAATTGCTGCTTTGTTTAGTCACCAGGTGAAGACGCCAAAACTGCCTGTGCCTTCGGGTGCTGATGAAACTTGCACCCACTTTTCTAGAAGTTACTCGTACCCTCTAGACGTGCTAAGACTATAAGCGCCCACTTTTCTAGAAGTTACTCGTAGCCTCTAGACGTGCTAGAACTATAAGCGTCACCCACCCCACGAGGAGGACATCTACCGGTGCCTCGTTTGTTCACCAAACAAACTAACTGTGCATCGTGGGACCTTAGCTACGCTTTCATAAACACTGGAGGCCCGTGGCTTTTTTTTTCTTACCTTTAGGGCTGAGTGTATAAAGCTGACGCGGCAGGTGAAGTAAACAAGCACGAAATGGACAAGTTGTTTACCCAGCATCGTGTCTATGAAAGCCCTAATGATTTTTCAAGTGAAATGTAGTATACCTGTGATTTCGAAGCAAGTACTGTACTGAGATTTCTATTTATCACCAAGTTCAGGAGTAAGTAACATTAATTTTCTGTAGCGGTATCGAAGCAAACTTAACAATATCTTCGGCCGAGCAAGCTGCTCATGCATGGTTTTAGCTTCTTGAGCAGCCCAGAATTAAGGAAAGGGATTGGCAAGCATTAAGTTCTCTTCCATGCAAAGGAAACGGATAAGCAAGCGGTTATGTGAGGTTCGTTAGTTTTCCGGGGTTTATTGACAAGGGTGCCTGATACCTCAGAGGGTGCGTGAGTGTATATCAAATTTTCGATGAGGTTCGTTAGTTTTCAAGGGTTTGCTAACTATTATGGGGTACATGATACGGCAGAGGGTGCGGGAGTCTATACCAAAGGGTTCGTGAGTCTGTCTGGGAGACTCATGCCTGAGAATGTTTTCCAAAGTTAAGTTTTTATGTGTTGTTTAATAATGTCACATTGTACTGAATTTCATCGTTGCGAGGTTCAGACTGTAAAACGATGCAAATGTTAGAGGGTTCGTGGAGACCCCTGACAAGCAATGTAGATTCTTGGAGACCTCTGACATTCACAGGGGGTTCGTAAAGGTTTCTGATATCCACGCGGGTTCATAGAGACTTTTGATATTCACAGAAAGTGCGTAGAGACTTCTGACATTCACAGGAATCCGTGGAGAACTTTAACATCTACTATGGGTTTGATCAAGTCTCGAACATGGACAGATGGTTCCAAAGAAACCTCTGAAACTCCATAGGGGTCATGTAAATTACTGCTCGTCCGTGTGCTAACGTACGTGCAATTTGCCCACTGAGCAGGATAGCCCAATAAATTATAGCTGTAACTTATACTAGGCGCACTTGTTCGACTGGTCAATTGGGATCGGTTTGCCATTAACACCTAACACTCCAGCGAAAGAAGCGCCCTGAACACCCAAGCTCATTGTGCTGGACAGGTTGTAGCTAATCGGATAGCATTATCTTGTTCGAGGGGGCCAATCGAAAGCGCCTCAGCTGTCACGCCTTGCGTGCATGACAGGAGCCTTGTTTATAGCCGCTGACTTCCGTAGTGCTGAGTCAGCGGTGCTGCGGCTGCTGCCCACAGCGGTGCTGCGGCTGCTGCCCTCAGCGACACCGTAACTCTTGAGCTTTACTTCTTATCCTCTACTGCCGGTATTACAAATTCAGTGTGGCGCAAATAACACTGTTGTTATGTTACTGGCATTACCACCTCACCGAAACAGCATTGTCTGAACTGTCCCACGCCAGGAACGTACGTGGAACGCTTGAGGGTTGTTAAAACGAGACCATCTAGAAGAGGTCTCTATCTCGATGGTCTCGGTTAAAACTCCTTGTACAGGAGGGGAAAAAAAGGCCGAGGGACGTGTGTCTCCAGTCTTTTCCCTCTAAGCACTTTAAGGACGAGCGTACTTCATAACCGTTTGAAACAATGCTGTCCCTCCGAGAGACCGTTGTATTATTATTATTATTACATAAAATGCATAATAGTATTCCTTAACTCGCAGAGCAAGAGCAAAATTTAATTTTTCATATTGCTTTACCGTGAGAGTGGCTTCAGCTTGCCCATTGCTACACTGTAAAATAAAACTGTCTAAAGGCGGTTTCACATGATCACACATCCGAATGTTTAGTTACTTTCTTGTAAACAACAGCAAAGTACACAGTTTTCGAGCTCTTATTTATTACCGATATAAAGAGATATCAATAACTTCACTAGTGACACTTGGCAAAAGCCTGCCGACATGACAGTTAATATTTTGACAACTATTTTGATTGACATATAGTGGTATATACAAGGACGTAATATAACGTTCCAACACTTGTACTACGTGCTGGGAACAGCAGACTACCGTGCGAAGCCAACTTAAAATAGTCACCGCTGCTGCAATGTCCACATGGAGCCAGTTGGCAGAGGAAAACTTTCGAATTCTTTCGTAATGTGTGTCAATTAAAGTTGAACTACATTTTGCCGAGGTCCTGTAGAACCACAAGCTGCTCATGGTAGCGTATACTGTATATAGGCTGGGTAGTTGAGCGGCTGTTCAGCTTTCGTCGTGTGCATAAGCAACGCGCTTAAAGCCAGGTGTTACAATAACTCCCGTGTACAATAGATTAAGTTTCATTTTCCTTGGTAAACTGTTGAAGATTACTGCGTCTAGCTGTTGCTCTCAACAATACTGCCCGTATTGCTGCATCTAGTATTGTCCGCAGTATTGCCCGTAGTACTGCCTGTTATCCGTAGTACTGCCAGTACGGACTAAAGTCGTACTGCCCGTAGTGCTGCCCTCAACATTGCCTTGCAAGTAGTGTCTCGTGTAGTGCTGACTGTCATGTTGCCTATACGTTGTACTGCATAAAACTATATAAATATTTACATTCAAATTACCCTAAGAATATACCCATACATACAGTCTTTCCAGTCAAACTGCGTCAGGTAGAAGCCACTCAGTCGTTACAATCATCGCACCATCAAGAACTACATATAAGACCAGGCGCACACTGAGACGCAGGCAACACTGGTGACACAGCACAGAGCAGGGCAGAAAACTGCGTCTCATTGGATCTTACCTAAGCACGTATAGTGACACGCAGGACAGCACAGGTACAGACCTGCGCCACGCAGTCATCCAAACACAGATTCCTATGCCACGTGCGGCGCAGCTTGATAGCAACTCATTCATTTAGTGCTTACAACGTCGTCCACGGAGCAATTCATGGAGGCTGTTCGCCCCCTGCGTGACATTAGTCATCCTGATGACATGAGAGGAACTTATGAGGACGAGTTATGGGTTTACGTTGCGTCGAGTCTATAGTATGGGATTCTCATTTCTTTCTCATTCATTTTTTTCTGCAAACTTCTAATATTATCTTAATTTAAAAAAAGAACGAAATCGGAACTAAAGTTTCCAAGGTAATTTTGGGCAACAGCCACGATCTAAACTACCGCACAAGACGACAGACTGCGTATCAATGTGCGCACCGCTCGTCCGCTCCTGCGCGGCACTGTCTTGCCCTGCTCTGCGCTGCCCTGCGTCTCAACATGCGCCAGGCCTAACAGCTACACACATGATTCGTGGGACTAGGGAGAAACACAACCGATACAATCATCACCGCAATCAAGAACTACCTATAACAGCTCCACACAAGATCTGTTTGCCTATCGACCTGTGAAAAACAACGTTACATTCATCTCACTCTCAAGAACTACATAGAACAACTACACACGAGATCCGTAGGCCAGGAACCATAGAAGCAAAATTTCTACCATTACCAGCAAAATTTCTACCTAAGGCAAGTCAGCCTAAGGACAGCCCCCAGTATTCACTTCAATGTCCGAGACCAAAAACCAGTCTGTGCATGACGTCAGGCGCAGTCCCGCTTTGCATTTTCTTTTTTTCCTCTCGAGCCAACCGGGGAAGTTCCTACTGATTTTATGCGCGACACGGTCGTGCACGAGGCAGGGGCGTTTGTTTTTTATATAGTTTATTTGCCATTGTGCCAAGATAAGGAAGGAGGAATGGTTGAATACTCGTGCCTTTAAATGGCAATGCGCAGAAAAAAAGTAGGCTGTTCATAAAGGGATGAGGAAAAAGCTCAGAGAATAATTCGTTCGTGAAAAAGCTGCCACCAGGGCGTTACATAATTCTTGAGTACTCGTGTCTCGGTTATACAGCGAAACGATAATAACATACAGTTAATTGTTTCGAAATTTCATTCACCGAATGTGAAACGTTCATTGATAAATGTTATTTAGTTTGTTCAGCCAGGATCAGCTGTTTAAAAGTAAAAAACGTAGTTCACAAACGACATATTTTTACACAGTTCCTGCTTGAAATGAAATTTTGTCTTTACAGAGCTGTAGATAATATTTTTTTCGTGGAGTCAGCCTAAACACAAATTGTTCAACACGGAATTTGTAATCATGTAGGAGGAAAAAGCGCAATGACAGCTTTACTGTTTCTTGATGGCACCTCTCATCAGCGAACGTCATTCAACACATCTTAAGCGATATGGAAATGTACTTTTTCATGTACGTCTTTTGAAGAATCAGCAGTTTACTGTTGTTCACATACTATCTACTATATAATAATTCACGTCGTGTTTTTATTTATTTATTTATTTATTTATTTATATATTTATATCTTTCCTGTCACGCTCTATGGGAATAAGATGGGAGAAAATTCAGATTTCAAAATGTAAAAA
>LQNS02276883.1:23732026-23759161 GCA_001587735.2 Parhyale hawaiensis | reverse complement strand
TCAGTATTAAATAGGGGAAAAATGATTAAGCCAGCGGGGGTTTTCCTGAAGGGCTAACTTACTGCCGTCATTTATCGCACACGTGCACCAGTCATTTAATAACCCAATATGCCGTCATTTACAATGACGGCTCGGGACACTAGTACAGGTATAAAGGCCGATCCGTGAGTGAGGCTATGTTATCCTACGTTCATACTTGGCAGCATTCTATAGCGTGGCTGCGCCCGATTCAAAAAAATAAAATAGCGCATAGTTTTCTGAGCTATATTACACTTTAAATCTGAAGAGTCAAATGAAACTTTACTAGTGACACTTGATAAAATAAACTGACTTAATGAGTAAAATTTAAATGAAGCTTTTTATGTACACATAGCAGTGCTTGCAAGAACACGACAAACTTTTGAATGTATGGAAGTACGAATATTGAGTAAACCACTACCTTACATGTAAACAACTTTACTTAAGAGTGAACACACATCCTAAATTTAGCAAAGACATGATTGAACAGATGCAGTATCTCATTTTTTCCTTAAAATTTACGGAGTTATAGCGATTGTCTTCTAAGCCTTCCTTCCAGTCAATAATGTCATGGTCGCAACAGTAAAGAAATTGCAGATGTTTCCAAAAGACACTTATGAAGTATATTCATTGTCGACTGTACTCCTTATAGGTCTGACCAATCTCCTCCGCCGCAATAACTGCCGAGTATTTTGCCAAGATTGCCCATGGCTTTAAGAGGAATGAATGTTCTTGAGCAAGAGGGCGAGAAGAGCGTTTAGTTCCATGAGGACCATGATAAACAAGTTCCCTAATATAGCGTCATTAGTATCGCTGTCAGCTTTACAGCGGAGGAATATAGGCTGCCGTAAACTCAACAATAACCTTAGGACGGCTAGATTTTTTATCGACTCGTACGGTGCAGCGCCGTCAGTCTTTAAAAGTTTGTCGCTGTTGCAAGCAGCGCAATTAGTTTGCTAAATACGGACGTGGAAAATGTGTGAAAATAAATGGGAATTATTGCAGCAAATTGAAATAAATTGCAAAATCTTAGAACGAAAGTGAGTCATACGGGTACCTACATCTTGGAATTCGTAAATGAACAGTGGTAGTCAAAAGGATAAAACGAAGTACTAACCTCAGATGAACTGTTTGTAATAACACTAATCTTTCTTAAGTGAATCCAAACGTTGTCAGCTTACACTGTACTGTTTTCTAATCAAGAAGTAGAGAAATTCTTGCAAGAAAACTGTGAAACCTGATTGACACATTTCGGGGCAAGGTGAACAAAGCCTTTTACAAAACTCAATAACACGTTCCAAAGCAATATGCAGACAAAATATTTTACGAAGCTGAATAACACGCTTCAAAGCAATGTAAACAAAGCATTTTACAAAACTGAATGACTCGTTCAAGGTAATGCGAACAAAACATTTCAAATTACTGATTATATACGTTTTAAGGCGCTGTGAACAAAGCATTTCACAATGTTTGAAACTGTTTGTAGAAGAACTAGCACAATTATGAGATGGAAAAGTTTGGAGATGAATAGCAGCAACGTTGGAGGAAATTCGGGCAAAGTCATATGCACTACAGCTAGAATATATAATACAAATTCAACATTAGAGGAACTTAACGCCGTCATTAGCGGAAACGAACTCAGATTTGCCAAAACGCAAAGCAAATTTGAAGGAAATTTGCACAGGCATGAACTGCAATAGTTTGAATATGTCAGGCTGTGCGGAGATCGGAAGAAATTTGCTTTTATTCCCCTTTTATGTGCGCGGGGCTGATCTCCTGAGTCATTAATACAGGTATTAATACAGGTAACAACATGTTCAACACATCGGCCCACAGCGACAGGGTTAACGGAAAAGCTCTTAACTGTCAAGCAGACGCAACAAGAGGAAATTTGCACAGTGATGAATTGAACTGGAAGAGCATGGGTACGTCAAGCGGCAACATTGGAGGGATTTGGTGTAGAAGGTCATGCGCAGCAGCTTGAATAATGTCAAGCAGACAGATCGCTCGAGGAAATCTGCACGGTCATGAAGTGGAAAATCTTGGATATGTCACCCAGCAGCATCTCTGGAGGAAATTCCACTGACAGTCATGCTCTCCAGTTTGTATAATTATGTCAAGCAGCGCAAGAAGCATAGGCGACACAATGTGCACAGTCATCCTTTGGACGAGCTTGAATATGTCAAGCAGTAGCAGCATTGAAGTTAATGTGCACAATGCCAAGCATCGAAAACACCAGACACTGCCGGGAGCCCTCAGTTCTGCATTAGGAGAGAGTCGTCCTGAACGCGGACGTGTCCAAGTGGCTGCGTACGTTAGACCTCAGCAGCGGAGCCGCGCACTCACAAAAGGTCGTCCCTGTTATACAGAAGAGGCGAAGCATCAATTCCTGTTAGCAACGAGCACTTCGTTCAATTATATTACGAGGCATGTGGCAAATGCCGAGTAGAATTGCAACCAGTTCATGCTCGGGACACTGCGCATGAGTGTTTGCTAACTGCGCATTCTTGCGGCGTTGCGGGCACTGGAAGAGCATCGAGCGTAGGGATATTGTGGTACAGACAGCTATGCGGGCTTGGGATTTTTGAACTTCGAATATATTCCATGTGCCAGTGAACTTTTGTGTACTTGATATTGCATGTTGGTGACTGTGTGAGTTTTACGAGTGAATACTGCGACACAAAACAGAGGATTAGGATCTTGTGTGAACACGATAGTTGTTTGAGACTTCAAGAAAACTTGACGTTAGGCGATGTGCATGTAGAGGTGATTCTAAAGCTAAAATCTGCTTTTAAAGTAAAGGTAAAGTCAACTTGATCGCACCCTTCACTGGGAAACCCACATACACTGGATCGTGCTGCGGATATATCCAACTGTCCCCAGATGGATATGTGCAGCTGCGCAGTCGTGCAACTACAGGTCATCAAGAACTATGGCGCCATCGACGGAAGATTCAATATCCCGCGCCTCCTACCTTCACCATTTCTGGGCAAGGTAAGTGCTCACACGGTAGCTATGCATACTTTTATCAATGATTGAAACGTTAAAAATATGCTAGCCATCTGTGAAGTGAGTATAAGGCTCACTCAGCTGTTTTTTTTAACACTGTAATGACGACTTTCCAGTGCCAAAACGGAGAACTGTGCTAGACACGGGCTGTAGCGCTGGTTCTTCCCTTCATCTATCAACAACAAGTAACTTTTGATAATCTCCTTTGATAATGGTAACTGGAGATGTTATCGGCAATAAAAGGGTTGTGTACATATTCGATACTCCTTTCGACGAATCGATCTTGCGTCATTTCGCAACGTCTGAAGAATTTCGTACATTACATGAGTCAATTAAACGAGAAACAACACTCATTGCGATAAACAGTTATTCTAATTCCATAGAAGTAGAGCTAAAGTACCGAACGATAACATACGAGCAGTAGTATTAGTAGTAATAGTACAAATAAGACAGCGCTATAGTGGCGAAGACGATATCGCCCCGGACCATTAACATACGAGTAACTATCCGACCATGAACGCTGGAAATCTTATCAAAACAAGCCAGCAGTACCGTACGATGCCTTAGTCGCGATAAAATTTATCTTAAATCGTGCCATAAACCCGCACTGGAGGCGTCATCAATGAACAAGGCGCACCGCAAGACGAGTGCGGGGCAACGAAGTCTGTGCACAGCAAGACGAGTGCGGGGCAACGAAGTCTGTGCACCGCAAGACGAGTGCGGGGCAACGAAGTCTGTGCACCGCAAGACGAGTGCATGACAACAAAGTCTGTGCACCGCAAGACGAGTGCGGGGCAACGAAGTCTGTGCACCGCAAGACGAGTGCGGGGCAACGAAGTCTGTGCACCGCAAGACGAGTGCGGGGCAACGAAGTCTGTGCACCGCAAGACGAGTGCGGGCAACAAAGTCTGTGACAAAGACGACGGAGCAGCAGCAGTTCCAACAGGCACAGCGGCAGCTATAGCGGCAGCGTCGAGGCGCAAGGAACCAATGAATTATAGCGTCAGGTAACACGAGCGCCTCCAAGGCTAACGGCTCCTGGAACCCGCGCGTGCCTTGAGACACCGCTGCAGGGACACTCTTGTGTCTGCATAAATGATGCCAACGTTGTCGGGGCACAGCTGCAGGGACACTCTTGTGTCTGCATAAATGATGCCAGCGTTGTCGGGGCACAGCTGCAGGACACTCTTGTGTCTGCATAAATGATGCCAACGTTGTCGGGGCACGGCTGCAGGACACTCTTGTGTCTGCATAAATGATGCCAGCGTTGTCGGGGCTCAGCTGCAGGACACTCTTGTGTCTGCATAAATGATGCCAACGTTGTCGGGGCACAGCTGCAGGACACTCTTGTGTCTGCATAAATGATGCCAACGTTGTCGGGGCACAGCTGCAGGGACACTCTTGTGTCTGCATAAATGATACCAACGTTGTCGGGGCACAGCTGCAGGGATACTCTTGTGTCTGCTTAAATGATGCCAACGTTGTCGGGGCACAGCTGCAAGGAAACTCTTGTGTCTGCATAAATGATGCCAACGTTGTCGGGGCACAGCTGCAGGGACACTCTTATGTCTGCATAAATGAAACAAACGCTGTTGGAGCAGCTCCACGGCGTTGTTACAATTATGACTCTTAGCTAAATAACCTTCTATGCTGGTACGAATGGTAAGCTCATTACTTCTACAAGCTCCAATCACCGGAGGAAATAAGTGCAATCGAGCCTCAACTGCAGCAGTATTCCATGGCTTGCATGGCTGTACACAAAGTACGGCTCAGTAATCATGTAATCGCTGTAATATAAACGATTTTTGCAGCACGAAAAGGCCGTAGATCATGTGAGGAAGCTCACACGCATAACTAAACTATGGTGGGGTGCACCAGCGCCATCACCATTTGCTGGTCCATCCATAAAGAGCTCAATTGAGGCTACGCCCACAGCGCCGACACCTATAAGGGCTCCCCCTAAATGTCGACCGTACAACAAGGGTCTGGTCAAAACAGCGCTGCGTTCCAAGAGCAGGTCCTATGAATTATTGACGCCCGAGGTGAAAACACTGAAGCTCTCGTGTAATAAAAGTGGGATCAGCGGAATAAGTATGTATTTTCCGCCAGGAATATTGCTAGGATTATGCTGGAAAATGGAGATACTGTTTCCGATGCCGAGCACTGTTGGAAATGTCAGAGATACAACGATGTTTTGTTTCGAGTAACAAGTTAAGTATGTAACAACAGACGAAAACTGCCATACCCTTTAAAATAATTATTGAGTGGAAATTACGCTAAATAAAGTAATTTTTCTTATTATATAACTTATGTAATTTAGGAAGGGCTAAAGATAATTGCATATCGCTTTCATTTTAAGTAAGACACACATCGCCTAAGATTAATTAGGTGCATTTACAGTGGTAGTCATATCTGTGCAGGAATAGAATCCATATGCAGAATGTCTTCGGAATTAAACTGACTCTTGAGAACGGAGTCTTGTTTGAGCTGAAGATATCAAATCTACTTCCGATGAGATGCTGCTAGGAAATATAGTGCATCCCAAACAAAGAACAATTACTGTAACTTTCAAAAACCCGTAGAGATGGCGATTGATCGTCATCACGATTAGAATATGTACACATTTTATCTGGAAGTCAAGGTAATGTCAACATTCACTACACTCTCCACTGGGAAGCCCACACGTACTGATTTGCACTGCAGATATAATCCAACTGGCCCCAGAGGAGTAAGTACAGCTGCAGCTGGCCCCTAGCAGTTGAGACCTATGCCTCGATAGATGAAGGCTCAGCGAGTCGCCCCCTCTACCCTAAGGTAAATGCCCCCACGGGAGCTGTAAACACCAAAAAGCAAGCCACACCGGGCGCCACAAAGATTGCTCACCAGGCTCGGGGCTCGTTCTTAGCACCTTCAGAACAAATATGCAGCACGCAAGGCCTGCTGCTACCGGGGTAGCTGTAAATCCTAAAAAACGGTAACTTCTATAAGCTGAAGAGATCTAAGTTATTTCTACTGATGTACTTAAATGAAGGAATAAGGTTATCCAAACATGAAGGCAACAGAAAAGCTCCAGTACTGCAAAATTAGTGCTCACATTTAAAGACAACACTGACATTTCCCTTGAGGTAAACAGATCTCCAATTGCAGTCACTTCCTCAAGTCGTTTCCACACTGAGGTAAAGAAAAGGAAATGAAACATAAACATGGGCCAACTCAACCTTCGACAGCCGATGAAGGTTACCCTTCAACGATATAAATAAAAACTATTCTAAGGCAAAAATAAAGTAATACATAGAAGTCGACTAATATAAAATTTAACGTTTCGGGATGAAAAATCCCATCTTCAGAAAAATGAAAAAACCTAAGCTACAACCTATGGATAAAAATTTCTTTATTTTCTGATTGATAAAGGGAGCGTGGGTATTGTCGAAGGGAAGTCTAAAACGCAAATGAACGGAGCTGCGTGCAGGGGCTGGAAAACGTTCCTCTCTGAAGCCTACCCACATATCAACTTCAAATTTTCATACAAAAACACATTTTACCATACTTAAGGTCCTACTTCAAATTTAAAGACAAACCCCCAAACCACTTTTGTACAGTGTTATCTACCTTTACCGATGCCAGGCCTGCAGCGCCTCATACGTGGGTAGCACTGGACAACACTTCAAAGCCCGTATTGACCAACATTTAGGTTTATCCAGTCGTACCAGTTTACCACTTGCGAAACCCTCACATTCATCCCCTCGCCTACATGCTGAGCAAAACAACCATTCCATCAGCAGGAATGATTTTTCCATCATAGACGCTTCCAATCCCATCGAGCTCACAACATTAGAGTCCCTCCACCTACATAGAATCAAACCTAGACTCAACATTATGACCTCGGCTGTACCGCTCCATACCGTCCATACTTAGCCTGAATTCTGCCGACTGCACAGGAGCTGACATCCAGCCCCTGCACGCAGCTACGTTCGTTTGCGTTTTAGACTTCCCCCGACAACATCCACGCTCCCTTTATCAATTAGAAAATGAACAAAATTTTATTTATAGGTTGTAGCTTAGGTTTTTTCTTTTTTCTGAAGATGGGATCTTTCATCCCGAAACGCTAAATTTTATATATCAGTCGACTTCTACGATATAAATAACTAACGCATTCCTCTAATGCAATTGATCTTTAACGACAGACACTACTGTGTTATGAAGACATCAATATCTGTTTTCGCTAAAGTTAGGGGAAAGGCACGTCTACCTCAAACGTAGGGGCCAGAATGGAGTTTGCAACTGGTCGAGAACCTAACTGATGGTCAATTCTTGCGTTGCATTAAGGCTAGCGAACATAACCCCAAAACAGCGGCAAGAACAACATTCAAAGCTCCGTAGATGCAATTATGGTCAGTTCTTGACTAGCACAAATCAATGGAATAGGTATAACTCAATACTAGGGTACGACCGAAAGAACAGCGTGCGAAGAGGCCTGTAGGTTCACAGTGATGGTTACTTTCCGTGCAGTATCAATAAAATGAATTGGAACCAGAAATACGTGCAAAGACAACACCCAAAGGCCTCGTAACTTTTCATTGATGCTTGCTTCTCGTACAGCTCAAAAAAAAAAAGGAAATACAACCCCCCCCCCAAAAAAAAAAATATAGAACAAGGACAGCGTTCGAAGGGCCCCAAAAATTCCCAGCGACAGGGGGTCGTCGAGCCCATGCATCACCGCTGCCCGCAGCTGTAAACACACCTGACGATGCGAGCGATTTTTCAGCCTAGGGGCGGCCGGGGAGTCTCCTTTGTTTACGCGAAAATTTCTTTCCCGAAGAAATGTTTGCAGTACATCAAGAAGCTTAAATCACTTTTCTGTGTGCTGTTTATTTACGCGCCGCCGTGGGTGCCAAGGCGTTGAGGCTGTTATCGGTCATAGCAAACTTTTTAGCCACCCCAGTTAATGAATAATGGTTTTTGCTATTGGGGAAGCCCAGAATTCTTTTAGAAGTTACAATGAGCAAAACACAGGATTGCTCCTTCAGCAACAACAGCAGAGCATAAAATATTGCCTGAAATTGGAAATGATGGCGCTTTCCTTCCCTAGATCTCTTGATAAAAGAAAAAGGAAGGATGTTCCTCTAAGTTTTCCATCTACCGGACACTCAACCAACAGATACCACAATTTCTATTCACATCACCTATTAAATCAATAATGAAGCGTTAGAGAGAAGAAAATCTTTATGAAACATTCAAGAATTTATCAAGTGCATCCCAAGGTAATGGTTATCCAGGGAATATCATACGTACTTCATTAGAATAATTGAATAGAAGGTCCCGAGCTGTGCAAGTGGCATCTCCTTAAGGTGAAATAAAGCTGTGCTCCTCACCTCAACCCTAGTTTCCTCTGATAGAAAATATCAAGTTTATATTGATGTCATATCATATGCATGCAGCTGGTCCATGATGCATCTAATACTTTAAAGTAATAACTAAACAAACTTGACAACAACTAAAAAACAGAACAGTGTTGAATAGACGGTGCATAAAGAAGAATGTAAGGACAGCGTCAACATAGGTATACATGGACCAGCTGACTACATATGATAAGATATTAATATATACTTGATATTTTCTATCAAAGGCAAAATGCAAATTCTTACTAGCAGAAACACAAAAAAACAACGTAGAGAAGTGGCACCTCAACTCTGTAGCTTATTTGCAAGCAAACAGGCACGCTATTAATTTTGATCGGGTTTCCAGAAAATTATAAAGCGAAAGAAAGTTAATTATTACCACCATGCTATCCTTGCCCTTTCAAAATTACTACAGTGGGTCTTCTATAAACCACTTGCAATTTCTCACAGCCACGTATGTGCTCAATTTGTCTTCGATGATAGTCGCAAACTCTCAAAAGCTCGGTCTAAATGAATTGCGTTTGGATGACACCTGAAAATAAATTATTCTTAAAAAAATGAGAAATTGATGCCCGGACCTGAATCATGGCCATGAAGGGTTAATATACAGGGTGAGCCATAAGTCACTTTTAAAATTGCAAAAATTTGCTCTGCAAAACCTATAAAAACGCAGAAATTTCTAGTAAACTGCAAATTCAAGAAGAATACTGGCAGTTGTTCGTAAATATGATACGAATTGACTATAGGTACAAGTTTTACAGACTGAAAAATTTTTATCTTCTATAGATTTTGTGTATTAAATTTTTAAAATGGTAACGTGACTTTTAGCCCACCACATATATTGAAAGTCAAAAATAAAATTGATGACTCGTGTGGATATAGAAACTTAGAAACTTAGCACCCGTAGTTCAGTGCAGAGCCTGTACGTATCATGGATACGCTATTTTCCCCTATCTATTGGTGAATGTATAACATGCCGACGAAGTTAGGAATGAACCACTCAACAGATGAACGGATCCACAAGCAGAAATGTTAGTATGTATACAGTATACATACAGTAGAGTGAATCGGTTTTACGTCACGATCTCCCGCATCTCCCAGGTAAGGATATCGGGCTTGGACGGTGCCCAGCTAATGCCACTTTCATTAGTGCAGATGATTTATTCGCCAATAAGGAAAGAGAGCATTTTATACCTCCTCTTTATACAGAATACCAAATTTGCTAAGAATATGACAAACTCATTGATATCATAAACCAGTTCAGTAGCTATGAAGCGGGTGACTTGAAGAATAATGGGCAAAATAGCATAAACAGTCTTCGAGATTTAAATGCTTTTAATAATCAGATAAACTGGAAAGGTTTGAACGATGAGCAATAAAAAAACTAACTCGACATGGGAACATCCTGCCACTCGAAGCGGCCAATGGTGAGTGACAATGAGGCACTCAAACAGTGCTCCACGATTGTGCAATGCATTCACTATATTAACCTCATTATAAAATTGATTTCTATGATATCAGTGCTAAGTCTTCTGAATGAAGAGGCTCCCAAGAAGGTCATGTTTACGCAGAAGCGAGTGAGCTTCGCGGGAGCCCTGCGTGCGTTCACATTCTCGGCAGAAATGCTATGCTGTTCGATATGGAGGAAGGGAAACGAGATAGCTATATTTATGGCGACATATAGAGGGCGAGCGGGGATATAAAAGGACTAGCGTGATGGGCGCATCAACAGAATATTCAATATTGAGGGTAATATTTTGAACGTGAGGCTTGTGAGTTGCGCCAAACGTACATTCATTGCGACGTAAATTATTAGGTCAGATTTGGGATAATTTACCCCAGAACTTTGTCTGGTTATACTAGGTCAAGGCGACAGTTGCCCCAGAACTTTCATTATTTACAAATTTGACTTACAATATAACTTTCGTTATTTACAGTAATTCATAGCTGCTACTTACCACAGAACTTGTCATGATTGCTATCAACAACGCAGTACTACTTACCACAGAACTTGTCATGATTGCTATCAACAACGCAGTACTACTTACCACAGAACTTTTCATGATTGCTATCAACAACGCAGTGTTTTTCTCACCCGAAAACCTGGCCAGCTCATCTGATTACGTGAGCTGTGCATCCGGTGTCATTTTGCTGATAAGACAACATGGCAAACTCAAAATCTCGCTTCTGTTCATATTCCAGGGGAAAAAGGAACTCGAAAGACTCCTTCTTGTGCGAGAACAATATTGGGAAGAAGATCTACATTTGTATGGAGAGCAAATGCAGACCCATAATATAGGAGACAAGGCTTCCTGCCGAAGTTCTTCAAATATTCCTCATGATAGTAAGTTCAACTATCTAGTACTCTGTGAATATGCTGTAAAAATATTAATATTTTCCTTATACACCAGCCGAACATTTTTTACGGTGGTATATATAACATCTACTCGTGTATACATACATTATATATACACAGTATATGACTGATAAAAATATTCTGTCGGTGTAATAAGGAAAATATTTTGCGCATGCGCACCTGTTGATGACGTCACGGACACACAGCGCAAAGGTGGTGACTTTGGAACATCTGTAAGGGCGGCTAAAATTCAAAGTATCGCTTTGCTACAGCTGAAGTAAACCTGAGAGT
Source organism: Parhyale hawaiensis (assembly GCA_001587735.2). Lineage (NCBI taxonomy): Eukaryota > Metazoa > Arthropoda > Malacostraca > Amphipoda > Hyalidae > Parhyale > Parhyale hawaiensis. Next base: position 23,748,088 of record LQNS02276883.1, on the reverse strand, counting down.
CATTCACTTGGCCAGCGTGAGAACCAAGACCAGCAAAAACTGACCAAACAGACCGCGGGGGTCCCGCTTGGGGTGCCAGTAATAGCGCTGGCAGGATACTAAGGATGATAACCGCGCCTGAACATCTGAAGCTCAAGACAAAGGACCAAGCGAGTGACCCGTCGGTGCCTTTACAAGATAAGGCCTCCCTCAAATGTAAGTATGATGCTAGTAATGTAAATAATGAGTTTTTATTAAGTGCCCATAGGGACATCAAGAAACCACAAGGTTCAAAAACGCATGGTATGAGTGCCTATCAGTTTGGTTAGACACCTATTCTAGCTGAATTGAACCTACTGTGAATCAAATCGGTTTTACGTCACGATCTTCCGCATCTCCCAAGTAAGGATTACGGGCTTAGACGGTGCCCAGCTAATGCCCGGACTTTTGCTGGATCTTAGACCTTTTATTCACCGGTTGCCCTTCCTGCCGTGAACCAGTGACGCTTATAGGATTAGAACCCGGGACCTGCAGATTTTACCATTGAACCTACTGTAACCTAGCCAAATCTATTCTCAACTAACCTACTCTTTACAGCTTAACCTAAAGTAGCACATACTTTGAGATTGGCCGCATACTACCCCGAACTAACTGGGCTCCTCAACTGACTCTCATGACTTGTGAAAACGCACAGCTCTACTAATGACATTACCTTGCCCGTAGACCTAACCCAGGCACGCAGAACTAGTACTTACGTTGTATTTGATGACTAATAACTGTAAAAAAATGTTGCCTTTTTCTTACTATACCAAACTCGTCTTTACGAATACTGCGAGTAACACCCTCCGTAGCTATGAACTGATCCTCTAAGACTTGCAAACTCGTAATGACCAAAGCTTCGGAGGCCACTCTAATTCATTATCTTTCATGTCCCAACTAACTAAACGCCTCCATGAGTCTGCTGCAAGTAATTGTGCTTGCATGATCACCTCCATGGCCGAAGTTAAGGTTTAATTTTTCCATCTCTATTATTTTAGTGTAAAATTAACAGCTCATAGATGGCGTTAGTCCAGGCTGCTCTCTCGATATGGGCCGTCTACTGCCAGCTTTCTAATCTGATGTTTGATAAGCAATTGCTGGAATATTTTGCTCGTTTCTGAAAGTGAAAGCGTCAGTTGAGCAGAACTCGAAATGATAGATTGAGAATGTTATCTACGACATGAAATCCGCCATTGGACCGAAGCGCAAGACTCTGCGTGGCTGCAGTGCGCTGCCGTTGAGTGGTAGATAGCTATTCCAGGAAAGTGGCATTTTGGCATCATTTTCGACTCAGAAATTGAGCAGAAAAAATGCTGCCTTTAACCTGGGTTCACTCCGCAGTTTTCTGTTCCCCGTAAGCAGTACAAATCAATTCAACGTTTCGTTGCTTCTTTGTATAGAACACATGCTAATATTGCACCTAACATTTTATCAAACTATTGTTAGATACAGAGTTATGTCTGTAAAGATCGGTGTCCACGTAACGCAAAATTTAACTATAGAAAAAAATTATTGAGACTATCAGTCGCTACTGCAATGTTTACACCATAGCAAGGGGCAATGGTGAACTTTCAACTATCGCTCCTAATTATGAGCAGTTTAAGTGCACAAAGATTGATATATCAAGAATTAGTGCACGATGTTTATAGACGTCACGCTGAAGTCACGATCACGACTACACAGTCGGATCAGCTGAGTTGGCTCTAGGCTGCTAGCGGCAACGAAAATTGTTACGTGGGCACCGGGCTTAAGAACGTAACAAAGAGCTCGAACACTTTGAACTACTTACAGGCACAAAAAAACTTACATGTGAACCTGCCTTTAAGCGAGCATACCTGGTTAGCTCTTCTTCGCTGCCAAAAAATCGAGTTTTAGTATTACTTTGAGGGAAAACTTAGGTGAAAATGTTTGCCTCCGGGCTTACTCTGCCAACGAGGATCGTTCACATTCTTTTTTGCTTCACCATACTAAGTAATTGTCTTTTTCCATTCGAATATCGAAAAGGTTTCTACGAGGAGGTCAGCGTACCTGGACGTGTATGAAGGTACGTAGACAACAAGGCAAGCTGTCCAACTGTCACGCTACCGAAGTCGTAAAGTAAGCGTTCACACGAGCCGCGCTGTGCACCTGCCCAATAGTGTGGTGACTTTTGGCAAAGGCTCGTTCGTTTTTATGCCCAGCAGCCGGCTTTGGTTTTGAGACAGGGCATCTTTGTTGACTGGGAGCTTATTATAGAGATGATGCCGCGACCGGCCGCTGCAGACCGACTGTCGCTTCGGCGGTGTTGCCGTGCGCGGGTCGTGCCCCCCCCCCCCCCCCCCCCCCCCNCCCCCCCCCCCCCCGCGTACCTGCGACTGCTTTATGAGACTGCCTTTATCTTGTGTTTTTAAGCGGGTTATCCGCACCAGTGGCGATAGCAGAACAGTTACCACTACTATTATTTCGTATTCGAAGCAGGTTACGCGCACCATGTACTTCAGTAGCGTTGCGAAACAATTGTTGCTAATATTATCTCGTATTCTAAGCGGATTATCCGCACCAGCAGTGTTCGCGGAACAATTATTGCTAAAAATTATCTTGTTTTTAAGCGGGTAATCACAACCAGTAGCTTTTGGGGAACGATTGTTGCTAATATTATCTCGTATTCTAAGCGGGTTATCCGCACCAGTAGCGTTAGCGCAATTATTGTCGCTATAGCGTCTTTCTGTTTCTTAAACAGGCTTGGGGTACCAGTAAAACAAAGTCACTAATATTGTCTTGCACTCGAAGCAGGTTAGTGGCCCCGTGCAGCAGCGCCAGCAGAACATATGGATACCTATATAAATGCCATCATTGTCACCTAATTTTCAAATGTCAGCCAATCATATCTCTTTTCCTGTTCTGCAGTGCAATGGTTACCTTGACCGAGAACTGACTGAATAACAATGTTATAGTTACTGTTTACATCATTTCATATCACAGCTCTTGTTGGAGCCTTAGCCGGTTGTGTGTTGTTTCCTTTATTAATTAGAGGAAAGAAGCTTAAGCTATCACTTATTAGAGTCTAATTAGCTATAGCTAAATATTTAAAAATATCTTCTTCTCTTCCGTCTTTCAATATTTTTGATCTAAAAAGTGAACTCACCGCAATCTGAGGGAGCGCCTCCAAGCAGCGCTCAATAAAGATATGCATAAATGTGTGCCCATGTCGCGGAAGGTTCGAACAAAGCTGTCTTTTGATTCAATCTAATGTGTCCCATATTGTCAGGTATGGAGACCGATTCAGAAATCACCAAAGAAGATATAGCAAAATGACTTAAATTGACAGATGCGGCAAACGATTCGCAGATCAAGTAGCTATAAAAAACCAGCAGTTATGCTCCAAGTAAACAGATATGAACATTGATTCGTAACTCCAGTAGAGAAAAGTATATGTATTATGTATTTTCTACTATTGTACTTCTGATACTCTAATAAGAACAATTGGGGGATGGTTGACATGTTACGCTTACTATTTTAAAATACTATTTAATTACAGTCTGTGAACTGGCACATTCTTCCAAATGACTCTATTCGATGTGAAACCATGAACAAAAACTTCGAAAAGTTTTATCGGAAAAGTGCGTGCAGTACCTCCCGCCAACTAGGCAAAAATATCCTAAAAATCGCCACAATGAATTCCGTTATAGCTTACTGAAGAATAGGGCAAAATTGATCAAATGCCAGAAGTCATAGCATGTATTACAGCCACGAACGTTATAGGTGCCAGGGAAAGCTGGAAGAAATCAAGCATAAAATAGCAAACTCCCTTGAGAGGAGAAACGAAAAAAAGAAGAGCAGGTCATCCAGATGATAAAAGAATGGTAAATGCTTCTTCGATTATTCATAGAATTGCTTGTCTCTACAAATCAAGCATAGAGCCATTACTGTACGGAAATGGATCGAGGGCTGATGGTGATCAAGAGGTAAGCAAGAACTCAGCCGTCAATACCAGGAAAAATTTAGCAGAAAGACCAGTAACTCCGAATTTCTTTTATTAGCAGCAATTGGTATCTACTTGACACACTTTGTATTCACAAACTAAGCACTCAATTGACCATCGATGATTTTGGCGGAAACAGTGTTACAGGATCAGATGATGTTTCTGTGAAACTCCTCAATATGCAATTGGTATCCGCTTTACGTTACGTACTGTTATTGGATGGTGGGACAATATCGAGTACTTATAAACTTGCAATCATTACTCCAATCACCAATTAACTGGAAACAATATGGATCCAATTAACTATCGACTTATATCTCACTGAACTAGCCACTTAGTGAAAACGTTTGAAAGGGTGTTCCCTAAACTCCTAGTGTACAGCACGTTCGATTGGGCGCTAACCTTAAACTTTCGTAGCTTGACGTGTCAAATACTTGCCCAATAACTCCGGCTTTACAACTTTGAACAGTGTAAGTGTTAGAAGCGCTAATGCGATTACGTTGATTGTGCCGAAAGCTCCATTTTACGGAGCAAGATTGAATTTCTAAAGTCTGGAGAGCGCCTGAAACTCAATTCAATGTGTGACAACGAGTGCACCTGCATACGTGAAGCTTAACAGAAGTCAAGCCTCGCAGATTTAATTTTGGCGCCCAACCGAACATGCCCAAGTATATCATGTAGAGGGCGAAGATCTACTAGCGTCAAAACAACTTAGTTTATTATAAACGTCCCTCTTCTACACAACTGTTGGAACATTTTAATTCCAGAACTGAGTCAGTGTATGAAGGAAAGAATGTGGGCGAAATATACTTGGATTTCGGTAAGGCCTTTGATGCGGTTGACCACGGCATCCCAATGCTAAAATTTTCTCGCATGGATATCCGTGGGAGAATGTCCTCGGTGGCTGAAAGTACTTCTTTCAAATAGAACTCAAATCGTCAACAACGGAGTGTCTTCAAGACAGTTGATATTCAGTGGAGTACCACAAGGCACGGTTACGGTTCTTGGGACTGTATTTTTCATATTATGATCACTGACATGGGGTACGGAAGCAATCATGCAGTTATGTCGTCATTTGCTGATGACACACAAATATAAGCTGCTGCTGCTGTTGTATCAGTGGAGAACGCGCTGTCTGCCGGGGAAATTTGGAAAGTATCTGCCAAAAGTCAGTAAACAATGTGACTTTAAACGAAACGAAATTTGAGCTGCATAGAAACGGAAAAATCCGTGCTATTCAAGTCCACAAGATAAACTGTACCATTAGCAGTGGGCGTGAAATTGAAAGAAAGGTAGCTTTAAGAGACCTTGAAGTGGGAATGCCAGACGATGCTACCTTTGAAGAGCATGTAGCTAGAGATATCGCTGTGAAGAAGAAACGAAGTCGATGGAACTTAAAAACTTTCTCGTCACGTGAAGTAGAGTAACTGTCGATACTCACTCAATGGTAATTCTATCGAGAAGAGAATACTGTTCTTCACTTTAGATGAAGAGCACGAGAAAAAAAGCTAAAAACAACTTGAAGCTAGTCAAAGAACGTTCACTGCCAAAATTTGAGGCATGCAAAAGTACGACTATAATCAAGTTCTCTGTCTCCAGTTGTTTCAATACAACGCAGATTCGAAAGCTTCACAATCAAATATGTTTGGCAGCTTCTGAAACGGTGAATGTGAATGAACGGGTTGTTTCGAGACACTCAAAAAGGGCTTGCAGAGCTTGTGACGTACTCATTCCGAGCAGAGATAGTGGCAAAGCCGTGACGACAAAATAATCTAAGAGCATCATTCTACGGAAAGTAAGACTGCAGCGGAATAATCGAAATGCGTTTTTATATGAAACTTATAGAAATAAAAGATTTGCTGGACTATCATTTAAGAAGAACACCAGATAGACCAGCTTACCCTGCGGAGGTAGTTCGCTGCTGGCTCTATGTAGCCCTATGTCTGGTCGCTCGCTGCGACAAAATGGAAGAAACACTGCACCGTGACTGCACACATGTGACGTAATGTCGGGACGTCACCTGGACATTGTCCGAAAACTCACATTAAGGTACAGAAGATAAGTTACCTGAGCTCTAGAATTTTTTCACTTTGAGCAACTTTTACTATTCGAGTAAGCTGTGCACAATTATTGCGTTGTTAATATTTGAGAGGGTATAGTGGACAAGTTTCAAAAATGCAAGAAAATCTGTACTTTGTGCAAACTTAACGTTTCAGAACTTTTGTAAATTGATGTGTTGCTCTGCTAAGCCAGACAGTTTTCTCTACGAACTGATTTTATACATTCTAAGTTATTTAGATTTGGAATTACTTTGGTATGAATTACAGTCAGCTATTTACTCAGATGGGCTCGATGCAAGAGGCTTGGTTGCAAAATCACTACAGTAGAAGTTGACTTGATTTCGAGCATTTCCCAAGTTTCTTGTTAGTTTTCTGGAATTTTTTGCGAAATCGCCAGCTCTACTCGCCATTTACACAAGTTGGCCTTGCATGTATACTGAGAGAAATTTCTGTAGCGGTAAAAGTTTTTATTTACTTGTAAACATGTAAATCTTAACAGGAGTATGGTTAGATTTACCTTTTAAACGGTAAACATAAATTTAAAGCAACTGATATTCTCTGAATGTAGTTCCATCAACAGCAGGTAACTATAGTACTGAATTAGAGCACTCTGAGAGCACATACCTCCGCCAAGCGAGGCAACGGTAGCAAAAATTTCAAATTGGCTCTGAAACCATAATTTTCTTTGCATAAACTCCAAAATCTAATCATTTGTGCCTTTTGATAGTAATAACAGCTTGTGCAATTTTCTTGAAGATCCGCTCAAGACTTTTTTGAGTTATACTGCTAACAAACGTTATGACAAACATGAGTCAAACATACAAACGAACAAACCGATCCGCACCAAAATTTAATCATTTATGTCTTTTAACATTGCTAACAATCCTAATAAATTTCATAAAGATCCATTCATTATTTTTGAGTTATTGTGCTAACAAGCATAAAATTAAAAACAGTGACTAACGAACGAACGATCAAACGGTTCATTACCAAAATTTGGTCATTTACCCTTTGTTATATACCTAACAACTCATGTTAAAATCATAAAAAGCCATCCATAACTTTTTGAGTTATGGCATTGAGACAAATGAGGCAGGCAAACAAACAAACAAACAAACAAACGGATGTACATATCTTCACCAAAAGTTAATTATCTGATCTTCCTAACATACCTAACAATCCCTGTAAATTTCGTTCAAATCGGTTTAGAACTTTTTCAGTTCTCTTGGTGACAGACAGACAGACAGACAGACAGACAGACAGACAGACAGAGAGACAAACACACAGACAGGCTAAACGACGAAAACATAGCCTCCTTGGCGGAGGTAATAACACTGGAGAAGCACTTTGAGAGCTCATACCTCCGCCATGTAACGCAATGTTATAAAAAAATCAAATTATATTCTGCAACCAGAATGTCATTTTGATCATCATCAAAAGTTGGCCATTTGTGCCACCTCACAGCTCCTGTAATTTTCTTGATGATCCGTTTACAACTGTTTGAGTTATATTCTTAAAAACATTTGTCAGACGCCCAAACGGACACTTAAATTTGGCCATTTGTGTCTTTTAACATTTCTAACAATTCCTTCAAATTTGAATAAAAACGTCCATGACTTTTTTGGGTCATACTACTGACATACATAAAAACAAACATTGAGACAAGCCGACAAACAGATCACCACAAAAATTAGGTCATTTGCTCCTCGCGATTCCTAATAATTCGGGTAAATTTCATGGAAATCCGTTCATACCTCTGTCAGTTATGTTACCAATAAAACAAGAGGCAGGCAAATAAACGGTTTGACGGATTTTCACCAAAAGTTAATGATATGTTTCTCATAACGTACATAACAATCCCTGTAAATTTTGCAGAGATCCATCACTAACTTCTTGAGTTATATAGGTGACAGACAAACAAACAGACTAACATAAGACAAACGCCGACAAAAATAGAAATTTATAGGCGGAGGTAAAAATAGAAAGTAACGCAAGGTGAAATGCGCATGACATTATCCAGGATCTCATCAGACTAATTTCTATCCAAAACATACTATAGGTGTCGATAAACACAGTCTTTCCATAATTAAAAAAATTATTGCACTGATAATTGATGATATACCTTAACCAAATTTTCGCACTATATTCAGAGGTTACAAAGGTGCAGTATCACATCGCATTTGTGTGTTTCAGGCATCCGGTTGATGAAGGACGGACTTTTGCATGTACTCCTATGATGGTATTCTGCTACAAAAGGCGCAGCGTATATCATGGGAAGAATTGGACTACGGTCTGACAATGGGTTTACTAACTCAAGCCACCCGTTATATATAACGGTAGAGGTATACTGAATGGGGCATAAAAGCTCCACAGTTTATATCCCATTTTGCAATAAGCGTCGCATATACGCCTGTGTGTTTGAATTTGGAGCGAATTTTTTATACGATGTAGGGACTGAATGAACAACCAGTAAGTAGATGAACAACGCACCCTAATTTTGCTCCAGTGTCGTGCATTATAAGTTGTCACGCATCCGCAGAAAGGAATGATCGTTGTCAGCCGCAATATTTTTTATCTGCACATTGAGATATTGCTCCTTTCGTCCGCAAAAAAGGTTGCGCATCATGAGCATTGCCTTTCTTATCAGCAGAAACGATTGAACATTTCGGCAGCCATATGTTTATCCGCAAAATAATACTGTATGTTACGAAAATTCTCTTTTCCTTTGCGAAAAATACTACGCATCTGATCGAGTAACAGTCTTTTTATCTTCAAAAAGTGTGTATCTTGAGTAGCAGCCTCTTAATTCAGACACCAGCATGGAGACCAGAAAGAAAGAGACACGTTCTAGAAAAAATGCATTAAAACGGGCACGTGCGCATCAGCGTTGGCAACGACAGCGGGTCAACGCTCGCCTGCCACCGATGATAGTTGGGCGTGACTGCCCATGCATTTATTTTAGGGACACTTTCTCTGGGACAGTGACATGGGGCAGAAGTAGTACAGCACGTGTCGTAGCATGGCCCTGTTAGGACAGTGACATGGGGCAGAAGTAGTACAGCACGTGTCGTAGCATGGCCCTGTTAGGACAGTGACATGGGGCAGAAGTAGTACAGCACGTGTCGTAGCACGGCCCTGTTAGGACAGTGACATGGGGTAGAAGTAATGCAGCACGTGTCGCAGCAGGGCCCTGTTAGGACAGTGACATGGGGCAGAAGTATATACAGCACGTGTCGTAGCATGGCCCTGTTAGGACAGGGACATGGGGTAGAAGTAATACAGCACGTGTCGCAGCAGGGCCCTGTTAGGACAGTGACATGGGGTAGAAGTAATGCAGCACGTGTCGCAGCAGGGCCCTGTTAGGACAGGGACATGGGGTAGAAGTAATGCAGCACGTGTCGCAGCAGGGCCCTGTTAGGACAGTGACATGGGGCAGAAGTAATGCAGCACGTGTCGCAGCAGGGCCCTGTTAGGACAGTGACATGGGGTAGAAGTAATGCAGCACGTGTCGCAGCAGGGCCCTTTTAGGACAGTGACATGGGGCAGAAGTATATACAGCACGTGTCGCAGCAGGGCCCTGTTAGGACAGTGACATGGGGTAGAAGTAATGCAGCACGTGTCGTAGCATGGCCCTGTTAGGACTACGCCAAAATGGCAAGTTCCCCACTCTCTTTTTGGTCACTACAAGTGTGTAATTTTTAACAAAATAAAAAAAAAGACTGCATGTTAGGGCTGAAAGGCCACTAAAGGCCACAGGACGCGGTAAGCTGAGAAATAAGACATGAATTTAGTTATACCTTGGTGACGGAGCCAGTTTCTCTTATACCTAGTTACTTGAGTTCGGTTCTGTTGTGAAACAGCACCAATAAAGAAACATTTGCATAACGGATGAACTGCATTGGATGCTGTGTTAAGGTTTTTTCCACGGGATCCCAGATAGTTGTTTGTTGTCATTGGAGCAAAGTATCCGGGCTCTTGATGTGTCTGAACATAATAACTACGAGGAGACTGCAGAGATATGTTTTTTCTAAGCTTCGAATTACTAACTCCGAAGATCTACGGCTGCAAGATTGCATCTACACTGCATCGTTAAGTGCTATAAGGTGAAATGTTCCAGTGAATCTGATCTACAGTATTATCAAGATGGAAACCTCTTGCTTCAAGTCTGAGAAAGAGTCCGCTCAAATGTTTTGGATAGTGTGAAGTTGTACATTTTCAAAGAAAGAAGTACCTTAAAGGATCTAGATCTCATCCTCGTCGCCAGTCGTTATGAATTTTTTTCTTAGCGGTGTGTCAGTTCATGAGTTCGTACATGTATTCAGTTGTGGTCTGTAATTTTGATGCAAAATAATAAAACGGTGAGGCTATGGTGCAGAGTGGTGAAGGAACGGTGTTAATTTCTTCTGATTTATTTACATCTTATATACCTCCTAATAGGTATAAGTCACAAGTGGTAAGCAGCTAAGGCATAGCTAATTGAAAAAGTTAAGTGTAATGCGCCTAGGTACAGACGAGAAATATACGATGCCAACTCAGTTAATGCTGCTCATGCTTTCTAAACACGCGCTTATAAAGACGTCACTTCCGCCCATATATTTACGTTTTGGAAACCGACATATACTCTATCTTCCATTGACCTTTAATGGGTCGGATGTCTCTTATAGTCATCCGAAAAGAATACATGTAACTTTACAAGACTGGTAAATATTTGAGCCTTTAGTTACAACATCAGTTTGAGTGACAAGCTTAAAAAAATAGACCTTCTGCGGGATCTACCAATAAAGCACTTGCGTCTCTAAACGTAAGGGCTTCGGTCGACGAGCGGTTTGTTTTGGTATATATATAGATACCACCGATCTCTCATGACCTTTAACTGCTGTAAAATACACAATATTGTATGTGCAAAAAGCATATATAACTGATTCATGCGTATTTACCAATCCAAACCCGATGAGGACAAACCCAAAACTGCGTTTTCTTGTAGAAATGGCATGGCTTAAAATGTCTTCTATAAATGGCATTCAACTTAATAAAGCTAAACCCTCTCAAAACGAAAAAGTAAGGCCCCGTCCAGACTACCGCCAAAATCGGTCCACACTATGGCGATTTTGCCGATCGCTGCGAATTCTCGTCCTCAAATGGCAGCTTTGAGCGTTTTCATAAGCGTCCAACTTGCTGGATATTTTCGCGCGATTTAGGCTGCGGCCAAGACAGGTACACATCGTAATATGTTTTTTCTCATGCAAAACAAATAAATTATTCGTTCCATAAGGCTTTCTTGCTTCTTTATAGACATATTAAAAGCTTTAAGCTTCTCTGAGTTCTAATTCACTGCAAATTTGACGAGAAATAAAGAACTTCACTGCAGTAGAGTGACACTTGTGTCGAGAACCAAGGAGCTTCAACAGAGAAGGAGGGAGCTTTGTGGCCCAGTTACAGACTTGCCAGCGAGTCAACCAGATCTCTTATGGCTGAGACGCTCATTGGTGGAAAAGACGGGGGAGCGCTGAGTTTCACAGGGGAGCAGCAGACGAACCGAGTTGCTGATATGCAATTGGTGTTTAAGTGACTGGCTGCAGCCATAAGAGACTCTTTACTGATATGCGATTGGTGCATGGGACAACTGGCTGACAGCCATAAGAGACTCTTGAGCTTCAACGGGCTAGGCTATGGCTCCCTCCTTCTCTATACAAGCTCCTTGTCGAGAACTGAGTTGACAACTTGACGGTTAATATTTTATCAACGTTTTGTGGTTACACACTTATGTTTAAGAGACAAAATAAAATGTCTGAACACTTTGCACTATCTATAGGGAACATAAATTGTCGAGGAACCCCACCTAAGAATATATTTACTTGACAACCTCGAAAACAATAGGGACTGACAAAGAAAAGTGTGAACATGTCAACCCAAGCTCAGTTAGCAGCATGCGTTCTGCTGAAAAACGCATATAAGTGGTTTCTGCATGTAGAATCATTGCTCATTCATAATTGTGTCGATACTAAAAGTAAAACTAGTCATTAATAATGACAAAAACTGCAGCTTCTTTAGAACAATGATCGTGAGAACCAAAGTTTTGCTGAAAAATCTCAGCGTTAATAGTCAAGCGTCGCTACAATGCACCGTGCGAAAGTGTGGACGCTGCTGCGAGATTTATGCTGCGTTCCGCGAAATTGCATTAGCGTTTTTCGCTCATATGAGCGGTAGTCTGGACGGGGCCGAAGGGTGAAGTAGCATTGGCTGCACCCCCAATTAGGAAACCTGCACCCACTGGTTCGTGCTATAAATATTTATATACCCTTAATGACTACTGCAGACTGAGCTATGGCGTCATCGACGGAAGGCCCATATTACAACTGCTACCCCGGACGTCAGTAACTCTTTCCCTCCCCCCCCCCTCCCTTCAGAGGACCGTGACAGAAATGTTGACCACGTACTGCCGAAAGCTAAGACTATCCTCCCAGGCTTGGAGCAGAACAGAACGTCTTGTTTTGTGGCAGCGAACCAAGCAACACCTCTAACCGCTGAGCCACTGGGATTAAGCGAGTGATTTGATCCTATATTATTGGTACTTGTAGTAACAGCTGAGATTTCAAGCAGTTTTTCTCTACAGCGTGACACTGCACGCCGAAGCCAGGCCTGTGGCAGGGCTATTGCAGAGGTTGTAAGGAACGTTTACCCTACTCCATTGGTAGGAAAGTCGACGATGCTCTATTGGAAAACTTTAGGGACGTGGCTAACGTCTACACGACAGAGTATCGAATAAGATCTGTTTTTTGACTAAGATTTTCTGATAGTATTAGAAGATGAATTCCAATTGAGGTAAACTTACTCGCATCCTGCCATGAGTTGTCCTTTTAACTATTTCTATATCAAAGTGACAATTAAAATTCTCGAAGAAACTTAAAGCTCTCACGCGATGACAGTCTAACTCTCGAACAGGCATTACGGACACACGGGAAAGCCCCCGCACAGTCACCCATACACCCTCGCTTCACTGCAACGGCTGGAATCAGAAGCCCCAACTCTATCCTCTCTGTAACTTAGGCCGGAGCCACACTATGCTGTCGTACGCCCAACTTATGAGCGAATGTTCAACTCAGGCGTCGTTGAGCTTAAGTAACTATCTACGGGTATCTTCGCTACAGACCTTCAAGACGTATCGGGTCGACGTGCTAGCTGAATGTCCGATCATAAGTTTAGCTTGCGCCTGTATAGAGCAGCCCCGGAATTAGGTGCATCTGCGAAGAAGAGCAGCGAGCGCGCCGATCTGCTTGTTCATTTTTATATATATTTATTTATTATGAGTGCAGCGCTCCGATCGACACATGGCAATCGTGCCAGCCATGACGGGGGAAAAAACTGGTCAGCAAAGCTATTCAGTGCCTAAAATATGCGCAAGTTTCACTTATCACTTCTTGCGTGTGTAAATCACTCACCGACATGCAAAGTGGCCAAGTAATGGGTGCAGATACTACTGACCTGTCATAAACGTGTTCTCTCGGCACGTTCCATTTGTTGCATGCATGACCTGTAAAGGCTAATCTCTCAGTCTTTCCAATTCTAATTTTTATGTATTTCTTTTTTATCCACCATGTAGCAAATGCACTGACCATGTTTTTTATGATCTTGCAAGCAACGAATATGCTGACCACATACCGATATTCGTTTTGTTGTATACTGCAAGTGGGCTATTGACCTTTTGTTTGGATGAAGCATAAGAGAAATAGTTATCACCTAGAGCGTTAACTTGTGAATCAACACCATGTACAAGTTTTACCCCTTACCTCTAGATGTCCAATAACACCAGAAAACATCTTTGGGAGAAACACATGAATTGCGGCCGAGACCCTCTCTTTACGTTGGTGACTGTTAAATGCCAAACTCGTCAGTTCATTCGTTGTTTTATACCCTAGTCTATGTGGTATAGAATCATTACTGGGAATCGTGTTCAGTCATGTGGCTCTGCAGGCATTCAAATCAACCGTGAATGTTTTTTGGGTTTTTGACAGCTATGAATAACGACAACTGCAAAATTTTGATAGTTTTTAGAGTGACGGTTTCATATCTTCAACCTAAACTACTTTCAGCTAGCAATTTTCTCGCGTGGCAAAGGGCAAATTAATTTCAGTCTTTTATTTTTGTCTGTCCCTTTCAGCCCAAACAGAAAGTGCAAGATTTTTGCCTATAAATGTTCTCAGTCAACGTCATTTTTGCTTATCCTCTTATGATCTTAAACTTTAATTTATTGCATAGAATAAACATAGAGACTCTTACTTTCACCCTCATCACAAAAGAAAGGGAAACTGTGATGAAGGAAAACATTATTGCCTCATTCCACAGCTGGAATGCTAATTTCAGTGATGGGTGCTATTGCAGAAACAAACACATGTAAATTCTAGAATAAAAAATCATGAAGTTTCTCATCTTTCGGAGCTGAGTGGCTAATTATTGGTGAAGGGGCAGCATAATGCAAAAACATAGTTGAATGTGAACTTCATTCCGTATAATTTCCATGAATATATGACCGAATCATAGGGAAAAACGGTACTGCATTAAAGCATGTAAGACTTACCTTGCTAATCGAAGGTTTTCGCTCAGCATAAAGCAGGTTTTGTTAGCCAAAACCGCTATGATGCAAGTGTATAGTTTCATACTTGACTGGAATGTTCGTCATTATGAAGATAATGGAGACAAATTACTGATAAAAACAAAGAAAAGTTCCAGTCACCTTCACGTATTTGAGCTAATCGTGATAAACACATTATCATTCCAAGGGTCCAGCGCCAGAGAAGGGAATACGTTTTTATCGGAGAATTTGTGCCCACTAAAGAGCGTGATGCGTGTCAAGTTTTTACGCGGTGCTGTCATTTATATCCGATAACGCAGCAGACTTGGCGCATTTCTCCTCACGCAAAATTCGCATCAAATGCAAACAATTCGGCTTACTCATCTTGCCAGTTTGTTTCGGCGAATGCATGGCGTGCCTGGAAGTGTTATCAAATATGCGTGACCAACTGCGTTCACTGCATATTGGGAATTTTGGGGTCAACTCTACTACAAAATTCGAGCTGTCAAAGGTTATACGCACTTCCGCTGCATTTTGTCTGACGAAGAATTATGGTTCGGTCACAGTTTCTCAGGCACTAGCAGTTATTGCGTAATGTCGTGTAAATTAAGAGTACAAATTGTGACCCTTGACTGTCACATATGTTTTGCGTTGCGTCGCAATTGAGTTTCACTACTTTTTGCCCAATGCTCAGAGATTTATCTTCTGAGGTAAGCTCCCGTTAACCTTTTAAAAAGTAAATCTGATCAGAATCCTGTTTAATTATATCTTTTTAACGGTAACTTTATTTCTCTGTATCAGTATGTAGCAGAACCATTTAGAGTGTCCGTTGTTTTAACAGATCCTGGAATAGCAGATGCGAAAGTCATTTATGGTGTGCAGTTTTCCTTGCAAATTTATTTGGGGAACGCACTACTATAAAAAAAAATGAGAACTGAAGTCAGTAGCTGTCACTGGTGACAATGTCTCTTTCATATATCATTACCTATTTATGTATGACCTTATTAGTACAGAAAGCCTGAACTTTTAAACCACACCATTCCACATCTCTTAAGATTTTTCGCTTTACCTCGTTCATACATAAATGAAAAGTCACTTTTTGTAAGGTAAGTGTCGGTTGCAACGACCTCAACTGGTACTGTTAGTCACCTGATTTATTCCCCCCTGTTCAAGAACTGTACCTTTGTTAGTAAAAAATCCTGACCGTGCGATGAATTTTCAGTTTATCCCGAACTGTTTTATGAGCTTCACTGTACACCTTGCATCTTTTTCGCCTTAAAGAGCGCTACATTAAGCTGACATGCAGAACATGCGTAGTGCCTCGCTAGCTGAGTAACCTGTGCATTACTCATCTCAGTACGCACATCTGTGAGCACAGCTAGGTATCAATAGCTCTCAGATGCATGGTACTCATACGTGACTCACCACACACACTATAGGTGCACTGCGTACGC
>LQNS02276883.1:23689949-23701928 GCA_001587735.2 Parhyale hawaiensis | reverse complement strand
AAAATGAACACGGACTGGAGTCTATCTCCCCACGTGACGTCACAGCTGAGATGAAGTGGCGGGGCTGGCAACCCGACCTGCGCGTGAGTCAACCTGTTAACGTAGTTCAGCCATGCAGTAGCCCTTCTAGTCGACAGATTATATTTTTTCGTTGTATTTCTCTTTCCTTCACGTTTATTTATTCATTTACTGCAGTGCTAAAGGAAAACGACACTTCTACAGTGTCGAAAAGCGGAAAAATTATAAATGCAATTTACTGTAACAAATCTAAAGGGTGTGTCTGTCTAGTTCAATCAACCCAATGTGATGCATACACGTGCTTCATCGCAGAAATACATCTTTCAGCTGAAATGCACTTTTTCTAACCGAAATCTTCTAGTTTATGCGTTCTTTTTTAACCAAAATCTTCCAGCAAGAATCTACTTGCTGAAATGTTCTTTAACTAGCGGGAGTCTTCCAGTTGAAATGTTCTTCTTCCAGCGGCAATCTTCGAGTGAGAACCTTCTAGCTGGCATGTTCAGAAGAGCGCGTGGAGTGTCATCTCCCCATTAGCAGATCAGGTTACCACAACCACGCTTAATGGAACACGCGTCCCAGATCCACACGCGCTCGAAAGCTTACTGCCGTTATAAGGAAACATCGGACTAAGGCCTGCAGCGTTCTCGTCTGCAGTGATGAAGCGATAGAGAGAGGTGATATCAGCACACCATGAATCTTGGCGAGCCTAACGTTCTTGTCACTTATGCCGCTCTGCATCTCCTGGTACTGCCTGCATTATAGGAATATTTTCGAGATTTATTCAGCTGGTGGGCAGCACTGAGTATAGTGCGGTAAACCATCCTTCGCTTTAATTTCTTAGGGATTCTGCGAAGTTGTAAAATAGCCTTTCGGAATATATTATTATGTAGTTATGCCCCCAGAGAACACTACAGTTACTGGAACCATTCCTATACGTAGTGACCCTTTTACTGCCAAGTTGTCCACCTCTAGGGATTGGGTTGGTAGTTCAATACGACTTGTCATACTTCCGTTGTCGATCGCAAAATAAATAGTCGTTTTTTCCTCAAAAAACCAGCAAACTTGATTGGAGTTATTCTGTGTCGTCTGAGCACTTTGAGTTCCACCCGTACTGACCCAAAGTGGGCTTTACTTCTCTCGAAAAACATTTCCTAAAGAAATATTTTCTTTTTCTTGAAAGGAAAGTCAAAATAACCAAAGGTATTCCATGTACCTAGATTACTGTGACTGACACCTAGTGGGTCCTTTGTTTTTCAATTTTTATTTGTTTTATATATATATATATGTATCTAATTGGCCTAATAGAGGTACACCTCCTCCGAGAACCTTGTAGGTTAGGA
Source organism: Parhyale hawaiensis (assembly GCA_001587735.2). Classification (NCBI taxonomy): domain Eukaryota; kingdom Metazoa; phylum Arthropoda; class Malacostraca; order Amphipoda; family Hyalidae; genus Parhyale; species Parhyale hawaiensis. The sequence continues at coordinate 23,700,570 of LQNS02276883.1, read as the reverse complement.
TGGCAAGGACTGGTTCTGCTAAAGTCCTAAGTAATATAGGTATATATGGTATACAATGTATTAAACGTCATTAGGACACTGGCAAAACCAGTCCTGGCTTCCTAATCTACAAGGTTGGCGAGGTAATTTGAACGCCGCCCTTACGCACACCATCCGCGTACACAAACACGCACAAATATCGTCGCGAACGACGATAGCGCTTCCCGGGCGCACAGGCAACAAACTCGCCATTGGTTATGAACGTTTGTGTACGGGCGTCGGTGTACATGAGGGCGGCGTTCAAGTTCGTGTGCTGTGCCTGCTCGCTGTATCGCAGATTAAGGTATGTTTGGCAACGTTAGGTTAGATAACGTTAGGTTAGGTAACATTAGGATAGGTAACATTAGGTTACGTTAGTTAAGGTAAGCTTAGGTTAGGTTACACTAGGTAAGGTAACGTTAGGTTAGGCTAGGTTAGGTTTGGTAGTGCTTATTGTAGTGCTTCTGGTGGTTATTGCGCGGCAAGAAAGCTTACTTGAACGCTCGCACATCGATGAGCGCACACAGAATGGCGAGTTTGTTGCCAGTGCTTCCCGGGCGTCCCCACTAGCTGTGGCACTTCTCTAAGCCCCCGTTAAACCAGAAGTGCATTGGCCTTTACAAATCGGCTGGGCCGCGCTTGTCGCCGAGCCATGAAATTGTTCGAATCGGCACTTTAGTCTCTACTAATGCGCACCAAAATATTTCCCCTGAGTGCCATGCGTAAACAATTGGCAGACAGTGCAACGTAGTAACCTACCTGGGGCGACAGAACATTCACAAGTGTAAGTCTGGATTACTCATACCTTCTATGAATAAAACATAGTTGCTCCCCTGTAATTAAAACTGAATGGAAATAAAGGTACTAGTGTTTTCTGGTCCAGTTTTCCGTATCTGGGCAGCGATTGACGTTCCGATAAAATGACTAATTGGCGATCGGACTAAAACCATACACGACTTTTGTGGGGCCTCGTTGCAGGGGCGTACCACTGCGTAGTTCCGTTGTGATGAAACAAACTGGTATTTTTTGTAGACCTCAAAATAACTTGGTAAAGCTGTTAAAAAAGTCGGGCATTTTAAACCAGAAAATAACTGGATGAAACTGCTGAAAAAGTCGGGCATTGAAGACTATAAAATTCGATCATTGTATACCAGAAAATAGCTGAGTAAAGCTGTTGAAAACGTCATGTTTTGTAGACCACAACACAACGAGTTGGAGCTATTAAAAAGGTTGGGCATTCTAGACCCAAAATAGCAGGATAAAATTGACCAAAAAATCGGGCGCTGTAGAGCACAAAATAACCAAGTTAAGTCTACAGCAGGGGCTGCTTAGGGCCTCCAAAATATAGGGGAGGGATGCAAATTTCCACACTAAAATATTATTAGTATTTTCCATCAACTGATAATGGCTACCTCACGAAAGAACTACAGACATCCCGATATGGAGCTGTGCGGCTCCTTTATACTTTAGCAGCCATGGGCCACCCCCAACTCCTACGATTATGTTAAAGGGAATAAAGCTGTTGAGCGACGATGAAAAACCAAACTATGGCCAGCAGAAGCTTAACAACGACGTGGTCGCTAAACTTGTTAAGCCATTAATGGCCAAATTTGATATCTAACAGAAGAAACGTTGCTCAACGCGCTGCAAATATGAAAATGGGAAGGAAATGTCGAACGACGATACATGTTTCATGAAAGAATTATGAGTAGGTAGTCTGAAGCTCATAGGAAAATAATAAAGGACTTGTAGAAGATAGTGAAAATTCGTAAACGTTAAAAAAATATTAACTAGAGCTCCATACTAGGAGCACAGTCCTTCTCTGCGCAACGCATTGCTAAAGAAGAAACAGAATGGTACGCAGACAAACACACAAACGGACAGGCGGATCATTGCCAAAATTTAATCATCTGCACCTCGTGACATTTCATAACAGTCCCAGTAAATTTCATGAAAATCCGATCTCACCTTTTTCGGTAACGTTTCTAACAGACAAAATAAGAGACAGAGTAACCTCGGCAATAAAAATAATCTCTTTGGCGGAAGTAACAATGACATGAGCCTTGACTTAAAGGGTCACCTTCACACTATAGCATCACATAAGCTGGATTTTGGATCTTAAAATTTCGTACTGTTGCTATGTACGATCCTACCTTGCATTGTTTGATCTCTGCAACACAGATACAGAAGTGACTATATAGAGCTTAGGCACAGCGGAACTGAAGCACCCGCTACTTCCACTACGAATATCGATATCAATCAATACAGCGAGACTTTTTCTTTCTGTTGTAGATGAGAATTGTCTAATCACTACAGTTAATATCGGAGGTCATCCTCTAGTCGAGCAAAAGTAAGAAGATCTTTGCACAGAATCGTGCAGCACACCGACTAACTAAACTGTTGTGACTCGCCATTGAACAAACACAAACTGTTCGTACGTAGAGTATAACTCAAAAAATAATTGATGGAGACTTTGAAAGCAAAAACGGCATAATACAGCATACACTCAAGTTAATTTCTGATCATGCACATATCGATTGCTTTATTACATCGCCCTTGCTGTAAACAGTTAAAAAAAAGAAGTTTCGAGATGCGTCAGATTTCTAGAGAGCAGCGTGTTTTCCCTGTTGAAAGGTAATACACAAATAGCAGGAGGGCTCTTTCCGATACACCATATGCAGCTTAAAACTCGTAAATACTGTAGATCATTTGGTGCCCCTTGTTTTATATTTCGACCTCAATTCTTATTTTCTAGGTATTAGTATTCACTTTCCAGTAGTTTATTCTGTGCATGTCTGGGTGGATTTTTGGAAGAGGTCCAGTTAACATTTTTCAAGCTACCCGCTTGTGCAGAGCCTTCTCGTTGTGGTTGCCTGTCGTCGGGAGGTACTTGCCACTAACGGGAAAACCAAGAACGCGTTATGACGAAAAACTTTTTAATCGAGATCATATAGTTGCAAAATTTGGGACGTGTGCGATCATGCATTTCTCGTTTAGCGTCTATCAGAGAATAGTGGTGCACGGTCACGCACGGTCAGGCCCCATGCACACGCCATCCCTCCGTTATACAATCGTGTCACCCCAGTTCACGTACGTCTTGCGTGTCCGTGTGCATGAACGACGAGGCCCGTATGAGGCGTACGTACCGTATAAAGGCTACAACGTACGTGCGCGCCAACTTCAAGTTCACGGTCACCAGCTTTTTGCGTCGTAGAAAGTTCCACTCCGCCGCCGCTGCAGAAATTCTGCGCAGGTAATTTGCGCGCGAACGCGGGCCTGGAAGCTACTCCCTCAGAAGGGCAGTCGACATTCTAGTTCCACGTGTTTCTCGAAACGCTGCCGAGAAATTTTGATTACGACATTAGCCTTTTAGTTTCAACAAAGCAAGGTGCTGACATATTTGCCTCAGAGGCGCTTGGGAAGATGGAAGAACAATAGTAACTGAAGAACCAACCAGGCTTCAAGGAAGAAGGATATGGCGGTACAGGTGGTGTAGCAACAGCAGGCAGACACACAGCGGGTGATCCATGTGCGCAGTTACCGCAAAATTGTTTAGCCTCTTGATTCTCGACACGTAGCATTCTTACTTAGACAGGGCTACATGTTTACAAAGGCTATTTCTCTCGTAGAAGTACAATAAAGCAAAGAACCTTTGCAGTAAGACTAACACAGCATGAGAAAAGGTAGAATTAATACTCAACCTCAGGTAGCTCTCAACTGCAGCTTTCGGGCACAGAGCGTTTAAGGATTAGATCACATATGATAGCATATGCATCTTTATTCTTTTTCTGCATCCAAATGAGATATTGAATGAAGGAGAAGGTATCTTTTTCTTTTTCCTGAATAGCACTTATAACAACAAAACATAATGTTTGTTAAGGAATCAGTCAATATATCAGAGCGAGAAATACACATGGAAACCTAGAAGATGACGTCTGTAACTAACAGGTGTGGGGCAAGTGGCCATAATCTTCACTACAATAGGATGACTTAAGTAGCACCGGTGGATAAGCGAAGAGAATACAACTACATATTATTACTACTATTAGAGTCACTGTTCTACCACCCCAAAGGAATTACACTAGGTTGCAACAATCTTAGTTTGTGTCGTAATTGAATGTATGCTTTTGTGTTATCGAACTTTATTGCTGCTATGAAGTGTTAGGAAAATTTTAGGTCGCCTCATTGAAATATATATATATATATATAACCAAAATAAAATTAGGAAAACATGTCTAATAAAATTTGAATTAAATATTTTTGTTTTTGTTATCTTAACTTAAAAAATTTAATTCAAATTTAATTAGACATGTTTTCCTAATTTTATTTTGGTTATATATATATATATATATTTCAATGAGGCGACCTAAAATTTTCCTAACAGAAGCCAACGCTGTTAACGTATCGAACGAAAAAATACCCATCATTCTGATTTATATATTTCGACTACAAAACGCGATAAACATATATAACAGTGATAACTAACGACAACTGCGTATCATTACAAATCATCCTATTAAAATAGAAACGCAGTTGAAACTAGTCTTTAATTTGTACGTACTGTATGTTTTCTTTCTAAAACCGGCTGCACTTCCTAAACGTATTTATTGTATGGAGAGTCCGACGCAGCAACAATCATTTCGATGCAAGAACGAACGTGAGCCTGATGGTAACTGACTTCATACACGCTCAATTAATGCTATACTCTCAATAAGAATACTAATCTAAACTCCGAAAGAGCTACCTGCGGCTACCTGGTGAGCGGGCTTTTATGACTGCGTAAGCTAAAATGCATAACTAATTTTTCTACGTAGTTTTACTGCTAAAGAAGGTGAGATTCTTGGCCACCAATAGCAATACTTTACAGGCAAGCCTTCACTCTCATAATATCTGCTTATCGGGCGGGATTTAAAGCCCTCACCAAAGGATTATCGATTGGTTAATGGTATCAAATCAGTAGGTGATCCGTACACGCATCACAACGTAGCTGCAAACAGTTGCTGAGGAACAGGGTGTCCGCACTTCCAAGACGGTGTAAACAATGCGAACGGACTTGGTAACCTCTAGCTGCAAGACGCTTCATACAAGCAACCAAAGAAACATTGTCTAGTATTGTGCTGTGTACCGTTTTCCTTTGTCTTGCCAGATTCTTAGCAGAGAAACTCCCGTTTATTTGCGCTGCAGCGGCGCGGAGGACGTACCGCATGACCCTGAGAGTGTAACCGGCAGCTGCACGCCGGCTGAAGCGGCTGATGCTTCCTTGGCTTCTTTTGCGTCGTTCGTGGAGGTTCGCCGGTGAGCCTCAGACGTCTTCTTCTGTTGCTCAACTCTGAATGTTAAGCGTACACATTGTAATACGATAACTTCTTTCTGCGTTGTACATGCGTACTCTACCACCTCTAAGGAGGACTCCCTCCCGGATACACTGTCTACGGCATGTACGATTTACCTACTTAGAGGCAAGACAATAAGCGCCACTGGCAAAATAAATGTTGTTCTAAATGACACTTGGTGACCAAGACGCTTTCATTCATTGTTGCTACAATCACATAGCGGTTTTGGTAATCGCCACTGCAAGACGTTAGCAAGGTTAGATCCTTGATGTAGGAAGTACACTGTAAGCCATTTTCAGCGGCGGAAACGGGCAGTATTGAAATATTGATGTAATTTCAAGGTTTTGGGAGCATTTTCAAGTTCTGGGCCTGCACTTTCGTTCCCAGTGACCTATTGAAGGCGAGAAGGGCACCAGAACAGCGCGGCATCGATCCAGGGGCCAGCAACAGCAGCGCCCTCTAGACGCCAGCCGCAGTGTACGTGGCGGGAAGCGTGAGGGTAGCGTTTGTTGTTGCTACCCAGAGGTGGGCACTGCGGCCCCTTGCGGCCCAATTACTAGAGATAAAAAATGCTATAGGTCTGCTATGCCTATGTTTCGATTTGTTTGTTTCATCTCGTCACTTGGCTGCAAATGGATGCAGCATCCGGTCTTCTATACTCGTGGTCGGGCCGCAAATGGCTGCGGCCTCATGTCTTCTTCACTCTTGTGGCTGGGTGGCAAATGACAGCGATCTCTGGTCATCATACACCGTGGAGGTATTAGTAATTGGGCGAGACAGAACCTTTAGGGATGGGGGTAATATTTCCAGTACGCCAACAACGAGAAAATTTCCCGATCGCATCAGGTACTTGAAAATCGTAGTGAGCTTAGGAGCCAGAATGACAGCAAGTTTCTTATAAAATAAAGAGAAAATGCCAACAGGGTACAATGCACCATACAGTATAATCAAGGTCCATCAACAGTGCTCGCACAGTGCTGGATCTGATCACCAAAGAGGTAGAGCCTGGCTCAAGGTGACATCCCAGCGGTAAACGACAGCACATCTCTCTTCTGCTTAGTATTAAAGTGAGCTACAAATAAGCTCCTCCTTAGGAAGGGGATCGACAACCATACCACCACCGGGGCTCATGAGGGGCGGCAAAGGAGGCTCAGCACCGAAGACTGAACTTTTCAGTTCACTCCACCAACGATGTGGATTATTTATTTTTAGTGGAGAGACTCGCTGGAGCGTTGCTCATGGCAATGCTAAGCTGTCGCGTTCGCACGCTTGGCCTCGGCTATACGTAAAACGTATGTCTGCCACAACTCACGGTCCCGCAAGCGCCGAAACCCTCTTAAAAACTGCTTGCTTAGTCTCGTAAGCCAATAGGCACTGGTCACCAATCCATGGTTTGTCTCGTGGTCGCACGAGAATGAACCGCTTTGGGATAAACCTCCTTGGAACCCTACCAGCACAATTTCCGCGTGTGCCATTTTCTCGACGCAGCACAGCACAGAAGCTTCCCGGGTCACCAAACCACCAAGCCTAGGTTCAAGAGGTTTACACGTAGTCCTCTAATATTGCGAAGCAGAAGACGACACCTACGTGCTTTAGGCGGTCCTGGGTTCCTGTCAACGTCCCCGCACAGGAGAGAAAAGAGAACAAAGGTAAAAAAAGTCAAATCCCATAAATATGTAAGAAGAGGCAGAAGTAAAGGTCAACTCCCTAGATGTGCCATGCCGAACATGCTTATAATTCCCAGGTTCAACTGACTATGAGGGACGGCAGTCAATTAAAGTGGTAGCTTCATGAGTGCCTCCATCAACCTCCCATGGCCCTGCCACTCACAGCGTGACATTGACACAAAAACAAGAGAAATAAAACACGTGAATCTCGACTGTGCCATTGAGGGATATGAAGAGGAGCTGACTGTGGAATACCGGGCGCACGGTCTATGCGATAGCCAGTTGATCTCCTTCCATGTGCATTAGTAGAGAGTAATGATGCGAAATACCGGATTTTGAGGGTAGGTTCCTCTTGCGCCGCCGGGTCATAGCGCCGCCCCTTCCGGTTTCCCAGGCCCTACCCACTTTCGGTTTGCGCCCCCCCCCCCAGACCCCTGCTAAACCGGTAGTACATTGGCCGTTATAAACCGGAAGCTCAGCCGCGAAGGTAGATTACCCTCAAAATCCTGTATTTCACATCATTACTCTCTACTACAAGCGGCCGGTGGCCAACGAGAAGGGAACCAAGTTGAGTCGCTTGGAGTCGACTCTACGTCAGACGCCTTTTACACTATCGTGCAGAAGACTGATTTCAACGCCCCTACTCTAGGGCATAAATGAGAACCGCATATTAAAGTTGGGATAGAGAATACCTTGTTATCTGAAATGCCATGCATGGTATCAAGAGTACCCTGGTTCCATGGATACCCTGGTATCGGAAATATCCTGTCATTAGTTATGACCTGGTATCGGTAATTCCCTGGTACTGGGAATACATACCTTGGATCAAGGTGTACCCTGGTATCATGAATACCCTTGTATGGCAATACTCTGAATAGGGAAAGATTTAAAGCAGGGAAATTATGCATCTCTTGTGCAGGTATGAAACTAATAATGTTTTCTCTCGAGATTCCAACGACGCTCGAGGGTCAGAAAATGCACGTTCTCTGGAATGTTTGCCAAACAAGGCGATCAATTTTATAGAATTCAGGGTATTTTTTTTCTCATACCTTACCTATTCGACGGTAGTGTGCGCCAATTAGTTATTAGTTTCCTTTCCGGATAAAGACAGTGAATTCGTATTCTACATTTTATGATCATATAACGGACTGTATCTTACAACATGAAATAAAATTGCGCCCTTTGATTTATACCTCGATAATGATTGGTGCAGCCTAAGGGGTTCACAAAGTAAGGACTGAGAGTGTCGCAGTAGCCTTGCAGTGAGTGTTATTTTAGATCATGCCACGCTGCGATAAGGTTACTCCCGCAAGGTTAGCCCTGGTCACATGATAGCGCCGTATCAAAGGCATGATTCTTAGGAAATTTTGCGCGTCTTGCATAGGGTGAGAGATCGCATGGTAGCCCAGGGTACTCACCTCAGGGTTAGTACAACTCTATACAGTTACGTGAAATTGGCTCATCCTTTAGGGGAGAGCCCACATGACTGACCAATGTCCTCACCCCAGGATAAATGTAGCTCTGTATAGCGATGGGAAACTGAAGCATCTCATGGAGAAGATTACATGGCAGATTGTTATCCTCACTCTAAGTACTGTATAATGAAGCCCTCTACAGCTATGTGCTACTTGAATATCCCATCTCCTGTAGGGCAGGGAAATGGCGGCGTCAGTACCATTCACTATGCCTTCCAATAACCACTCTAAAGGCATGAGATCAATAAAGCCTCTGACTACATAGATTTTGATTTAGCAAAGGCGAGAAGATGCAAGAGACCTCTACTGTTTTATTACGCGAAGTCAATGTGTGTAATATTTTCAACAAAATGTCCCCCTTCTACATGCTGAAAAAAAAAAAAACTAGAACGCCTCGTGGCGTAAGACCACCGTCTGCGAAGGGAGCAAACTTCATTGCCGTCATTATTGATGGCCAGCTTATCGTGGAAAAAGGCGCTTAAATTATTCACTATAATAATAGCATAGGAAAAATAGAGCGCCTCGACGATCTGCCGCTGTGGAGGCAAATTCGACGCCCTCATTTTTTATGGCCAGCTAGGCTAAGTTTGTTTGGCATGGATCACATCTAGGTCAACCCACAAAACTCCCAACAAAATATTATGAACATTGCTCAACTCCCTCGACCACTTTTTGGATGGACAGACATACATAGCTGTGTCGAGATACATGTATGTACATATATATATATATGTACTTAAATCTTTAACGAAAGCATTATCACCTCTCACACTTCATTCGCGGGTGATAAAATGTCTTCTTCAACTCAAAATTTCAGCCCTCAAAACTGCAAAAGTTAACTGATGCATCCAAAGAATTTTATCTAAAACAAATATCTAACGATGCAAGAAGCATCAGACACATGAATGAAAATGAGAAACACTCTTGATTGAATACCAACAAAACTTTTCGTTGAAAAGAATTAAAATTTTAGATTACAGATAAGCAAAATTAATTCTAGACTGCAAATGAACAAAATGCTTCATTAAAGGCGAACAGATTGAAGACAAAAATTATATTCACTACCGATGAGGGACAAAATTCACGATTGAAGATTGATTCCGATTGATCGGAGCCCGAATTCAAGAGACTCTTAAGGGCGCCACACCATGACGTCATAGAGACACGCGTTGCAGCGTAATGGCGGATTCGAATAACTTTATATATACCACGCCATAAATGACTCATGCATGCGGTTGAGTACGCTATGAGTCACACGTATAAAGTACCTGTCTTATGGTACCTATAGGCGACGACGTGTGAATTTTTTGGCGTACGTATGACATTCAGACGTCGCCTCAGGGAAAGTGCACTTCACTCTTTTTCTACCCGTTAATTTCTCGCACTGTAGCCTTGAATTAAATGTTAGGCGGTGCGCCAGGTAAGTGGTCGCAGCTTACTGATAAAAAAAAGTGCATTTATGTCGCTATCGTAATGCATACATTTGCGAAACGCGCGTAGCTCAGGTCACTGAACGTAGGTACGTGGAGGCAGCCCATGTAATGAATATTTATCAATATACTAATTCTGCTGGTTAATTCCTTCCTTTGTTCCTTCCTCCCAGCCATAGTACATACGGCATGCAGTTACGCTCTCAGTATTGGACAGGGGGAAAATGAGCGTATCCTAGATACGGTCTCAAGAGGGACCAGCAGGAGATTCAATATTAAATTTAAGTTGCTACTGCTCGTCGCAGATCATTGGTAGACAAACAAACAAACATACAAACAGAAAATATTTATTTCTCCCACTATAGGAAGGTTTTTACGCCAATAGGAAGGCCTGCCTTGGAATATATTTTCATATTCGTATTTCGTATGCACGATACGGGTCTGAGTTATTATTGAGGAACAAAAAGCTTTTTTTCTGTGGAATTTCCCCGGATTTCAGCTAATCAACAATACTTTGTTAATCGTTTTATCATTATAGCTCGAACTGAAAGTGAGGCTGTATTGGCAGCTGTTCAAGCTGCGTTTACACGGAGGGTGAGTTCCCCGGGGGAACGCCCCTCTCTCCCTCCCCGCCTCTCTAAATAACCCCTAAACCCCCACTCAACTGCCTCCCTCCCGTTCCCCGGGGTGTTCTCGCT
>LQNS02276883.1:23629071-23656693 GCA_001587735.2 Parhyale hawaiensis | reverse complement strand
AAGCCAGCGGGGGTTTTCCTGAAGGGCTAACTTACTGCCGTCATTTATCGCACACGTGCACCAGTCATTTAATAACCCAATATGCCGTCATTTACAATGACGGCTCGGGACACTAGTATATGTATAAAACACATAAGTGATCATACGAAAACTATCAAGTTATAACGTCCAAAACTACAGGCAGCTAAAATTAAAGGCATATATATGGCGGAATGAGTACAGTGAAAAAAGTTCGTACACTTCATCAACTAGCTGCCCAGTTAAAATGATCTATATGTGAAGAATATCGCGCTTGGCTTAATCTATATATAACCTCAAACAGTCGTCACTGTTTCTTAATCTGTCATATTAACGATAGCCTTTATAATGAGTTGTCACCATAAAATGGGCATTAACATATAGTTACGAAGTACTTTAGGTATATACCTATGTATTCTAAGGTAGACCACAGGTACATGTTTCCTTTAGAGATCAAATTTAATATCAAGATATGAAACACTAAACACTAAAACAAGCTAATCAAGAACACAAATTGATACCAACCGCTCAAGTATGCTCGTACAGAGAAGTAATTCTTCTGCAGATGTGTTTGTTTTAACGCATTCAACTTATTAAAAACGTTCACATGCAGGGTTGTGATTAAAATTTTTTAAAAGATATAGAAGATCTTTAGAAATCTATAATATGCTTGCGAAATATCACCGGTAAAATACATGCACCGTAACAAAGTAAAACGACCTCTATATGATTAAGTGTTAAAGTTTATAATGGCGCAGTATATGCACCATGAGACTGCGATTACACATTCCGTCTTCCCTCGACGGAACTTTATGTATTAACGCCGGCTTTGTCACATTGAACCATGCATGTTGCAAGTGCTATAAGCAATCGATCTGATTACGTTGAACCGGCGGCTGAATGCTCCATTTTACGGAGCATGATATTTAATGAGAACACCTCGTAAAACATGAACCTAGTAAAAATTACATCAACCTACCAACATGGATATGCGGCCCTGTTTATGCAACAGGAATGTTGTTTCCCTACAGGACAGAGAGCCAAAGAGGAGGTATCCAATATACGAATGGCTTCGGACACACTTGCCGTATCGATTGCCGATGACATCGATTTGCCTCGCACTCGTGTAACTGAAAGCCAAAGCGGCCGATCGAGTAAATGAGTGTGTACGCGACAATCTCGGATCGATTACACAAATATAGATGGACATCCGTGGCGGCCTCTGCTGTATTGGTTGTTCTCATTTTAACGTACATCGAACTTATCGATAGTTCGGTATTACTTTATTATGCAACCATGGTGGCCTCTGCTGTATTGATTGTTCTCATTTTAACGTATATCGAACATATCGATAGTTCGGTATTACTTTAGTATACAACCATGGTGGCCTCTGCTGTATTGGTTGTTCTCATTTTAACGTATAGGGAACATATCGATAGTTGGGTATTACTTCAAGAAATATGCAACCATGGTGGCCTCTGCTGTATTGGTTGTTCTCAGTTTAACGTACATCGAACTTATCGATAGCTTGGTATTATGTACTTTTGGATGCGATCTATGTCCGCAAGATTGGGTTAAGTCAAGTTAAGTTATATTGGATTGGCAGAGAGTAGGTTAGGTTATGTTAGACTGGGTTAAGGTATGTTATTTAGGTCGCATACCCAATCAAACTTTGGCATTCGTATCGATAGCGGTGATTGTGTCAATTGTGTATTTATCACAATAGCAATTAAATTTTTCAACATATATGCCCGTTGGGAAGCAGCAACTCTGTGAAGTACCTCAGTTTTTAAGAAAGACATGTTGCCTCTAAATGTTGAATTAGAACATGTTCGATTCATCGATCGGGCACCAAAATGAAGCCTTAGAAGCCTGACTTACTCGAAATTTGACACAGATACGCTGACTTCAACTTGCTACGTTGAGTTTCAGGCACTGACCTTGAATCGGTTACCCGGGATACTTCCAGAAACTTGGTCTTACTCCGTAATTTGGAGTTTTGAGCAGGCTCAACGAAATCGCTTTTCTTCTAACACTTGCCACACGTTTCAAAGTGGCAAAGTTAAAGGTTGTATCTTTAGTTTCGGACAAGTTAGGCCTCAAAGGCCTAAATTCAACGCTCAATAGAACACGACTTTAATTAAAGAATTCAATAAATGCCTATATAGAGTTCAGTATCATGTAAAGCGCAACTCCAAGTGGAATCCAAAACTTTATGTCAATACAATGGATGAGCTCCACGAAATGTTAACCGATGAAATTGTTGTCCAGAATAACTTTATGGCCAATGATTTCGTGTATTTATTAAAAGTTCTATAAAAATACTAAACAAACATTACCTAACTATTGTCAAACCAGCGTAATCAGTCCTTTAGGAGCGGGGCTGAATAGAACGTAGCAGTGACAAATCTAATCTATTGACTAATGCATTTTGAGTTTTCGAATATGAATATAATTTCATCGAGTGAGACTAAGTATACGACGCGCTTAAGTGAGATTTGGCGAAGTTGTTTTGAGTTATTATAGCTGCACCCATCGGACTCCTTACTCTAGTTTGACTATAGCACTACAGAAGATGATGCACCGAATTTCTGTGTCCGTCCTATCAACAAAAGCACTTATAGCAAACGTGCTTTGTGCAGCCAACCCCCAAACTTCCTGTAAAAAAAACTATAAACAGGAGTTTATTTCCTCCCCCGACTTCTTATCTAACTAGAGCACTCTGGGAACGCATACCTCCGCCAAACGAGGCGACGGTAACAAAAAATTTAAATTGGCTCTGAAACCATGATTTTCTTTGTATCAACTCCAAAATATAATCACTTCTACCGTTTGATAGTAATAACAGTGTGCGCAATTTCCTTGAAGATCCGTTCTAAATTTTTCGAAATAGGCTGCTAACAAACAGTATGACAACCTTGAGTCAAACATACAAACGAACGAACCGCTCTGCACCAAAATTCAATGTTCTCAGTCTTTCAACATTGCTAACAACTCCCATCAATTTCATAGAGAGCCATTCAATATTTTTTCAGTTATTGTGCTAACAAGCATAAAATTAAAAACAGTGACAAACGAACGAATGAACGAACGGATCATTAGCAAAATTTGTTCATTTACTCTTTGTTATATACCTAACAACTCATGTAAATTTCATAAAAATCCATCCATAATTTTTGAGTTATGGTATTGAGAAAAACGAAGAAGACAAACAAACAAACGGATGGACATATCTTCACCAATAGTTAATCATCTGCTGCCCCTAACATACCAAACAATCCCTGTAAATTTCGTCCAAATCGGTTGATAACTTTTTGAGTTATCTCGGTGACAGACAAACAAAGAAACAAACAAACAAACACGACGAAAACATAACCTCCTTGGCGGAGGTAAAACGTTTGTTAGCAGTATAATTCAAAAAGTTATGAACGGATCTTCGAGAAAATTGCACAAGCTGTTATTACTATCAAAAGGCACAAATGATTAGATTTTGGAGTTTATACAAAGAAAATTATTGTTTCAGAGCCAAGTTTAATTTTTTGCTACCGTTGCCGTTGCAGAGTGCTCTCAGAGTGCTCTAGTTTGTTAATTTATTCTAGAATTATGAAGAATTTGCATTTTAGCTATTTAAAGAGTTTTCTATATGTTTATGCGAAGTCTATGAATGGCTTAAATTTTCATTTTTTGTATTTTCTACATGTTCTAGAAGTAAGTGACGCTTCGTCTTTAAGTAACACATAGGCAAATTTTCTTCATGTGTCCTTAAATTATGCAGCAGCTTGCGTTGTAGCAATAAGAAGCTTTACTCTCAAAACTACGCGAAGTCTAAGAATGGTTTCTCATTTGTTACATTGTCTTTCCGTAGGGGCGCTTTATATTATTACATATGAAGAACAATGGTAAGTACTTGGCAAAATTTCTGTCTGATAGTAATAATACTAATATTAGACTGTAGATCATGCGAGAGTATTAGCTGAAGAACATCTTCGCAATGCGGAAAGAAACATGAATCTATCTATCCTGTTTCCGTTTGAGAACACATTAGTCTGCAGTTGCATTCAAGCCGTTCATATTAACCACTATGTAAAGCCTGCCTCTACTAGTCTCAAACTGTTGCAAATGCTTCGCGCATAAGTTAAAAACCAAAAATTTCTTGCCTACGAAGTTCCCTGAGAGGTTCTGCTCTAACCTCCCACTGAATTAACGTTGGACGGACTCAATTCTCCCACTAAACTTATGGCTCCGCTCGTCAGCCATAAGCGAGTTGTGGCTTTCTGTGCCTCGGAGTTTTATTACAGTACCAGCAAGCCGAACCTGACCATATTCAGTTTACGAGTGGTGGCGAGGGCTAGAGGGAGCGTCCTTCAGGCTCACTGACTTGACGGGGAGAAGCTCCGATCTCCCATAGGGACCTTCAATCTCAATACCTCGAAGAGAACATGCCCTTCTTTCCTCCTGCCAATGTGTTTCCTAGCGGGTGACCAGCTAAAATTTTGTTTAGTTGTGTCTATTCATGTGTATGGTTCGCGATGATGGGCAAATAACTACGCGGCTACAACAATATTTCTCAGAGAAAGTGACAGTTGTGCATACAGACGAAGTAGTGCACACCTTTTTTTCAGAAACATGATATGATGAAGTGAACAATGCTTAAGAAGACTGTGTACACTACTGAGGATATTGAGCAGTGCATAAAGTTTGTAGGCTGAAATCGGATTCTTTACTGCAGTAATCAGACGAGTACAGATAATAGAACTTTTTTCACACATTCACATGGGTAAAATCACGCACCTACTATAATTCACTGTACTTTGTGACAATGCGAAAGATTTTTCTGAAAAAATTATTTCACAGGATTAAACGAGTAGAGTTCGGTATTTCTCAGGGCTATAAAATGGGACATCTGGTATTAGAGTATTCATAATGCGAATACGTAGAGATTGCTGTGTCTCACTGTAATACAGAGATTGATCATGCATTTCATAGACTGAGAAGCGTATATATTTACTGCTCCCTGTACTTCACGGCTATACCGCGGAAGACCGACCGAAATCAAGCATTTCAAAGGTTTACACCTGTAGAGCTCGTGTATTTCAATTCTCAAGGCTATATAGAAGAACACCGGCCAAAATCGAGCAATTGACAGGTTCATACGTGTAGAGCTTGTGTAACTCAAGGCTACACAGGTGAAGACCTGCTAAAAATCAAGCATTTCACAGGTTCGTACAAGTAGAGCTCGTGTATCTCACGGCTATACGGACGATGGAGGCTTGGGTCGGTCGATGGGATGTGGACAGCAGCAGCCAGGGATGGCTATACAGACGCCAGCTGTGCCGCTCGGCGTCGGAGAACAAAGCAACCGGAGTGCAGCCGGTGGCTGTGAACAAAGCGCCTTCGCTGCTGCCATCCCGTCGGCATTTGCTTCAACTGACAGTGAAGTATTGGACCGTCATCTTATGGCAGAATATGGTGACAAGTAGAATATTAATGCAGTCTCTTTCGCTAGGCCAAAACTTTGTGACAGAATATGAAGACAAGTAGAATATTAGCGTAGTCTCTCGCTAGGCCAAAACGATATGACAGAATTTGGTGACGATTACAATAATATGGTAGTCTTTTACTAGATCATAGCCTTATGATTTAGGGTAGGAGTGCTGACACGTATAGAATATGATGCGTATAGAATATTATGTAGCCAGCCCAGCACTGTTACTGCTATCATGTCTGTAATTTGGTCAACTAACAATTATGCATTTGACTATAACTTCATGACTATGACAAGTAGAATGTTAAATGTTCTCAATATGCAAGCCGATTGTTTAAAAAAAATACTTGTAGAACTACCATACGGTCTGTTTCTGCATTGACGATATTATATAAGTTTTCTAAGGAACGGCGAAGTCAGAGAAGAGAGTACGCAAAGAATGTTTTGTCTAACGATTTTTCTCTGGCGCAATTGCCGGGCACTCATATAACTGTTGTAATTATGATGCCGGTATAGTACGTGGTGTACATTCCGTTCAGATGTAATATCTGTGTATGTAAGATGTAAGTTAGGTTAGACACCTATTCTGACTGAATCATACCTATCCTCACCCATTCTTAACTAGCCTAACCTATTCTACCCTAACTTCTTCTAATATAACATGTTCTAACCCAATACTTATTCTCAAGTATGCCACATACGGTAATATGACCGTAACTAAAGTACACATTTAACCAATCCCTGCCAGAACGCGAGAACAGCGGACAAGCTGGTTCTACCGTGACTACCTAACATATTGGAATAATTTGGGCGTGGTTCCACTACTAATAACTCCTAATTTTCAACAGCTGATGGCTGTGGCCGTGCGGCTAAAACCCAGCGTGCCCAAATAGGAGGCTTTTCAGTACCAGCTGAAGCGAGAAACTCGAGCTCCACCTAGCGCCCCCATAACGATGATGGGCGGGTGTGGTTGCGCATAGCAGGACACGGAGTCCGTCCTTTCAGCAGCACAAGCACGCAGGTTGCAACAAAGAGTCTCTCTCGTACCTCGAAGCTAGGGAGGGGGAGTGGCGAGACTTGGCAGGAGCGCGTCCTAACTACTGCGCAGTTACTCCGGCCAGACTACAGCATGTGTTGCTATGGTTCTGCCCGAAAGGCTTGAAATGAAGCCAAGGGACCTCTATTGCGCAATCCTTTTCAGCTTCCCAAACCCATCCCACGGGGTTCCACTGCTGATTCGTTCCCTGCGCTTACAAAGGATGATTCTCGTCTTTCACGAAGACAAGGCTGAAAGTTTTAAATCGGAGAGATTTAATTCTCATTTCACTGTAGTGGCAGCGATTATTTTACGCTAGGAAATTGTGCAAAGCTCTCAACGAACCCTGATCTTAAAGCTTAGCGTGTTGCTCATAATCACTCACAATAACTCTTATTACTTCTTGTTTCTAAAATAATTAAAAGCAATGCTCATGCTATTCAACTGTCTCCGACTTTCTGTTAAGTTCCTAGCAGTCGTCCTTGAGACTCACACTGGGAGTTCCGATAGAAACGTAAAAGTAGGGGCAGCGTAGGACTTGGTGATGCTCTCAATATTTAACTGCAATAACATGACATAGAGCAAGTTCTTCTCAGACCGATAGGAAACTACTATAAACATCCTTACCTAGCTGATGGTAGGCGGAGTCATCTTTGCTTTAGTGTGACGCCACCGCGTCGCCGTTTTTCTTTTTTTTTTTTAGGTTGGTGAGCTAATTAGAGTCACCGTGATCATGATGATCGTGATCACTGAAAAGCACAAGAACGGTCAAAGATTTTGTAAACAACCCCGCCACGCCACGTTTGTCTTAAAAAAATGAATAGCTATCGTATTTACAAGGAATATTGCGGGGAATGGATATCTTAAAAATTTCAATCTATTTTGCAGTAAAGGCATGTGTGACCTAGCAATTTTCATGTATTTTGAGCACTGGACATGCATAAAACTTACGAAACTAAACTCAGGAAGTCAATACTAGAAACAATCACGATAACAATATTCAAATTATCCGTGAATATCAGAAAACATCTGGAACTTGCATTTCAAATTTTAAATTTTTGCTTATCTATCTGCTGCAATCACTCATTGATCAAGCATGATCAGCCCGCTAGGGAAATTTCAAATTTCACCACTGAACACGGTTGATTGCTAACAGAATCACGTCAAAAAGTGGTCACAAAAGCATAAGGACCATGCGATATCAGGCGGAATCATTTGCAAGTTGGCCACAAAAAGACGCTTTTAGAATGATACCATCGTGAACAAAGAATACATGATCTAGGATTGAACGCATTCATTATAATCTGAAGTTATTGCCTGCTAACATGTAGTATTACAAATTAGTTTTACGCAGATTCCAGAAATAATGAAACTATAAATGCTAAACCGGAGAGAAGGTCGAACAAGTTCGAGCACTCCTCAACAAATTTACACTTAATTGCGATTTATTCAGTGTACGTGAAAGATTTACAATATATGGTGAAGAGTAGCTGAAATTTATTAAAATTAGAAGGATTTGTCATAATCTAATAATACCTTGGCAGAATTTTAGTTTTACTGAATCACCTAGATCAAACTGCTGTATACATTAATAGATCATAAAGTTTTCCCCAACGAGCAATGCTCCTTTAGCTATCTGTAGTTGTAGCTATGCCAGAATAATATTCTTTATGCTTGGATGAACGTTTTAATGCTTCACTAGAACATGTGTTGTAGATATAACTGTTCAAAAATTATATTGCTAGGTATCTAGCGTTTTATCAGTGTGTACTCTACACTTTTGTACCTAAATTATCGGGTTAATTTAATATGGGTTCTTGAAGTCCCTTTATCAATCGGGAAAGACACTTCAATGAGCTGTAAAGAGGCCTTAGCGGCACCCGGTCTTTAATTATTTTTTAGCATTTATGTTAGTGCTGCACGAAGTGCATGTAAATTTATAAAAAAAAGTGTGAATGCAATTTTACCAATAGTTGAAATAATGCTGATACAATATTTCTGATGCACCTTGTATGTGCATTCTACGTTTTTCGACTCGATTCCCAGTGTCAAGCCGATGTATAGGTGTATACACATACATAAACCAACTTAGATTTCGCTGAAAATAAAAAAAGGGGTACCTAGTCTATAGTTCGAGATTGTCTTTTGTTTCTCGAAGACAATATCTCATCATGACTAAACGTCTGGGCATGCAACAAAATCCTCATTCTGAAAGTCTAACGCAGTAAAACCGGTTTCTCGTATGAGACGAAAAAATAATGGCGAGTTTACAAGCCTCAGTGTCAATGTTTTACTAATATGCATGCAATGTGGTGGTTTAGCCCTACTCTCCGTAAGGTACGAGTAATGAACTATGTAAATGATTAGCCGGCATTCCTACAGCTGCTTGGAAATTGAACCATACACTATTGTCTCCCATTTCTATGTAGTAAATTCTAAGTACAGTACTTTGATTACTTGAAAATGGATGCTCGTACAATCTTAGTGCGAGATACGAGTGACAGTATTAATAATATCCTCTTATAAATTTTAAATTCATGTAGTGCATATCATAGTACAGAGGACTTTAAATAACGATGCACGTTAATACTTAGGACGATATACGTATGGTTGCACGTGGACAAGGTTCATGCGAAGTCAAGGATACGCTACCGGTAATAAGAGCGACCGCATAAAAAAGATCAAGACTTACTTGATCATAACACTTCTGAGCTGTTTCAATTAATTTATCAATTTATTTATTTTGATTTTGAAAATAGCTCGAGCAAGGACTATTCGGCGTCCAGTTTCAGAGCCTTTCATGCTGCATACAAACATGGGCATTAAATTAACAAGTTGACTACTTGTCCCTTATTATTCTCGCTCACCTTGTACAAGGTCAAAAATATGCTATACGTTACAACCAATATAAATATGATAAATTTTTGGCGCGGAGTGCATATATTATCAACAGTAACATTAGTTACTAATATTACTTATTTTTTAGTATTATTACATATTACCAGTATCAGGAATCTGATCAGTATAGTCTCCCCTACGTTCTTCTGTTCTCCTACTTCCTAAAACCTCGAATAAATTTACTACTATTTTCTAGGTTCGACCATACATCAAGGGTTGTTTAGAGAGTGTGGAAAACGAATATTAACACCCACTGTTGTAGACTCTATAAACTCAGCTGACAAGACTCCCTCTAGTGGCACCTGTGGGAGGCATTTATTCACTGAATCATATTTTTTATGTACAGTAGTATATTTTACTGGTTGTTCATAGTAAATGTTCATCCCTACTGCATTATCAATAATTTCTAGGAGGATAAAAGCTATAATACCATGCAAGTAGTCGTGTCAGTACTTTCCTCTAGGGTTTCTGATGTAACTTTAAAAATATAGAAGAAATGGTAATTGTATTTGCTTTACTTATCAATAAAAGCTCATAGCAGGGAGTGGCAGGCACAGTCATACTCATTTTTAACAACTGCATTTACTTTCTGTTTATTTTCTGATGAGATTATTGAAAATATATGAGGAGAAATGTCGAATCTAGAACAGTCCCTGCTCTACCGTGGCGTGACTCTTCCAGGGCTGTGACGTCAGTGGCGTCGCGCGAGCGCTTGGCCACGAGCGAGGCTCCCATTGGCTGAAATGGGAGGCTTGGCTAACGATTTGCCACCCCTCGCCTCCCGTGGACACTATACAAAGAACAGCACCGCAGGATATAATTCTCCGTCATCACGAAGGTAATAATAAAAAGGGCTTTGATGAGACGCATATACTGTATTCGGCAGCTGAGTGTGATCTTATCCCTTAACTGCGCAGATGTTGATTTGCGTTTCAAGAAACGGATAACGTGTGAGTGTAAGTCCTTTGCTTCTAGTGTTGATGTCTAAATATATGAACTGTGAAAGTCATGAGGGGTCAAAAATTCGACACACTAAAAAATGAGAATTTTTATCCCAAAATCTACTTAAAGAACAAAGCAGGTATTATTGTTTAGGCCAATCATTGGTGGAAAGCAACGGGAAAACAAATAAATAATTAAAGTATTCATATTAAAAAAATATTATAGTGTTATTATTATCTTCGCGTAAACTGCAACCAGGCGACTGCGCACCAATTCAGTAAATGTTAACTATCATCCATATACCTATACGTGTTCTCTGGTATCATCGTGCTTTTTGATAAAAGTATAACTTCGGCAGGGTACCATATTGTTACTACTTTGAAATTTTAATAACTTCATCTAGGATAGAAACATTTTGCAAGTTTTTTCTAAGCTGGTAAATGTCCTCTAGTTCAATGTAATGGTAAATTGGCAACAATTTACAATTTACAACAATTTTCAACAATGCCAACAGCGGTCTGATAACAGAAGAGAGTACCAATTCAGTGCGTGAAAAAGAGCTCATACAAAGAGTTTTGTCATTGTACAGACTGGTTTTCCCAAGGCATAAAGCTTGTTTTCCACTCGCGGGGATACGCAATAGTCTTCAAACGGCTCTCAGCTTCGCCTTGTTCTTATTTTGTTCTATATTTTGCCAGCGAACGTCCATCGAAAGTAATATTTTGTCAGAAATTCATATATATATTGCAGTCGTCACCTACGCTGATGTTATATTATCAATAAAATGTGGAAGACAACCTGTAGAGCGTAGAAGTTGTCATGCACAAACAGTATATCAACTTCAGCCTTCCCCTAATTACGGGGTATGCTTGTATTGCCGGGGCATGAACATCTGTGCATAGTTAGTTTGCTCTAGGGCTCCAATTGCAGAAGCTACAATATGGAAGACGGCTTTTATCAGGCATATTAGTTTCGAACAAAATTGTACGCATTCCCTATAGGTCTGCAGTCGGAGTCTTTGAGGCGGTTTCTTATGATGTTAGGCTTTGGTATTTAAGCTACGATCTCGCTCCGGTCCAGCGCATGAACGAGTTGTGAAGTGGCGATTTGAATGTAATTTTTGTTATTATGTTGAAAGTTACTTTTTTTTAACACTATGCCGCGTCAATGGAGGTGCTGCCGCTTGAAATTTTCCTCAGTCAACGAACGCAAGCACACTCGACCCAAAAACCTAACATTTGATCAGACTGATTGCCAGTCGAAGCCTAAGTCTGATTTGTAGGCGTGTAATTTGTGCGTTACTAAGTGTGTAATGAGCGTAATGGGCGGCGCTGGCACTGAATCTGATGGTAATTCTGTATGATTTACGACAGCTGCGTGAGTTAGCAATAGTCTGTAATGTGGGCGGTGCACGATCGACAGCGGTGTAAGTTATGAGAAGCCCCGTTCGATTAGCATCTCAGGTTCAACATTTATTGCTCTAGTACATATCTTCACTGTTTATCGTTCGCATGTAATATCTGTAAAAAATGCGTACCGATGATAGTCAAAAGCTGATAAAACTCATGCAAATGAGCGGACTATTCTCCTCAAAATCTTGCTGCCCTTGCCTCTGCTCATGCCTCATACGTACCCTTCTTTGTGTTGCCTTTCAGATGAAGCTGGTGTATAAATTTACCCTACCCACAACAGTGCAGAAATAGCAAAGCCTTCTACACAAAGAGCTTCAGTAGCCATGAAGAGCACAGGAAACCGTCATTGGAGCCACTTGACTCTACGCAGCAAGGTGGGCTAGGAAGGCAGGATACGACCAGGTCTGGTGGTAGGGAGGTGAGTTGGGAGCATTGAGGGTGAAAACGCAGTTCTTTTGTTTGTACATATCCTGATGGAGCTGAAGTGCGGCAGTAGGGAGAACTAAGGGTGAAAACGTCGCTCTTTTGTTTGAGTATTGATGAAAGTGCAGTGTGGCTAGAGAGACTTGAGTTTGAACGTGCTATGTAGTCCATACAATGTTGAAAGAGGTAACCTCTAATGAGGCTGGAATTGAGCGATGAAAAAGGTGTTCTTTCGTTTGTGTATCAGTGAAGGTGAAGTGCGGCAGGATTAAATTAAGAGAATTGAAGGTGAAAACGCATTTTTTCAGTTTGTCTTTGTTGAAGGTAAAATCTGGCAGGAAGGGGAATAGGAAGATCAAAAATTATGCGCGTTTGATTGTACACTGATGAAGGTGAAGTGTGGCACAAGAGAAAATTAAGGGTGAAAATGGGATTTTGTGTGTGTGTGTTGAATGTAAAATCTGGTAGGAGGATGAATTGAGAGATCAAAAATTAGGTGCTCCTTTTTTCATTTTGATTAAGTCGAAGTCTTTTGCTTGCAAGCTGATGAATGTGAAGCGTGTGCGGAAAGAGACTTAGTGAGCGTGATCACGCTGCTCGTTTGTTTGTATGGATCCTGATGGCGGTAAGCTCTTTTGTTCGTAGACTTTTGAAGAAGAAGTTTTGAAGGATGCAAATTTTGGGTGAAAATACTATTTTGTTTTTCATTGATGAAGAAGAAGTTCTTGGGTTCGTTTTCTGTTGGGGGTGAAGTTTGTTGCATGTGTGTTGATGAAAGTGGTATCTGGCAGACAGGAAACTTATTGTGGGTGAAAACGCTATTTTTTCTTCTGTGTAGAGCACGCGTTGACCAGATGCGTGTAGCTGTTAATTGCGCACCTCTTTGTGAATTAGAAATTATTCGAAACAATGTAGTGTGGTATGCTGTAGGTATAGTACAACGGAAATAACGCTCACAGAATCTTATTTATTTTAGTCTCTGCGTAATGAGTGCGTATATAATAAATTATTCGTATAAGCTGTTGCAATCATCGTTGGTTGCAAATGTTGGGCGATGATTTTTTACAGAACTATGAATTAACTGACGCAATGCTGTCAACAGTAGAAAATTACATCCTTATATTACATACAGAAGTGCAACTTCTACGATGAATTTAAAAATGTAAGCCAAGACGAACATTGACACGCTTCGCTAAACCGAGAATGTGAACGTGTGACACATCTGTCTCTTATTGTCCCTATAGTGATGACATAACCTACAGTGTGTCGCAAAATATGATAGCAGGACAACGCAGGTTGCGTCAGCCGCTCTGTTTCAGGAGACGCACCACACAATCTCAGCACTCCACCGCGCAGGTAAGTGCGTCTGTAACGATAACGGATCTAATTTAGGTTACTCGAGAGCAGCCTGCGTATACCGTACAAACCCTCGCACTCTCTGCTGTCTGCGTCGCGTGGTGATAACTATTTTGCTGCGTTGTAATCGTGAAGGTATTTTTGCATATACGCGAGGCTGATGTAACTGCAATGTGGGGAATGTGAGCAATGTCTTGGAGATGATACCTAGCTTTTTGGAATACATCTCGCTTGATTTAAAAAAAATAATGTTCGTTCCAAACTTGACGGCCTAAAAGAGAGCCGAAGTGAGAATTCGTCTGAAGATCTGACTTAGAAGAAGGCACCAGCAAGGAGGTGCTCAGCAAAACAGTAGCAGTCGAGTGAGTGTGCCTGCCATAATTATCCGTAAGGACTGAAATGAACCCTTGCTGCTGTTATTATTTTCGTTACCACAGCGCGTCCGATCCCCATGGGAAAGGTAAGCCCAGTACATGCAGGCAGCGACACGCAGGAAATCATGCACGGCTGACAGCCACACGGCAGAACACGGATCCTGGTAATGTATTCTTTGTAAGCGCCTATTGGAAAATAACCTAGAGACATCGTGGAAGCCCACAGTTCGCAACAAAGCACAACATCCACGACGAGAGTCTAAAAGGCTCTGCATTCCCAACTGACATTACTCGCAATCGAGGAGCGAGCTCACGTTGTACGTAGAGTCCGATTTCTACGAGTGTACAGTGAGCGGTATCGGCTAATAGCTGATAATTGCCTTAATTTTTTTTATGGGAAGCAAGCTATCAACACCAATCGAACTGATGAGTTCGTAACCGATTTCTTGCTGCAGAAAGATTTTGCTAAATGTAAAAGCATATTTTTTAAATTCTCTAAGAAAAGGGTTTTAGGGGTCGGAAGAACAACTCTTTTATGCACGCGGTAAACAAAAAACATTATGGGAAAATATGCCAGTAAAATGCATGGCAGCCCTGAATAACTTAGGGATTTTTTATATACAGTTAGCTGCCAAACGTATAGAGCAGTGGTTCCCATTGGGGGTGCATGTACAGTACATATAAGTAGGAACCTACTGGTTCACGATGGTTGAAGTTTCTGTGGCACTATTATTTCATTGGTTTCATCCCATAGATGATAAAAAAGTACAAAATATCTAAAGGTTACAGGAGGAAACATATAAGTTTAAAAAGGTTATATTAAGTTTTTGCATCACTTTATTGAAATTTAAAATTTTTAACCCAGGCATAGTTACCCCTGAATGCGGCTGCTCTATCACAAAGAAACGGATTTTTTCGAAAACTGCCAGAACACCATCATTCAGGGTAAAGAATCATTTAAGGCGAATCAAAATAAATTCAGGAGAGTTAAGGGTGAAAACTCGCTGTATGTGAATAATGGGCTGTGCTGGGAAGTCACGTGACTGTGACCTGAGTAATTCTACGTATATTTGGCGTATGAATGTTGTTATATGCCTCTGCCGTTCTGTTTTAACTGAAAAGCAATAGCCTGGAAGCCATCGACATCTACAACACTCATTCAGTACGTAATAAACTAAGTTGATGCCATTTTAATGGCGGGAGTCAGTGTGCTTAAGGGCGATTTCGTAAGAGGTCCGTAGAAAACTGAACACTGGGAACAGCTGGCATAGAATGATTCGCCCGATCTCGTATAAAATGTGAACCAGCTGTATTCAATATTCCTTCAGAATCACAATAGCTACAGAGCGGAAAAATTTCTAAAAAATTAGCTCTTTATGCTCATCACAATATATGCATATTGTTTTTATTATTATACAAGTACTAACGTACCTGATTTCTCGCATTTACAATAGGGGGATACCATTTGTTTCATTTTGCGTGGGAGAACAATGCGTGTATAGTTATATCTTCATTCTTTTCGCAAATAATGGAGGTATGAATTTTTATATTTGTCAGTGTATTCCATGAGCCCTTTGCTCTTGATTCTACTTCCTCAGTACAGAGTTGCGATTCACTTATTTCTGGGACAGACATGCTAGCGCTTAAACGTATTAAGCCTAATAAGTCATTTTACTTGTTTGTATTGAACTGGAGGTGGTTACCGAATACCCAGTGCAGTAGTTGCAACATTTTCCCAATTACTGCCTCCGCTAAGGAGGTTCTGTTTTTCTCGAGCTCGTCTGTCTATTTGCCTGTCACCAAGATAACTCATAACTCAAAAAGTTATGAACAGATTTTAAAGAAATTTACATGGATTATTATGCATGTTAAGAGTAATAGATGATAACTTCTGGTGTAAATCCGTCCAACCGTTTGTTTGTTTTTCTGCCTCGTTTTTCTTAGTACCATAACTGAAAAAGTTATGGACAGATTTTTATGAAATCGATATCAGGTGTTAGGTATATAACGAAGAGTAGAGGGCCAAATTCATGTGATGCTCTGTTTGTTCGTTTGTTTATTTGTCTCTGTGTTTGATATTATATTTGTTTGCAAAATGACGCAGAAAGTTATAAAGGGATCTTCATGAAATGCACAGGAATTGATAAGGATGTTAAAAGACATAAATGATGGAATTTTGGTGATATGATCGGTTGGTCTGATCGTGTGTTTGACTAATGTTTGACAAAGTCATTGCCTGCAACATAACTCGAAAAGTTATGAACGGATCTTCAAGAAAGTTACAGAAGCTGTTATTACTGCTAAAAGGCACAGATGACAGATTTTGGTGCTGATAAAAACGAAATCATAGTTTCAGAACCAATGTAATTTTCTTTGTTAACGTTGCCTTGCTTGACGGAGGTATGCGCTCTCAGAGTGCTCTTGCTATGATATTGTGCCGATTTCCCCTTTGATGGAACTCTGCAATATTCCCGTCACCTACTACGGACTTCAGATAAAGTCACAAGCAACACCAGCTGTATATGCATTATAATGGAGAGGTATTATTTTAAATAGTAACAATTAACCAATATGAGAAAAAGGTACAAGCGATCTCAGCAGCATATGTTATAATATATCATATACACTGCTAACAAACCCTTTCTTCCGAAGTGTGGTCTATGTACAACATTTCAAATAGTGCTGTTTCTACGAGAAAGGTTGATCAATTCGTGCGAGAATGGGTTTATATTAACAATAACTCATGTCTGTCAATATCAAATAGCACCAGTCCTACAAGAAAACAGATAATTACTCATTGGAGAAATGGTTAAAACAGGCAATTAAAGTTTGGTGTCAGACAAAATTATAAACGATTTACGCTGTGGTTAGTCTATGCTGTTTGAGAAAAACATTCTTAATAGCCACAACCGATATCATATAAAGTTACAAACGATGTCAGCTGTGTATACAATTATGTAAAGAAACATGAAATTGCCTTGAATACGATGCTCAGCGAGCCCGGCCCTCTAGTTTCCTTGCCGTCATTACGAACACATAACATGCATGAGATTAGAGCTGCCAGACCTGTCAGGCGACAGCGGAACTTCGTTATTTCCTGACTTGGACGACCAATCACAGGTCATTATTTGGGCGGAAATGAACCAATAGAAACGGTCGAGAGGTTTCATCGCAGACCATTTAGCGAAAAAAACTAACAAGAAGGACAAAGTTGTCGACTTCCTCGTGAATTTTGGTCGCACTGAAAGTGACGGTTTACCTTGAACGTATGTAACGATTTCTTGCGAGTTTTTACTCGGTATACTGAGTCACTCGAGAAGGATGCGCTATAGACTGAGTGTGTTTGTTTATATTGATGTGTATCCTGAACGGAAAGGCTTAGGGTGTTGGCCCAAGTTTTCCAGCTGGGCTGGAAATGAAATTTGGGGAAGTTCCGTACTTATATGAGTAACCTAGTACTTTGCACTCATTCATCTAGGCTTGTCTGCGAGTGTGAGTTATCTGCTATATTATATTTGCATGCATCACAATGAAATTCTGTAAAGTCCTGTTCGACTATGAGAGCGCCTATTGTACAAGCATTCACCTCGATTGATTTCAAACTGACCCTGCTTGATGATATTAGCCTGCATCTAGATAATGTTTAGGGAGGTTCTGTTCGGAGATGAGAAAATCATTACTCTGCTCGGAAGCTACACTTTAGGTGATGATATTTGCGGGTTCTATGCAAAAGTAGTTTTTTAGGGTGAAACAATTTATGTTGTTTTATTTTTTATGGGCTACTGCGCCATGGAACTTTAAGTACCTTGAGCTGATCTTTGTATTGTACTAAAATACACATATTTCAAAAAGGAGCTGTTACGAATACGCAGTCATGGAATTGTGGGCCATTCCTGTGGCGAGGCACCGTGATCTTGACTGGCCTATCGGTGCACGGCCATTTGTTCAACAAACCATCCGTAGATCATGACGATGGGTACAAACTATGGAACTGATGGTAAAAATAGTCCATTCTACGGAGCTGAAAATCACGAAAAGTTGTAAAACACCAAATACACCTGGTATTTACGAGAGCTACGATACAAAAAGAGCTCGCATCAGGTAAATTCCAATATAATGAATCTCTCTACATTATCTGAAGAGTGTTATGTCCCATGACTTATAACCTAATGAGTAAATCCCGCACTTTTTCATAGTAATAATAATATCGCGCTAAAGCGCAGCTAATGCACTACAACAGTGGTATATTACAACAATCTATAAGTATATATAACAAAAGCGATGGTAGGCCTCTTGAGATGTTAAAGCTCTCCAATATGCAGCATACCGATTATACTTATAAATAATAAATAAATAAATTATAAATAAATAAAATAATGAACTTAAAATAATTAACTTATAAATAATAAAAATACTGCACTGTGGCATTGCCTCCGGCGCACAACTCACAAATTGCATAAGAGCGAATATTTCTCACATAAAGAGAATCAGTGGCCGCAATTATTTATTCGGATAAGAATGAATTTTTTATGTAAAGAAGTCATATGCAACGAGAGTCATGTACAATTAAAGCAGTCATTATTCATGAAATATTCTCTCTTGTTCTTTTAATTTTACTGTTAATGTTTCGGCAATTCACAAGAGCTGAACCGTAACAGATTTATCGACTGATGCTTTTAGTTTTTACGGGAGATTGCTTCCAAAATGCTTTTCCAGTGAGCCACTGCGCTATTAATCCTTCATGGAAAATTACTTGCGTAAACAAAATCACATCCGTTCTCTTCTCTCTACAGTTCAGGGACAATGAGTCTAATTATTTAGGGCAATTTATGAAGTCAATTGCTTAAATTTGCCTCGACATAACGCCCTGCTGCGGCCAGTGCACAACACGTACATGCGTGACTGCCAGCTGTAAAGCTCTCCTAAAAGATGGGGGGCTTGGCGAGGAGGGGCAGGAGGGTGGCTGTGAAGGGGGTGATGCGTTCACATGATGAACAGCTTCCCTTTCATGTGTGAGGCGCGTGTTAGGCCTAACTGCTTTAGTGAAGTACGCTAAATAAACGTGTGGCTGATAAAGTGGCACATGCTATGGCCACGGCGGTAATCATAAAATGAGAAAGAATAACAGCAGAAAAGCTTTACCGTGGCAGAGTTGCACGAGTGAGCTTAAATACATTACGAGGGTGCTTGATAAGATTCTTCCGTGATGAAGAATATATAGGCAAACTCATCGCTCAATCACGTTATAAAGAAGTGGTATCATGCTTTCCCAAACATTATGCAACAGGACAATGTGGACAACGGATGTATGAATAGTACTAGTTGATGCGTGTTTGCTTTGAAACTTAAAAATACTCGCTTAAATTGGCTCTCATGAAGACAACGTATACGTACCCATCAGACGTCAACACGCTAGTCTTTTAAACGTGTTCACTTCTCCGAACGTTCTGTAACGTCGTTGTAAACACAACTTTGTGTACGCCTATAAAAGTTGTGAAGATCTTAGTTTCCTCAGGAAGTATCACTAGAAAAGTTACGGATATCTTTTTAAATTTGGACTGAAATAAAACTGAGAAAACAATGTAAAATTCTACTGTTTTTCCAGTAGAGTTACACACTCGGACAAGTGGATGAGTTTGCTCGTTCATGAGCGAACGTGTAGACTGGTCTTCATATGCGTTTGTTGCTTTGGTAATTGTTGCTCAGAGTTTTGCTTAGCGGCGCTAGAATTAGCGTGCTAGTAGCGAGTAGCGCTGCTAGTGTTTTAGTAGCGCAAGCACTAGCGCCGCAAGGTTTGAGAATTACTAGCGGCGCTACTAGCGCCCCAAGGGTTTTAACCAATGTCAAGTGCTAGTCGTTAGTTTTTGCATTATATAGTTTAGTACAAATTAAGTGTATGCCTTATTTCCATGTATCTTCTCGTTCTCTGGAAAATCAGTAAAACACTTTTTTGATTTTTCAAAATTTGCAATGCAGTAAAATTATATTTTATTTTATCTTGCTCTTCATGTTTTCCCCAGCACTAAAATAAATGTTTCCAGATTTTCGACTAGTAGTCGATATATATATGCTGAAAACTTGCTCTAACACCGCTAGTATTTCTCAGGTCTAGCACTAGCGCCGCTAGTATCTTTCACCAGCGCTCACTACTCGGTTGTTGCTTTTAAAATCAGTAGGAAATAATTATCTTGGAACATTACCCCGAATACGTTGCGTACATCCTTATTAATACAAACATGATTGAAGTGACTCATATTGAGTAGCTTCATATTTTAAGCCGACCAAATTAATTATGCCACATAACTCGCCTCAAAAATTATCGTGAATAATTTTTTATACTGTGTTTTTCTTAGATTAAATAAAAGAGTTGACACAATTATGTATAATGACTATGTTACTATATCTGTTGAGCATTAAGTACAATACCAAAAGTTTGCGACGACGCCGCCGCCTCTTTCAGGGGCACTTAAAGGATATCCATTCATCTTTTTTCATAACGTTATTTTTCAAACTTTGTAATATAAGAAATAGTTTAAATAATTGAAACAATAACTAGAGCTGCAGCAGTATCTTCAGATAATCATAATCTTAAAATATTTCAACTGAATAGTTGGATGGAAGGAAAACAAAAGATAGTTATAGTTCTTCGCACTAAATATAATACATTCAGAGAACTCTTTATTAATATGCAAAATAGAAAGCAATGTTTGCCATGGTTAGTACGAAAAACCTTCGTCTCGCGCTCTCACAGCAAAGTGTGTCTAAGTAGTTGAAGCGCTAACTGCATAAGCTAAATCGAGAATAAGAGATTGCTCAGTAAGTGATACAATACTACCAGAATTTACAATTTTTCCTACTTTCTAATTGCTATCTGATTCAGTCTTAGGGTATGTCTTAGTTTCTAAATTTTTTGCATTCGTTTAAAAACGGATGCATTGCTACTCATACATATATACATAATTTACATAAAGTTTGCACCATGCAACCTGAGCGTGAGAATCACACAGGCTGTCGAAAGCTTCATCAAGAAAAACTTCGTTCAGTGGACGTCTAATAACTACTCTCAATAAACTTATCTATTTCTTTCTAGCTAAAGGGCATAATTTAAGGAAGCTTCGTGTAGTTAACTATGTATAAAGAGACTGTGTGTCAGGCTCATCTCCGTTACTGAACAAGTTGTGGTGGATTTCCTAAGAAAAGCTTCTGGTGTCGAAGATTTCATTTTATAATTCTAAAATCTACACGATAATATCCAGCAGAGTACTGAGCGAGATGCGCTCTCGATTGATCGAGGAAATTTCTAGAACGTTCAGCCGCAGCTTCTCCCTCGCTTGTGCTCCGCACGAGCACCGCCCAAACCAGCCTGCTTCGTCTGACGTGGCCCTGCGGCTCGAGCTTCGAGAACCTTCTCGGACGGGCGTCTCCATCAATGGGGCAGCTGAGAGAGAGATTGGGAGAGAGAGAGAGAGAGAAGAGCAACTGTTGTGCTGCTTCGTTTACACCTGTCGCAACCAAACGGATTCGAAAATTAAATATTGGTGTTACTTTGTAACGCGTTCTACACGCTAATTAATACCAAGCTAAAGTAAAGTCTTACTTTAGTATGCAAACTAACGAATAACAAACCCAACCTAGCCGAACCTAAATGAACATAACATAAGCTAGCTTAATGGCTGCGCATACTATTACCAAACACAGGCTAAACAATGGGATGCAATGCATTGTAGTTTGTGATAATGGTAATGCTCGATTTTTTGTATTTAATATAACTCAAGCTGCTCCTTGTGTACCATGTCCTAATGTGTACCTAATAAAGTATATTTATTTGGCCATTTATTTTGTTTTATTTAGCATAACACAACGTACGTAACTCGTCAACTATATATTAAAATATCACATAACAAAGGGGGATTATTGCGCGTGGTATAGTCTATTTGACAAATGTACCTACTGGGAGAGTATACCATATTCTTGAAAAGGAAACAAATCCCAAATTTAGGAAAAGTAACTTAATCTAATTTTAATATTTTCGCATACATTCGATACCACAAATGATCTTGGGAATTTTCTAACTTTTAATTTTGTAGCTTTTGCTAGTGTGAGCGGGTTGATGATTCTTGAGCCGATAATGGTTTATCTGCATTTGAGTTCGGGTGTCTATGTTTATGGCCTTTGCGTGTCACATTGGATGTACTTTTTTTATTGCATTTACTGAAAATGTTATGTGTTTAGATATAGAATGTCAATGTATCAGCATTATGTGTCACACTGGATCTAATTTCCTACTTAATCAATTGTTAAAAAGAATTGAATGGATACCATCATTCCAATTTGTGAACATAGCTTGTCACTTTGGATTAAATTTGTCAACAAAAAATGGAAAACTTAGTGTGATTCAACACCGTATTTGATGTACAGTATCTATGTCTTTTCTCAACAAGCTAAAAATTGCAGTAATTCCGCTCTACACTGACGACCGCGCAAGATGTTTTGAGAAAAGCTAATAGTTTTGAATAGATTGGCCATGGTAAATTTTGGGATAAGCGGTAAGGGCTTAACTCTTTCCCTACAAAATTTTCCGTGTGTCAAGGTTCTTAGTGGCCGTAATTCATTCATGTATCATTTATATATTTATCTTGAAAAAGTAATAGAAACTGGCACAATTTTTAGACTGGCCATTGGAAATTTCTCCCCTTTTTCAAGGTTCTGTAATACCCAATATCCTGCATAG
Organism: Parhyale hawaiensis; assembly: GCA_001587735.2. NCBI lineage: Eukaryota > Metazoa > Arthropoda > Malacostraca > Amphipoda > Hyalidae > Parhyale > Parhyale hawaiensis. Next base: position 23,634,018 of record LQNS02276883.1, on the reverse strand, counting down.
AGCTTGAGATATCGTCTGTAGTAGTAGTAGCGTTTAAGTCAGCAGGACAATGGTACTACGACAACTTATAACCACCACCTTGGCACACGATAATAGCGCGTGTAGTTGCATCAGCCTCGTGTGTGTGACGCCACGTACGTACGGCTTGGTGTGTTGGTGGCACCACGTTTGCCAACGACTTGCCGGAACAGTCCAGAACTCCGGCTGCTGCAGACGCGACGCTTCACTGCATACACGGAAAACTTGTGCCAGTCGAATTCTCAAGTGATTCAAGAAAACAGGTATTTTTTGTTCTTAAAATAGACACAGGGTAATAGCCAGAACCTTATAAGCCCACAAGCAAAGTCAAGGTTTCGCCGTCTAAAGCTGGTTTACTCGATAGAAAACACTCGTGCAAGCGCGAGGCATACGTCGTGCAGAATTTTGCTGCCCTGTTTACGCCAGGTATGATCTGAGGGTCAGTTGACAGGGAGCTCTACTTCAGAAGACCGTTGTTTACATGGTTGCAGGCTCTACAGCAAGGAAATGAGTACAGTGATACCTAGCTATTAATTTCACAATGAAATTTAAGTAGAAGTTTGTGATAAAATATCTGACAAATTAATAGTTGTCAGCTTGTTGCTACTATGAAAGGACATTCAACAACGACTTTGATACTACGGATGGTTTACTTACAAACTATGTGCAGTTGACAGGCCAATTTCAGTCAAAAATATATCATGCTCCATTTTCAAAATTCTGAGCAACTGTACGAGTTTGTCGATATTCTAACTTCGATTTGTGAGCCAAAGCTCGCAAACTCGTGACCTTCACTATCGGGCTGACCCACCTAAAAACAAGCAATGTAAATAAATACTACTTTAAACTACTTCAGAATATTATTCCAAAACACTCAGCAATTTCCTCAGTCATGCCTCCTCTGGAGGCCTCTTCACACAGTGGTCTTTTGGTTCCCGTATATGACTCAGAGTCGCAACATTACGTTGTGCCGCTTTAAACGAAACTGCGTGTCCACCAAATTTGACCAAAAGTTAAGGTGTAAAATGTTCGTCGTTGCGTCAGCTGTACGGCTTTGCAAGTACCACTTTATGTGTTCCCTATGTCTCCTTAAATGTTGTGACTGGTGCTCTGATCTGCTACATACATTTTAAGCGAATTACATGTCACAGCGAGGTGTGCGATGACCTACACGAAATTGTAACCCGCTCATAATACTGAGTTCTACTCAGCGGCAACTTAACTAAATCACAGTTTTTATAAATCACCAGTTTATTGACTTAAATATTGGGTGTACCTTTAACCTTGTTGTCATACTGATAGTTTTTGAAGAAATCATGCTACTAAAAGCAACTAAAGCGTGTTGTTTCTCTCTGTGAAAACGCTAACGGCATCTCGAACAGTGACAGTTTAAGCTCTTTGGATTCGTATAACTTATTAAAATTAGCTCAAAGAGTAATAACTATTACAAAGAAGAAGTTTTCTCTATGTGGTGAAACAGAGTGACTGTGCAACATCCGTGTTCCATCCAGCAAGCGCCGAGTTTAATCCGTGATGCCTTGTATTATCAGTAATTTTTTATGAAAATTTGGCTGCATACAGTAACTAGAAATGTCCATAGTTTCTCAAATCAATAATTGCAATTTAGCCCTGAGAACTCGATAGGCTTATAATTTATATACAAGCCTCACCTTACAAGGGCTAGAGCAAACGTAACTTGTTGCTTAATGGCCACTTTCCTTGCGAATTTGACATTCAACAGTACCTAACTTACTGCATTGACCGCAATCCCCCAAGTGCAGCAAGGAGTGATACAGTGTGGTGCCGGGTACGCCTGGTGGGGCGCGTGCGCGCTTGCATTTTTCTCTGTCTCCGGCAGCCTTTGGGCCTGGCGTGTCTTGCTTGCTGTTCCGCTCACCCGGCAATGTCGGGTCGGAGCTGTGGCTTGTGCCCTGCTTGGTGGGTTGCTGGGGAGCGTGGGAGGAGGGGTGCGGGCGTGTCCTGAGGCGCGTCTTGTCGTGTGGGTACGGCGTGGCCCATTGCACTTCACTAAAACCCTCCCCTTTTTGGTACCTTCAGGACTATTGTCCGATTGTGGTGCGACCTCACTTATGTGATAATGTGGACCAGGGTCTGCAATACTTGCCTGCAGGATCAAACGCCATTACTATTTCCTCCATGCGGTCAGAGAGGGTGGTGTTCAAACTCCGCCCTCTAGAGGTAACTCAACAACAATAATTGCAAACGAGACAATAACACTGACTATTTAATGGCTAAAGCCATTAGAACATTTTACCTTCATAAAGCGAGTATACACAAAAATATTATTTGTTTCCACTCGTAGTACTCAGCGTCTAAATTTGCTGTTGTCTGTTTTATAAGTAGACGAGTCCACAGTTCGCCAAATCTGGAGAGATATTCGAAGTTTAATTACAATGACACTGGCTGAGACAGTTGGCTAGACGGCTAACATAATAATGAACTTTTTGGTAAACTCAAGGTTATATCTATGACAACACGATAAACCATCTAAATACAGAGATGTGCTTATGGGGGTCTAAAGAATGTCTGGAGAACTCGCCCCCTCCGTGATATTTCATGATCTTTTTTTCTCTGACTTTTGGATTTTCTACAAAACAGACTCTTATCGTACGTTTGTTAACAGACACTGCCTCTAAACACATCGTATTTTGACTACTCAAACTAAAATTAGTTCCTCCGTGAAAAAAAAATGTACGGATGTTTATGCCAGCAAGACGGTGTCCGGAGAAAACTGGAGATGCACGATAGCGCAGTGCGACGTCAGAAATCGTGACAACGTCGTTTAAAGAAACATAACTCGTCGCGATCGCGTGTTATCAGTGGTCTGATCAAGGAATGATCAAGTGGCTGTGATACCCTCAAGTGCGTAAGCGATGTCCTTTCAGTTAGATATGCTCTATTTTGTTCCGCGTACTGTGATGAACAAACACAAAATAATTGATATACTGCAGCCTCTTCAGAGCGTGGCTGGAATTCCCGAGTTGAATGTACGCGCAGTTTGCTGTTTTTATACGCTATAATATCGTTGGCTGGCGTGTTTGGGTATAATCGATTAGCATGTTATTTAAGTAAAGCATACTCGCCCTAACTTGTTCGAAACATCAAACAGGAGCGTTGATTTTGCCATCATGAATTGATTTGGAGATATCAGCTGCTACCCGCAATGCTTGAGACGGCTACGAATTGAGGATTTGAGGTTTTGGACGTCTCAAGTGTAATTGATTCTGTGTTAACACCTGAAACCCAATTCAAAAGGGGTGATGCTAGCGCTACTGTCTGAAGTCCGGGACAAGTCAAGCGTAATGGAATTGGCTTACCTCAACTTGTATCGCTAGTCAATATAATTTTTTATAGCCTTTAACATAGCGATGATATGTAATGAACATAGGAGCAAGAAGAGGATCTAAATAAGTGCCACAGTCCATTCTGCAGTTAAAATATTTACAAGTTATTATACTTATGTCTGTGTGTATTATAGTAAACGCTAAAATAAGAATGTGAAATGAGAGAATTTACGAAATTCTTGAAACTTCATGAGTATTGTGATCGTCGATGAGGTGAGTTTAGTCCGACGATGCGCGACAAATTAAACTAAGTTCGTTAGATTAGACTGGGGCAGGCCAGATTATGCTGAAATACGTTCAAATCCTTAAAAATTATTATGTAAATTATCCAAAATTCGGGAATTTCTTGAAATTCCAGGTTTTACAATTTTACTGAAACGCTTATGAACATACGCATTCGTTCGGCGTACATCCAAGAGAGAGACCATATACGCCCTTTGACTTCTATACCATTGCATCCTGGGCCGAAGATAATATAATACTTATAGTTACCCTCAGTATAAAAACTCAATTTTATGAATTGGATTGTTTTCTCTATTTTTTTCTGCAGTACGCCAGTGATATCCCAGTATACCAAGATGTTCTTGTTCATAGAGCGTTCTTTCTGCCCCATACATAACAGTAAAGTTACAGACAGCCGCACACCCGAGCGGGGATATCCACACGCACTGCTTCGTGCTGCAGATATTTGCGCGTAAGCCCCAGAGCATTTCACGGCTGCAGTCGACGATATATCGTCAGAGCTTCGACGTCAGAGACTGAAAGCTCTCATGCAACAGCTGCAACCCCCTAGCATACCCAATTCTGGTTAGTATCGGTACCCCCGCAACAGCGCCTGAATGCCGAATGCTAGCACTTCAGTCACCGCATAACTTAACTGTGCGGCAAATAGGCTCGCACTTACGCCCTTAGCCATGCAGTTGCGTATTATAGGAATGATTTTATAAAATAGTTTAACTGTCTTGTACGTATAACTCATGTATGCAGATAATTTGAAGGTGAAATTAAACTTTAATAATGAATATTTTCTTAAATTTTCAGTATTATTTGATTTCCATTTTACTTTCCAGTTCGAATTCTGCTTCTGCAAGGGCTGCAGTACTGGCTTAGCATGGTTGATGCACCTGCCAGGGGCTTTGAAGAGCATGAACAACAGTTTCTAGCTGTCAGTAAGAATCTGTGCCGGAAGATCTGTCATTTGGCGTGCCTGGAAGAAACGGAAACGTAGTTTCTTTTAACTATAATGTCTGTTTCCTAATATTCTTTTCTAAATACTGTAGTTGTTCTTCCCTTGTAAAAAAAAACATCTCTATGCAGTCTTGCAGGGTTCCTTCGTCCGACCCTTAAAGCCTTGTTTCCTTAATGTATCGTGACTTAAACTGCTTAATATTCCACGATGTCCTTTAAGCCGCTTGTGTTACGGGGTATGTTTACAAGAAATGCTGTTACGGGGTGTATAATTTGGATAGAAGAAAGCGTGTTGATATAATAAATGAATCAATGAACGATAAAATGAACGATGATGTTCCTACTGTAAGGAATAATTATTAATTGCGAACGGATG
>LQNS02276883.1:23596167-23607248 GCA_001587735.2 Parhyale hawaiensis | reverse complement strand
CCAACAAGTTCTATATATGTGACAGTACCATTCAGCAAATAATAGTAGTTTTTTTTTTTTTTTTGGGGGGGGGGGGAGTTTCCTTTCAGTTGGTATCCACCTGTCACAGAGATAGAAAATCATCAAGCTTTCATCACTGTCTTGCTAACCAGTCGACCTCCACAGTTCATGAGAAATGTGCAGATTTGCCCAAACTTATCTCTCAGGTTGTGCACTTGTTATGTTTAAATCTTTCGTTTGTACGAGAGAAAATAATATCAGGTGAATCGACTCAGCTGGAGGTTATTCCAGATCCGGTCATAATGATGTAACATTTTATGCGTAGTTGTGTTTCTTCTCTTCCAGTGTAACAATTGACGTGTAACGTAAAGGACTAACGGTGCTTGTAAAGTATGTGGTCCACCTGAGATTCTTTTTATAATGTTTGTCCCTTCAAGTGAGGTCAGACACCTATAGATTCTAGATGAACCGAACCTGTCCTAACGTATTTTAACTATAGCCTATTATAATCTAACCTAACATTAAACGCACACATACACAAAGGTAGGTTACATATGCTCTTCACCGGCAAGGAGTACCTGCAGTGTTCAATTATCTCAGTTTGCTCCAAGGAGGTTTAATATATTAAACCTCTTTGGTCTGCTCTTCGTGTCTTCCAGCACACGTGCGCAGTGCCACCTTCAATTTAGTAAGTCGCGCGACCGTCGCCGTGACAAGCAAAAGACGGTCTCGGCAGTAAGACGTGAAAATTAAGTGACAGCAGCAGTATAAAGATAATTACCCCTGATAACGTCTATCTTCCTTACGGAGAGGTACTGCAGCGTGACTTTCTTTCCCATGCAAAATCCTACCCGTTACTACACCCAATTGAAACAAATGTAATAGCTAAATTATAAAAGATCGGCCTTATCAATTACTCTTTTAGTTATTTTGAACCTTCATTTACCCAACAAAGGCGATTTCACAAGGGAAGAACGAAGGGACATACAGTACGGCGATAGAAACGTGGAATCCATACACGACAATGTTTCCACACAGGATCAACGCGCGTGGGAACAGCAAGTCAAGAAAGTAAAGGAAAGCAATAACAGTAGGAGTATAAAAGCGCCAGCAAGCAAATTGGGCATCATTGAAAGACGTCTCAAAGGCCTAGATAAGGGCAAGGTAATCTACAGGGTTCGTCTGGGGTTTTATCTCCCCGTAATATATGATGGGCGAACTGGCGAAGTAACCTAACCCAATGTCCTATGACCCATTTTGTGTCTTCTGAGGGCACAGCTAATGTCGTCAAGTGTGAACATTAATTTCAACTACTACACTGGCCCGGCTCACGGGTGAACCCCCTCAGTCACTGTGCCGTCCAAGGGACAAAAGCTGCTGCAGCTGAACGGTTCTGCGGTCTTATTTATTCTGCTGAAAAAGCGCAGCGTCTGATAGTGCAGACTTGAGACCGATCGTTACAACAAGAAAACAACATGGGCCACCACACGGCTTCGTAATCCTGTTCGTTTTATCACAATGCTGCAAAGGCGGCGCCTGGATCCTTCCGAGGCGGCGGCGCGCGCAGCGTGTGCTGACTACGAACGCCTGCTTTCTCACATCGCAAAGCTCTGCTTCGCACAAGTGAGTTATCGCTTCACGGAAATTGGGTTTTTACTTCGGATGAAAGAATTTCTGTCAGAAGAATGAAAGTAAACGATTGTACGGTAGAATGAAGCTTCAAGTTAACGAGTTTTCTGGAAAAAGTTCTGCCCTACATTTGCTTTGCCGTTACCGAGCATATTTACACATTGTGGATGACACCCACCGCGGCTTCTCTACATCCGAAGATCTTGATCCTGTAACTATAAGGCAATATCTGTAAGATTTCAGCCAGAAGGCTTTCTGGCTGAAAGCCTTTCGGTCTAATTTCAGACCGAAAGGCTTTATTTAGCCATGTCTTGCGCCCCTAGTTTTCAGCTAAAAAAGTGTCAAAATTGCAAATAAAAAAAAAATGCAGCACTACTACCCAACGGAACAAAGTTAGCACCTGAAGATATTGTTGATTATTCATCCGTTTAGACTGTTCCATCGAGATAAGCTAATCCTTTTAGCTTTAATTTGTCTGGAACTTCAGTCATGAGCGCTAGTTTCACTACTTTTCAGACGAACTATTTCAAGCGAACAGCCAATGGTACCTATCCGAAGCTGTCTTCAGTAGACATTGGTTGTGTGTACATGACATTCCTGTAGTTTGGACCGATTTTAAAGAGTTGGAACGTGAATTATATACATAAGAATAGCTCATATCGATGGAGCTGTCGCCATCGATGACGCCCGTCGTCTAGCCCTATTAGATAATGATTTAATTAAGCCAGTGACGAACACCGTGCATGATCGACGGAACTACAACCCTCCTCTCTCCCCAACTTTGTTCGATATTGCTGACAGCATTCATTATTAGAATGGAAATTACTATTCTAACAAGCAGATTATTTAATCCTGAGGCATAATGACTTCATAGCGAACCCATAATTCACGAAATTACACGAAGCGTACTGATTTCTAACTACAAACCTCCGTCGATCTGGGCACCACATGCAATTGTAGTAGTAGGAGGGAGTTTTAACACAAAAACTCAAAAATTTTACTGCACTCTCTGTCACTGTTTGCTGCGGATCTTGATAACTTGATAATTAGGAGGCAGAAAGTTTCACATACTTATTAACTGTCCCGAACTGTAAATGTCCGGTAACCTGCTAAGGAAGGTAAGTTATTCTTTGTCCGGCTACGAATACAATCCAACTCGACTTTCCTTATTACCAATGGCGGCACTACAACGTGAAACTGGCAGAGCCATTTGCTGCCTTCAGCGCAGAAACAAAATGCTTAGTGAATGACGTCTCAAGTCGGGTTCACACTATAGGTTTTTGACGCCGTCAAAAACCATTACGTGTCTGAATGTTCTGCTGCTTCCTTGTGAGCATCGGAGAGGTGTATGGCTTTCTCAGTTCGAATTTACTACAAATTCAAAAAGACACCCAAAAGTCCAGAATTTCAATCAAGTGAGGTTTTTTAATACTCCGATGGCATGGCTAACATTGTACCTAATTTTTGACAGCCGTACAGCGGTGTTCGTACGGAAGTAGCAATATGTCTGAACACTATGCATTGCTGGTACTGCAACATGAACCAGCCTTTATGACCATGAACCTCCAGTTGTATGACTAAGCAAGTGTCCGTTTAGTACGCGCTGCTGCAGCTGCAGAAACCCCTCAGTTCATTATGCTGCACATACCATCAACAATAACAATTATGTATAACAGAAAGCTAAGGAAGGAAATTCCATCCGCGTGCATTGTCATCGATCGTATCGTATAACGACTGAATGGAAGACAAGTTAGATCGATGACATCCACCTCTACACTCCAGTCTCTACATGCCTCGTCATCTGAAGGTGACATTGAAGCAATGAGAAAGTTTTTCCGTCTCTCGTGCGTACGTGAACAACATACTGCCACTAGAGTTAACTCTCCTTTACTACCCCAAGTCGATCAAAACAACCCCCGCTCTCACCTGGACCCCCACGTCTCCTCGTATGGAAAGTCACCTTCACTGTTGCCGCGCTCTCCCACACACTCACTCTCCCTCTCCCACCACCCAACTTTTTGTTAACTTTACCCTTGTTCACTTGACCGATTAGGTAACGCTTGTCTCTGCATGCAGCGCCTCTGCCCTTGTCGACTTGGCCGGTCAAGGGGTTCAGATATGGCTTGCTCGTTGCAGTTGCTGTACGGTACATTTGTCAAGCTCGCCGGCCAGGTGGTCAGGCTCGTGAGTATGGCTCGTTGGTTGTAGTATAGCGTAATGCAGCAGCACTATTACCCTTACCAACCTCACCGGCCTGCAGTCTGTGGAGCAATACATGCTTACTCGTTGCAGTAGGTATACCCTTGTCGATTTATTTTCACGCAGCCGGTTATGTTCATTTTAAAACGCGTGAACTACGAGTACGTAATTGACGTTGCTAAAACTCTAAGGACGTCTTCAGAAAACTTGCCACTTTGAATCGTATTTGAGTTGGAATAGTCAACGAGTGCAGTTGAGTGGCCAAATCACGTGAGGTTTGAGCAGAAATATCCGAGTCAGGTTTTTACATTAAGGTAGGGTTATATATAAATCTGTTTGGACAGCAGATTACGCTCATAAATCTGCTTTTGGATACATGTGAGGTGCTCTCGACTGGTAACTGGTGAAACTATATTGAGGTGAATGTTAAAAAAAAAATCACTTTGGCAACAGCAATCGTATTCAGTGGTAGATAATAGCGCACCGAGCAGCAATTCTTGATGGCAAATTAATGGCAGGTACATTAAACATGTAGTAATGATATTATAATATTAATTAATCTTACAACACTGTGCTGTAGTAAAGTTGCACCAATACCCTGCAACAGCTGCAGCACTCGTTAACCTTTAAACTGATCGATGTACTGTAGCCAAGTTCTTTAACCGTTAACTTTTACATTCTTGCACTGTAGTCGTGATGTGTACATATATATATAGGTGAGTTGACCTTCTCGTAAATGCACAAGAGAAAACGTCTTAAAATATGAACGGTTACATCCAAGCTGTACAATAAAATATCTAAATGATAACTTCAGCACCAGGGCACTGCAACATGACATTCAGAGGACTAAGTAACGTTCGTAACATGCTAACCTTCTCTCAAGAGTGTATGCAGATGCATTGTCTTAGTATCTTTGCTATTACATAAATATAAGTACGGTACCTAGCAGCCAGACAGCAGTGCGAGTGACATTACAACTTATGAGGTGTATTGAATAATTGTGTCTTCTCCGGTATGGTGAGACCAGGCATGAGTAATACGAGTATCATCACAGAAGCGTATTGTTTTGTTCATGCATTATATGAGTGAGAAATGGCCGTTCTGCACGTAAGTCTTTTCAACGTGTTCACTCATCCATCTACTTGTCCGAATATATTGCTGTGCCGTAGGAACAGCAGAAAAGTAAACTTGTTTCTGAGTTTTATTTCACTCCAAGCTTGAAGAGCTATCCGAAGCTTGCCTAGTGGGACTTGCCGAGGAAACTGATTTCATGGTTCACATTTAAGCAACTTTTTGTGGTGTTCACAAAGTTGTGTTGACGACAACGCTAAAAAAAATATTCGGATGAGTGAACACGTTCAAAGGACGAACGTGTAGTCAGGAATGAAGTTGATTGATTAAGTGTAGGTCTAGCAAGGTCTTGCATGTGAGTCTTTAAACGCCATCGATTGGCGCAGTGAAATCGATGGAAGCTCAGATCAATAGGCTTGACTTGTGACGAACTCCAGAGAAGTGCGTTGGTTTCGCCCTATGGGATCGAGTTCCATGTGATAGCTCCTAAATCGACCACCTTCGAATATCCTGGACGCTCGAAACTCAAACTTGTTCCATTATAGTAGAGTTCTCAACCATCTCAAGCGTAATTGGGTTGCTTCTACCGCCTGCAAAGTGGTGAAACCACAGCTCAAACCTCTTGGGCTCAGCGTGACTAGCACTTGGTAGGGTTATCGATAGCACTTTTTGTCTCACGATAGTAGAAAAAAAACATTTCTCACAGCGGCGTCAAATACGCTCCAAGGTCTTGTAAGATTGCCCTCGCATTAGTGGGTGCAGCCTGTTTCAGGTTTCAACCCACGCTAGCGTAAAAGTTGTATAAAATTTTTTAAACCAATAAATTTAAAATAAGTGCAATAATATTGGTGGGAGGAAAGCTTCTTAATATTTGTAATATGCAAAACTATAGCCTGAGGTCAGATTTAAGGTGGTCTGTTCTATATTGATACTAGTGGCAGATTATTACCCAAGTAATTATGTCATTCCTTCTATAATATATATATATACATATAAATTTGCATCGATTTGTATGTCATCGTTTTCGAATGCAACCTTATGTAAGCGCATTTGTAGCGCAGTCAGTCATAAGAATTTATTTAACATGTGTCAAGGTACACGAGTCCGGTGCGTTCACGTACGCTGCATATGTAAATGATGATGTACTTCACAACTATTTCATTTGGTACCCCGCACACCCAGTTGATACTATACGGAATATTTCACGTTCTTGGAACAAAAATTTTCGTGGCCGATACTTACACAGTTTAAAGTACATGTTTGAATGGTATAAGTAGGATCTTGCACCACAATTTATCTACTGAAACTCAAGTCCAACCTACGCATTCGAACGCTGTGAAATACAGATTCAAAACTCTTGATCCCGCTGGACGCTCGCCTCAAGGACGACAGTAATTAATTTATCAAATCATAATGCAAGAGTCCGTTATAATTACATGATTGATGTATTGAAAGTATTCTGAGTCTATAAGCTCCCCAGTAGTAGGCAACGCTCACGCTCTATATAAATTTTGAAGAACTCTCAATATGAAGAAAAATAATGGATTTCTGCATTCGTTAACACGCATAGTATGATTTTATACGGGATTTTTTACATTCATCGAAGGAACCTAACCGCAATGTATGAAATGGCTCCATTTCTCATCATGAGAACGTCACATAAATAGGGGAGCGACCGTATTGCTTACCCAAAACCGGGCTATCGCAACCTAAAAAAAATTAACTCAACCCGAAGAGTATATGTGAGAGCGCCATCTAGCGACGAGCGGAGTGAGCTTGATATAAAAATTCAGTTTTAATAGGAATTTTTTTTTTAATGGAAGTTTCAAGTAACTGATCTGATTTACTTATTATCGTACCACACGTCATTAACACATATAATATATCTCCTTGCTCCGGGTGTTCAAGTTTTTAAAAATTGTCAAGTAACTGATCTGATTTACTTATTATCGTACCACACGTCATTAACACATATAATATATCTCCTTGCTCCGGGTGTTCAAGTTTTTAAAAATTGACAGTTATTTTGCTATAACGAATAATGATATCGAAAATGATAACGCTAGGACTAGTGTGATACTATATCATGCATAGTATGATTATATACTGGATATTTTGCAGACATAGAAGGAACCTGGACACAATGCATGAAATAATTTCATTTTTCATCACGAGAACGTCTCACATGTACGAAAGCGACCATATTGTATGTATATGAGAGCTCTAAGAGACAACTTTTGATTTACACCTCTCTACTTGTGCCAAGCACGGAAGCAAATATTTCTTTGTCAATAGAGTACCCGCCCTGTCAAAAATGGAACGGGGATATGTGTAACCCCGTTTTCACTTTACATAATTTTGTTACTAATATACTTCTGAAGGAGACACTACAACAGCCAACTCAATTTGTCATGAGAGATAAGCGCTTTATCTTTCAATTCATCTAAGCAGCACCCTCTTTCCCCACCTTGGATGAATATATTGGCAAGTAATGCGCAAAGCGTTATTGAACTTGCATAATTTCTCCACAGCGTGTCCTACCTACCGTATGATGTACTTTCAGTACATCGAAATTTTTGTGTTGAAGGGAAGCTGCTCCGTCAAAGAAAGACATAAGTGGAAAAATAATTGTGCCAACTGCCCCGTGAAAAATCATCGCTTCGCCTCTGCATCGTTGATGAGATATGGACTATGTACTTCTTGAACTGCGAGCCAATGAAATTTTGATGTATAAAGTAAGTTATAAAAATCAGATTCCATGGCAGCGCAGAGAGAAGCCTGTGAACATGTTTATTGTTTCGATTTCAACGTACTGGTAAGCAAGAAGATCATTCTGTCAAAGTGTTAAAGGGATGAGAATCCCACCTTCGTCATCTTCTGCAACCCTGGTTGAATTTATACCTATCGGTCTCCATGAACACGGAACGCATTTACAAAATTTGCAACCAGGAATATTTTTTGCTCATGTATATAGTTAAAGTGTGACGTGAGCTCACGCGACACGACACATACATATATATTAACATATAAATATATAAACATGCAACACACGATGGTGTTAATTATATAATTGTGATTGCTACGAAAAATTTGTCATGTGAAAGTCACCATTCTCACGTCATAGGTTTCAGTAGCCTACTAAATATTGCTGCGTAGTATTACCTTATGAATACCTTCCTACGGGGAGAAATAAATGGGCTTTCTTTCTTTCTTTCTTATAAGATATATTCAGCTACGAACACAGCGATATACCAAATATATCTGATACATGACTCCATGATACTTGAAGGGTGCAGTATAAAATTTTTGCTAAGAGCGAAAAATTCACTCATACAAGTACAGTATGAAACTGAGAATCGAATGTAATTACGTAATTCTCTTGCATAGCATAACGTATATATACGGCACAGATATCTGTAAAATGTTTCCTTTCTTCTGTGCAACTTGACTCCAGCAGTGAAATGTAAAGGCGTGCTTTCGTTGACACTCCAATAATATTTATATGTTTAATTTTTTACGGAATATTAGTAAATTGTAGTTTTTACCTTTGGCTAGCCACGTGGAACGAAACGAACAGTAGGCCTAACTAAAATAATTTAGATCAGAAAGGTGATGCAACTGTATACCTTGTAATCAATCATGATTCTGGCTCCAGAGCGGTGAATGGTTTTCAATTGCTAAATCAAATGAACTACAATCAGCAATCACGACCAAAAAGCAAAGAATGCTACGGGAGGACTCAATAGGACTAAAATAAAACTTAGCCGTGACCGCACGTAGCAAATTTACATCACATCGACGAGTCAAAGTTTTTGAGTGTGGGGCCTCAGGCCTTCGTAGGTTGTTTTCTTAAATGTATCACCGTATTTTTTCGATTTAGTTCATTCAATCTCCTGCTCATGACTGGCTAGCTACTTGAGCTGCAAAATACTGTAAAATTTTGTCGTCAAGTACAGAAATTTCGAGCAATAGGCTGTAGCTGTGGTTTCTCTCGCGTGCAGAATTGGCTATAACGGTGCTTATATATGTTGGTAGGGAACAAATATGTTCTGTGAAGCGCACTGTGAACTCAATATGAAGTGTAAATGAGGCTTCAATTAAAAAAAGAAGTTTAATCAGGTCGCCAAACGGGGCAAAATTTCGGCGCTAGTGCTGTGAAAGTTTCCACAAGCATACACTGTAATTTTCTATAGATATTTGCTTATTGTTAAATCGGTATACATTCTAAGACGCTAAAGAGATGAACAATTTTTTGGGTGAAATTAGTTAAAATATTTATAGGCTGCTCAGCCATAGATTCGTCGATAATGACGTCACTTTTTTATGCCAATTTCTCGTGAGTCCTCTTGTTTGTTTAGAAAATCGTTTACAGTTCTTGTGTTTATCATTGATCACCATGATCATGATCACGGTGATTCATTTCACGAGCGTGGCCACAAAAAGACGCCTTAAATCGCGCGAAAATATCCAGCAAGTTGGACTGTCGCGAAAACGCTCGAAACTGCGATTTGACAACGAAAATTTCCTGCGATCAGCGAAATCGCCATAGGGTAGACGTATTTTGCCCGTAGTCTGGACGGGGCCTTACTGAGGCGGTATTGGCGTTGGTCACTGCAGATGTCGTGAACAGGAAGCAAAGAGCGTTGCATTCTTTGCTTCCTGGTTGTGAACAGAGCCTATTCTACGCTTTCCTAACCTGTCCTGGTTACTAATCGCACTTCATCTAACCTACTCTAACCTAACGTGCCCCACCTAGTCCTAACAGACCAAATTCCAGTCATCGTTGCCGAAAAGGGCTGCCGTTGCAGTTGCATGGGAAGAAGCCCGCAGCAACAGTAGTGCAGGCCTGAGTCTCAACGTCACGAAGTTGGTCCGATTGGTACAGTCTGCCGACAAACTGTTGGACGCAGCCTGATACAGTTAGTACATTCTCTGCAGATTTTGGGCTTATCTGGATATGAAACTCAAACTATCGTAATTTTACCGTATAACTTGCAGGTAGTTTAAACGAAAACATTGTAGTCAGATATTTCAGATATATGAAGAGTAGCTACCAATAATATCAGGCGGTGTCTAATTGTTTTTCCAGGGACGACTGTACGCAATCGGACCATTTTCGAGGTCCAGACCCAGGCCAGCTTTAGGAGGCCTTGGCAGTGCGGTCGCTAAAATTATCCCTGAGTTCATTCCCATACATAAACTAAACTAAAGTAGCATTCTGAAGGCCAAGCGAGGCAATGTCAACAAAAAATGAAACTGGTACTGAAACTACGAATTGTTCTCTATCGTTGCCAAAATTTTGTCATTAGTGGCCATTGCCATTAATAACAATTCCTGTAATATTCTAGACCAGAGGATCCGTCAGAAAATTTTGAGCTATGTTCTGATGAACACAAACTCTACAGAACTATCATCAATACATAGATGGATTATATGAGATGGGCCGAAATGTGGGCCGACATCACCGACGAGGTGGGCCGCCTTCACTGGGCCGAGATCACCGAGGGCCGAGATCATTTGCACCTTCACTGGGGTAATGGCCTCTACTGGGAGTGTCGCTGCGAATGAAGTTAACAAACTGTGCTTCTGCTCCTAGTAGCGAGGGCATGCACCCAGTACTGCAAGCCCTTGGTTGGGGTACCTGTAATGCATGGTGCCCGTGAGTATGTTGGGGAGGGGGGACTGTTAGTTGAACTAACATAAAACCCGCATGATTATCACAGTCACCCGCGAATGAAGTGAGAGAGGTGACAATGTTTTCGTTGAAAATTTATGTATATATTTATATGTATACATATTTGTTTACATATTTATCTGTCTACTCCACCCTATAAATGGTCGAAAGAGTTGAGCAATGTTCTTAATTTTTGTAGGGAGTTTATAGGGTTGACCTAGATGAGACCCATGTCAACAAACTTGGAGTAGCTGGCCATAAAAAATGACAGCGTCGAATTTTACTCCACCGCGGGGAATTTGCCTCCACCGCGGCAGATCGTCTTCGGCCACGAAGAGTTCTATTTTTCCTATGCTATTATTATTCAATCGCTCGTTTCGTCGATGTGCTAAACCTGACGTCGACCAAATTAGCCGGGAAATGGAAGATTTTTTGCTATATTTTAGGGCTTATGACAACTGTAATATTCATTTTAGGATGAACTTCTTCTGTACTTCATTTTTTGATA